>CM055971.1:46980000-47580000 GCA_029531755.1 Holothuria leucospilota
ACCCATACTTCTCGTAGACAAACCCAAAGACAAATCAGATAGAATTCCTCTGGTCATCACCCATAATAAAGGACTCGATTTTCTCCTCAAAAATATCAAGCGTGACTGGAATTTGCTGAAATCGGAGAAAGACTTGAAATTAATATTCAATTCCCCAGTGATAGCTGCTAGACGTCAACCCCCCAATCTACGTAGAAATGCTCGTACGAAGCATGTTGCCAGACCTCAACCCCAGTTAATTGGTAACATCTCTTGTGGGAAGAGCAGATGTGAGATAATTATGTAATTACATGAATCGAAGTGAATCACTTTTTGTTACAGGAAAACTTTTCATCCGGGCCCCTTCAATTGCAACAGCACTAACGTTATTTATCTTTTAACCTGCGATCTTTGTCCCTCGACATTCTACATTGGTCAAACTGACAACGCCTTTCGCCTAAGATTTAACAGTCATAAAAGTTGCATTATTTTAACAGGCCCGGCTTACCCGTTGACATGCATTTCAACTCTCCCAGTCACAGTCTTTCAAACCTAAACTTCGCCATAAAAGAAGGCAACTTCAACTCCTCTGCAGGAAGACTCAGGGAGACTGAATTGATTATAGCCCTTGGTACGAACAAAGCCGACTCCCTTAACAAAGACATCGCTTTCCTTTCTTATCTACAGTATTTCAAGCAGTAGCCTTCTGGAGTTTATTCGTTTTTTTGTGTCATTTGGTAGTTTATCTCTTGACTCATCTGAAGGGCAAAGTTGTCCGAAATATTATGGATAGAATAAAATTGTTGGTATGTTACCAAGCATCACTGTGTTTATCTGCTCATATATATATATATATATATATATATATATATATATATATATATAAACTTGCTTTGGAATTCAACAAATCTCTTCTTGTATTCTTTATAATTACCTCTGAAGATGCTTTTGAACATTATTACTTCAAACAAAAGGTAAAGGAAGAGGTTATTCTCCATGAATTTTACAATTCGGTAACAAATATATTGTCACTTGATAAAAAAGTATTTCATGAATTAGGACGACGGGTATACTAATTACGATCGGGGTTACTGCATTTTCCTTTTATGTGCTAACAATAAAAAGTGTCAATATGCGCATAATATGTGCTTCTCACCTTTTTTCCTCATTAGTAGATTTTTATACCTTCCGTGGCTTATTTGATACAAGTGGGACATTTTACAATTACTGATTCTCAAGAAATTAAATAATATTTTGTTGCTACAAAACATACAGCTTAGAAGTCATTATTTGCTTGAGTCCTTTTTAAAGTTTTGTAAAAAACCTTTTCTCTTAAAAGAAGACGAAAAATTCTGAACTGAAAAAAATAAAAGAAAACATCAGTCAAAAATAAAAACTCTATTTGCCATGTGGGTAATTGGTTTCGCATTCCCTTTCATCTTTAGAACAGGAAGGCCCTGCTTGGAAAAGGGTAATATCTTTAAACGAAAGTGTATACAAGCAATAAATTAGTTTGGAAAATCATTGATTGATGAGAATTTTGCCGAGACAGAAAAAGTATTTCTAGGATAGAGAATATAGTTTGAGTAAAAATGATCAGTAGCTTGGGATTTTGTGCAGAAAAGAAAACATGCAAGTATAGAAATGTAGCTTACTTCAGTACGGTTCGACTTCTATACTTCACTTTGGACATAGTACAGAAAAACTTTACGTTAACACCCATCGTCAAAATAGGTACAAACACAAAAATAGGTGTATAAGTGTATTTTTAAAATATCTAATATTTTTGAGTACCTTAAAGAAACTTCAACTTGACATCAAAAAAGATCCTTCGACGGATGCTTTAAAACGGTCACATTAATACTCGTGATACACTAAACAATTAACATGCTTATGTGCTGTCGAGAGGACTGACAAACATGGTGTTTACTGCGTGCTGTACATCTGAAGCCACTAATTTCAGGGATTTGTTCTCTCTGAAGAATATGTGTGTTTCATTCTTTCAAGAGCCACGATGGCTTCATCAAATAACTTTCTCGCAGTTCTGTTCGTACTTGGAGTGTGTTCTTTTTTCTTAAAAAAATTCTCTGCTGAAGGTGTAAGCTTCACACTATTTGTAAATCGTGTCTAAAAGTGTTTCAGTTCTGCAGCACGTACACAAATATGATTTGAAGTATTTTTCCTCATCTGTAATGTACATTGTGGTTTTCTGTTACTGAAAAGGTTTCTCTTCTTACAAAAAAGTTGGTCCTTGCATTCTACTTGGACAATAAATTATTAAAAAATTGACGATATGATTCACTTATTAGCCTTTGTATTGTAGTTACTAGGAAAATGACCAGACGTAACGAGTTTAATCGGTCAGTGTAAAAAAAGAGTCCTTTGAAAATGCTTAGTACTTTAAATTTCTGTATGCAAGAAACTATGTTATGTTCGTAAAGAACAAAAGTCTGTTTGCTAACTATTCTAAATTAAATTATGAAGCAAAACTTTTAATTTTAACACACACGGTAACACTAACAATATTTATTGTTGTAAAACATAACTCTCTCGACTACACGTGCTTTAGGTTAACCGCGACCGTTAAAAGAGTTCTTTAATTACACAAAAATCTTTCAAAAGTAAGCTCTCAATTTATTTTAATCTTAATTTGATCTGAGATTTTGTTATAGAAAAGAGGTAAAGAGAATTTAAAATAAAAAGTAACAGGTGACTTTATTCAAGTGCTTGGAAAAGTAGAAAATGTTTTGCAGTAAATAAAACAATACAAACTTTCATCTGTTTACTCTGTGATAAAAACAAGAATGCGGAATAACACATCTGTCATGAAGAAAAAAAAAACTGCTGACAATTGTCAACTAAATAAATTAAAAATTCCTCCACCTTTGATTTGGGATTTAGTTAGATAAAGATGAAAACGCCCTCACTAATTTGCAACAGGTGAATATGAACGTACCGTTCTTACCGTATTGTTCTGCCTCTGAGTGCGAATATATTGATACTTTGCCCCGAAATATTAAGACACTTTTAACAACATCTACAATGACATGAACCGCTAAGTTACACAACAACAAAATTAAATTTGTCTGCAAAAAATAGTCGGAATATAATTGCCTTCGGCCTCATCAATACCGTTTTTATCGTAAAAGTGAAGTAAAAACATGTTAAGTAAAAGATTTTTTTTCTAATTATTATCTATTCCCCCATAAAGGCTCTTAACATAGTCTCCTGTTAAATTTACAAGTTAAATGCAACGCTGAATCGGGTTATAATCCATGATATCAATGTTTACTAACGGTTATTTGTCAAGTCATGTGATAGACTTGGAGACAGGAAGTGGATTTTCAGTATATGTAATAAATGTTTTGGCCGTAGTGAAGTCTCCCTAGTCAGTTCGCTGCCTTTACTTTGCCTCTCCTGTCTGGACGGTGTACCATGGCATTCCTGCAGCATGGTTTGCTAAAGAGCTTTAGTTAAGGGTCTACCTCGTCTGGAGAAAGTATCAAGTAACTTGGAACTTACCTTAAGTTTATTTTCTTTTGGAAATGTAAAATCTAAAACATGATTTATCAAATTAACGAACGTTAGGATGCAACTTAAGAGGCATAAAATTTTCCAATTCCCCAAACTAGGAGGCAAATGATTTGGGAAAACATTCGTAAGTACAGGGGGACAACTAACCTGAATCTGTTTACAATTCGGGCTCATACAATTTTCTAGAACGATTACAATTTCGCTTTGGTAAGTTAGCAAGGTATTTATTTCAGTTTCTTTCATAATTATTTCAATGTTACTTAAGTTATGCATCGCTTTGATAAGACACCTTACCAAATTCCAAAATTATTGTTTTATGTTTAGAATGACCAGTTACCAAGTGACAGTGCAATTGACGGACAAGGTGGTATTATAGACAAAGTTTACACGCTCTGACAAAATGCATTTTTTAATATAACCAGTGTCTACAGAATTAAAATATTTTATAACACATATTACTCAAGAATTAAACCTCCTACGTTTATCTTAAGAAGAATCTTATCAACATTTGAAAGACGGAATCTTGTCAATTATTTTACTAGTTTCAGTCAAAATAAGCCCAATTAATTGGTTTTAAAAAGAATTAATCATATAAAATTAAGTAATTGGCAAAATTCTAGTTCGTGCACCGATTGACTAGAGCGTTTTCAAGAGTGTATAAAACATTACATGATGGCAGACAACTATAGTTGCATTTTGTTGCCTGATCTAGCTCCATCCAAACCAAAATAGCCGGTTGAAAAGTCTACTCATTATCGGCCAAATCAGATCTGATACAAAGCTCACATAATGCACATGCATATTTCAACGTTGATGCATGTTGGTCGAATTAAACCACTCTTTTTCTTTCCTGATTCTCATAACAATAGGTTTAGTATGGCAAGATACTGAATTTACTCGGCATAGGGCCTATAGTACGAATCTTATAGTAACTTATCAATGATCGCAATCTACAAATTGCGTATTAAAATGGTACTTTGTGAAGATTATACGAATTGAGTTTACAGCAAAGCAAATGTGATGTATCATGTACATCTTTTGTGTCGATTCCAGCGTCCACTTCACTTATGTTTCATCATTCTGGTAATAATTTTATCGAATGATAATTATTTGTAATTCTGATAATATTTAGAATCTCTTACTTTGAGAAAAAAAAAGGAATTTACCAAAGATTTTGATAGTGTGGAAGGTATTTACAATTTTCTTCTTGTAGGGTCGACGATTTTCTTCTTCCAAAAACTCCAGTATCCAAGAGATTGCACTGAAGTCCGTGATTCTTGCTCGTCATCAGTATCGAGTGGTATATATCTTATAAAACCAGATGGATACGAAGAACCATTTGAAGCTTACTGTGACAATGAAAGTGACTCGGGAGGCTGGATGGTATGCAAAACTACCATTAAGTACTGGTGAACTGCTCACAAATATACAACAAAGAAACCTATTTGAATGTAACTGCTTTGCTTCTGTACTCTCTAAAAACAGTGCTTAGGAGTAAAATATTTTTCTCCTTTCCTATTTATCCCCAGTTTATAATTTTGCTTAAATGCTAATTTCTAATGTCAAATCCCTGATATCTTTTAAATCACAACGTTGTCAATTCATAAACAGATATTGTCTAAATGGTAAACATATGTACAGTATTAATTTGTTTATTATTTGGAGGCAAAATTACTGTTCAATCGCTAAACCCATTGTTGCAGGGTGTGTTAGAACCGATAAGTTTTTATGATAACAAAACTAGAACAAATCACCACAGTATAATCAGTAGCCTTTTCTTCTATTCCATGTGGTCCTAACAGGTCATTCTACGTCGATTTGATGGTTCCGTTGGTTTTAACAGAAACTGGAATGACTACAAGAGAGGTTTCGGATTTTTGTCTACGGAACTTTGGCTTGGTAATGAGAAAGTCTCCTACCTAACAAATCAAGCACAGTATGAGCTCTATATTAATATAACGCTGGTAAATGGTTCATCTTGCAATATAAAGTCCACCGCCTTCGTTTCGAATCAGTGACGAGGGGAGTGAATACGCGATCACTTCTGTTGGAATATATGAAAGCGATGCAGGTAAGCATTTCCACGTTTGTCTTGATCAAGAGGGCGATAGAGTAGCTGCTATGAAAACCTGTATCCTAGGAAAATTATGAAAACAAAGTAATTTTTTACCTCTGATGTGTCCGTCCCCACCCCCATGATAGCAAATCCTTCGTTAAAAAAAACCTGTATGACAGTGGATTAGGAAACCACTTCAACTTAAAATATGTGTTCTTCGTCGGGTGGCTTCTTTGAAGAAAAAGTTGCTGGTCGTACTTTATTCCACATTTGGAACAATTCAAGCTTGCTACTGGAAAGAGACAGACGAAAGTCCACCAACGGATGTATCAACAAACTTCACCGATTGTAATGACGTGTACAATGCCGGTTACACACAAGATGGCATATACTCTATCCGCCCAACTGGATGGACTCGATCACCGTTTGATGTATTCTGTAATATGTCCATCGATGGAGGACGCTGGACGGTAAGTCTGATGATAAATTGTCTCTCACTACAGAGATACTATAACTTTGAAGATGAGTAGACCCCTTTTAGGGGCAGTTGTAAATCAAAATATGCAGTTGCAAAACATTTTTTGTGGGTTCTCAAAGTTGAGTATGTTGACACTGTAAACCTCTAGATTGTTTTAATATAATATAATTGCAATAGAAGGGACAATGGTTATCTGTCAGCTCTTGCGGCGTTAAGTGCACCAGTTCTCTGCCACAAGGAATTCTGTTCCTTTGGCCTCGTTTCGCCTTGCTATGTAGTTCTAAAATTCCTTCGAATAAACACTTTTCAGATGTATCCTGTGTAATTTTTAGCAGCTTTGAACGAGTTTTTGGACATTACAACCCATGTTTGCCTTAAGTTTATCAATGCCGAACATTTGAAGAACCTAATTTAACATCAAAGTCCCCCCGTGTACAATATCCAGAACTTCATATGAGGGATTAGTTTTACAATTAATGCAGTGTCAAACATTTACATCCAAATTATTTCAATGTAACTTTTAGGTATTTTTTTTATCATCCATGAAGGTTTAATTTTGTCTTCATTATTAATGTCATAAGGTAATCCAACGTCGCGTTGATGGTTCCACTGACTTCTACCAAAACTGGATGTCGTACAAGGAGGGGTTTGGCAATTTAGAACACGAGCTCTGGCTTGGCAATGAAAAGATTTATCATCTTACAAACCAATCTACATACGAATACCGGTTAGATTTTGAATGGTCATCAACCTCATATTGCCATAAATACAGCAGGTTTCGTATTGACGATGAGACCAATAAATACAAAGTAACTGAAGTTGGTGCTTTGTCTGGAACTGATGGTATGTATGCAATAGTCACTGCTAACGCTAATTTCTATGTCAGCAAGCTTAAGTAATTTTTGTCTGGACATAAAATTGATGTCATGGCTACATACGCCCACTGGGGTCTGTACTGTAAGTGATTCGCCCAAGTGTTACTTATCTACATATTTACTCACGTAACTGTATCGGGTAAATTCTGGTACCTTGTTTAATTTATAAGTATAATGAATCACACTCAACCTGAAGTAGTGTCCCATACGTATTCACACCATAAATAATTAAGGCTCAATATTGTCAAATTTGTTTCCCTTGTCGGTTAAAAGGGGGGTCTGGAGAAGGGGTTGAAATCACCCGTTCAGTTATATTTAGCCATTGTTACGATAATCATGCCAATTCGGTATATTCACCAAGAAGTGTGTAAATGTCAAATGGAAGTTTTTTAAGAATGATAATATATCAGTGCATGTACAACGTTAAAAACATTGACCCATGTTTGCTTATGCAGATGGAAAAAGCAGGACAGCTTAACTTTGAAATGAACTTGTGCTTCGATTTCTAACTAGACTTTGGTCAGCGTATATCACTTTTACACTGTCGTGCATTGTAACTGTTCCTTACCTACATTTGACGATAAACTTCCCACCCTGGATATTGCATATAGAAATACACTCTACAAATTCGAGGTTAAAATTTGAACCGAACCTGATCAATCGGGCACCAAACATGAATTTGGTCGTATTCTGAATACATTCCCTCATGAACCAGGAGTTGTTTATTATTTAACCAAATTTAATCAAATATTTGATCAAATTCCGGTTACGTAAACAATTGATTAGAAACCTAGAACGAAAAGGAAATATTACTAAAAATCGGTTGATATTTCTTCTCCCTTTCGTTCCTTATACGCAATTGATATGATTTTTCATTCGTTAGTTATTAGATGAACTTACAAGTGGTTTTACTCTTTCCTTGTGAATTGAGAATAAAAAAAAAACAAATGACTTTCTCTAGCAGGTGGAAAGAATGCTTCTTAATTCAAAAAAAAAATAGATGTCAGGAATATCATTATTTTGTAGATTCACACTTTGTACATTTTAATTTGAATATTTTCATCTCAGTTTATGCACTTATTAAATATTGCACATTACCTTCACTCATAGACGTTGGAAATCTTCTATCATAGATCGGGTTTAACCCCTTTAATTCCTGGGTGTTGGCCTTTCCTAAGGTAGTTCGTGGATGGTCTCAGGCATGCACAGCTAATAATGATTATGTTACTGAACATTATTGGTGTCTGTAGCCCTGCATCCCCAGCCCCCTCCCCTACTTCTACGTTCCTGAGGCATCTGAAGTAGAAATACAAAGCAGGATTTATAAGGAGGAGTTGGGGGCTATGACAATTTGCAAACAATTAAACTTATCCAAAAATGATTTTAAAATGTGTAATTACTTCATATTTTTTTCAACGGAACAACATGAAGTAAAACTATTTAAGTAATTGACTGTAATATATCACTTGCACTGTCCCGATTATAAGCAAACACATTTTAAAAGAATCGGGTTTTAGTCCAGTGTCGTGAAAGTCAAATCAACAATGATCAACCTGACTATGGATGAAATATATTTTGAATTATTACAAAGTGCTTCTAGGCTATGATAAGGGAAGTTTTCATTTAACCAACAATATGATAGGTATTGCTATGGTCAGTTGGAAGTAGAATATCTACACTGACAATTTTAAACAAAAATGTTCTAATTTGGTCACCAGCTGAACCCCATCTTTTGTCTTGTTAACATATTTTATATCAAGTTAATATGAAACAAAGACTTAAGTTAAAATGTCTAAAGTAGATTTTATTATAACAATGTAATGCAATTCAAAGCTTGAGTCACTAAATCACTCTTTGGCTTATTTTGACATACAAGCAGCTTCTGATTACTTTTCCACTTGCTTTCTGTTCAGGCAATAGCCTTCGTAATACTCTAAATATCGAGTTCAGTACATACGACCAGGACAATGACAACAAGACACATGTCTAGACTAGTTGCGGTTCTGTGTCGTTAACTGTGGTGGGTTATAGCTTAAGTTTTGAATATGACCATCTTCCACCTGTTCTTGTAAATTTTGTTTTAGTCACTAGAAGTATATTTTTAAAGTTGTTCATAAACTATCAGGAAGAGTCACATTCAGTTTTCGAATATTTCCGTCACTTTTTCGTGGCAATGGAATTGAAACTAGAGATATATACAACAGGTGTAGCTAATTAACGCGTTTCAGATCATAGATCAAGTCAATAATTCATCAATGAACCTATGTGGTATTTTGTTTTATCAAACTTCAAGGGTTGACCTTAAGGTTGACTGTAGGCCAAGGGATTTCGATCAAAATTTTTGGAGAGGAATTTTGTACACATAAGATGATTCTAAATTATTTGAACGAGGGTATACCGCGAAAGCAAAATGATTGAAGATAATATAACTGAATTTATATCGGTAATTCATACATGAAGAAAGTAATGGGAAATGAACGTATCGAAGAGTAATGGTAACATGCATATATATATATATATATATATATATATATATATATATATATATATATATATATATATATATATATAGAGAGAGAGAGAGAGAGAGAGAGAGAGAGAGAGAGAGAGAGAGAGAGAGAGAGAGAGAGAGAGAGAGAGAGAGAGAGAGAGAGAGAGAGAGAGAGAGAGAGAGAGAGAGAGAGAGAGAGAGAGAGAGAGAGAGAGAGAGAGAGAGAGAGAGACGAGAGAGAGAGAGAGAGAGAGAGAGAGAGAGAGAGAGAGAGAGAGAGAGGAAATAGACAAATAAAATCCACAGACGTAATGCCTTTATTACCAACTTCATTGTAAATCAAATATAACGAAATTTTCGAAGCCCTGCTTCTTCTTCATCGTTATTAAGCTTAGTGACTAGATGCAAAAACAGTCAAGTTCAATGCAAACAGGAGAATGTACCCAAGTGTGAAAACTCCTTATTCAGTCCTTTGTTGCGACTATCGACCTTACGGATTAGTTTAAGTTCATGAGCTTTTCGCTCTGAATCGGTTTTGAAGTTTCCTTTAATGATACACACTTTTAGGTCAATAAGGCTGTGGGATGGCGAATTTAAATGGACGGCAACCGGGTGGGCCTTAGAGTTACTACGTATGGTTTGTTTATGGTTATTGAAACGAAGACGGAAGGGGGTTTTTGTCTCCCCTATGTAGTTGCCCGGAGAGCACTTATTGCAGAAAAGGAGATACACTACGTTGGCAGAATCACATTTGAAAGGACCGGGATATAGGCTGATTTGTGTCCCCGGGGGGGTAACTACACTATCCGTGACTATATGTTTACAAATTTGGCACCGGGATACATTGCAGGGTTTATTGCCAGATGGTATCTGAGCTAATGGGGGTAGGCGGCTTGTGACCAAGAGAGATCTGAGCGAGGGGGGTTGCTTTAGTGCTAACACTGGAGGGGAATTGAAACAAGGTGATTCAGGGTCAACTTGCTTGAGAGACGACCAGAGGACTTTAAAGTGTTTGAACAATTGTTTACATTCTGGGAAATAGGTCGTGACAAATGGGACACGGTCATCGTTTTGGGGGCGTTTATGCTGCAGGAGCTGCCTGCGGAAGAATTTGTTGGTTTTGTTAATACTGTTATTGATCAATCGAAGAGGATAGCCGCGATCTAAAAATTGTTGCTTCAGGCTAAGTAATTTCAAACGAAAATCAGCTTCATCAGAGCAGATACGTTTGTATCTAAGAGCCTGGCTGTATATCACCCACTGTATATATGTATATATATATATATATATATATATATATATATATATATATATATATATATATATATATATATATATATATGTATATAACGCTAATTCCCACCTTAAGGGGAAATTGTTATATCTGCTTGTACATAGGGCGAAAAAAAGATAATAAAATACATAAGAAATAAATTCGCCCTAACGTCTAAACATATAATTAACGTTATTTCAATGGCCAGCCATCCGTTCGTGTTAACAGCTAGGTGTCCGTAAATTTGACAACTTTGAAGTAATGGCATCTAGTTTGTAAATCTAAGAGGGCGCCCTTGTAAGTTTACGTATTCCTATATAAAAAATGTGTGGAAACGTTAAGGCGAAACTTATATGTCGCCCGAAAATTTTTTTCCCCTTAAGGTCGACTTTTCAACAACAACTTTCCCCCTAAGTGCCGAATTAGTAATATATATATATATATATATATATATATATATATATATATATATATATATATATATATATATATATATATATATATATATATATATATATACAGTGGGTGATATTGTAAGAGTTCGAATTATGATGATTGTAATACTGTGGAGGTCTTTTGTTTCGTCTGGGTATACTCGACATTGCGGATGAGGTGTCTGGGTTGGTAGGTCCGGTGGGACTTGGTCGGTGACTGGCTGGTCGGTTGTTGTGAGTTGGGAGTCGTAGGGAAATTGTCATCGTCGTCAATTGGGGCGTCTGTACCAATATTTACTGGTTTGAAAAATGACGAGTTTCTTTTCACAATTTGTTCCCCTCTTTTTGCAGAGGTCCCATAGACCCTTTTACTTCAACTACAGTCTAAGGGTTGCAATTGAAGGGGGAGGAAAACTTGTTTGCATTTCTTTTCACGAAGTAATACCCTGTCACCAACTTTTATTTGAGCTGGTTTTGTGTGCATCTTACTGTAAGAATTTGACTTCTATTTTCTGTTTTGCATTAGCATCTCTCGCTTGCAGCACGGGGGGCATGGGGGGGGGGGGCGCGTGACCCCCAATGAAAATTTTTTTGAAAATTTTAAAATGATCCCAAAAGGCGATTAAGCCATAGGTTTCTGTAGGGGGTAGGGTGAGGTGTGCCTCAACCGAGTGATAGATCTATTTAATCATTTTCTATCACAAATGTTTCTCAAACTATCAGAATTTTCGCAAATCCTTCGCAAACTATCCAAAATTTCGCGCGCTCCGCGCGCTTCAAACCTTACCACTGTGTTCTTATTATCAATACCTTCTGATAGCAACTCCCGGAGAAGCACAGCAGCGAAAGTTGAAAGCTGTTCACGAATTAACAGGTAAAAGACTTGCTTTTTGAGTGTCATGTGGGTTTGTTGGGCAATTGAAAGTGTCTCGATGCAGATTCTGAATGCAGGTCTTGTCATGAAAATCTCATCAAGTTTAATGAAAAATTTCGCGCGCTTTGCGCGCATGCCTTACGGTTTGCACTCCATCTTATGACCATTATTAACATAATAATACATGGAACTATAATCACAACATCTGTAGGGGCCTATAGCATTAATTTGCGATCTTTCAATCTAAGTTGTTGAAGCATGATTTGGAAAGTTGAAATTATGCCGTTATATATTTTCCAGAAAGTTTTACCGAGCGCTTTGCGCGCAGCCATTATAGGTATAGATGGCAGGCACTTAGCCAAGGGGGTGAAGGGGTCATCCGCCCCCTTGAGCATTTTTTCGGGGTTTTTTTTTTAATGTTTTTTTTTCAATATTGCTAGACTTGCTACTTAAGGAGAGGAATGACCCTTCTACCCTTTAAGAATGTTTTTCCTAGTAGCCGGTGAGGGTTGTTCTCTTATAGTACGTCACTGGGCAAACACTATTGGTTGACGCGCAGCCTTAGCAAACGCCTTGCAAGGAAATGCCTCTCAGATGGTAAAAAATGACAAATTTCGTTTCTTGTGAGTTGCATCCAAACATTCTTAAGTTTGAGATATACTGCTTTAGGAGCAAATTTAGCTTAAAATTAAAAGTAACTTTTCAAGCTCATTGAGTTTAGTTTATATATAAAGGTTATAATAGGCCATTTCATATTTATCCTCCGTTTATGCAGGTTTATTCAAGCTGTGTTCATTGTAGGTGGAAAGAGGGTTCCTTCGTCAGGAAGGGTAGACCACATCAGAACGCGTCTATGGCGGGGGTACGGGGACCTCCCTGGGAAAGTTTGTGGGAAAAGAAAACCTTATATGAAATTTCCCGGGCTTGAGGGGCCTTGAAATCATAATTGGAACACTGAATTTTTAGCTTTTCAGTATTTTTTTTTTATCAAGTAGGCCAATTTGCATGAACGGTTTGGAGATCTCAGAAGGGGGACAATACAAGGCCCTGAATTTGTCTACCCTGCAAACTAAGTTACCCTACTACAAAGTTAAATGAAAGCAACTATATAGGATATTAAGAATATGCAGAAAATGTGTACCCTGCGTTTTTAAAAGATGCATTCAAAAGATTGGGTACTCTAAATAATATGAACAGTATACTCTTCCGTCGTCTAGACACAGTCTGAGCGAATGTGCGTTTCCTTGTTAATACTAATATTTATATAAAACAGCCTATGAATAAAAACAATTTGGATTAACGCCAGGGTGTGCACGAAATTTGAGTAATAAACGATACTTCAAACGTATAAACGTATAACATTGCTACTAAGATTTTTTTGTTCTTTTTAAATGATACATTTAAGGAAGATTTGCTTTTATTACTAAAACTGAAAAGATAACAAAATCTGTTTTCAATTTATAAATACGAATTAAAACAGAGGAGAAAGATTTCTTCAAGGATGTGGACTTTACTATTTTCTTATTCTTTCGTATAATAGCTCGCTACATACTATAAACATCATCCGTTGTATGGTACTTTTAACCACGTAAAGGATTCACTAATCGTTTCAAATGAATCTTCGGGGAGACTGTTTGTTGCCAGAGACCTCATTTTTAACCGTACCCATTGCCGCTCCTAAACAGAATTGGGACCAAGCCTGGGTGTGCTCCCTGCCCGGTGCCACGACTCACCTGATGTATGGGAACGTCTGCGTTTAGGGTGCGTTTCCCTGCATTCGTTAGCCTCGGAAGCAAAATTTTCTCTTTAATTCACTAATCACACATAATAGGGTCTGCAACTTTCCATTTTCCCCCCAAGCATGGTTTGTCTGAAGACCAGGACAATGCTTCCTACTTTTAGCTCCTCTTTAAAAATTACCTCCTGTGGTCTAATCTTCCCAACATTCAGTTCGTTAAAGCACGAAATGGTGCAGTTAAGACTCATAGCTTTGGTAGATACTTTAGTCTTCATTTTAATTTAACGGTCACAATTTGAATAAGGGTTATATTTATTGTACTTAATGTCATGTTTCGTTGATTTCAAACGAGTAGACCTGAGCCCCTAGGTTGAAAAACACCCCACAAAAAAAAAATAAAAAATGAAGACTAGTGGCTTACTGGAGAAGTGGGACGTTCCGCCTCGAATACCACCCTCAGAGGGACGTCACAAACACACACACATACAAACAGACATACAGACAAGTCACTGCATTATGTTAATTTATAATCATAGAATCAGTCCAAAGCTTTAAGATCGATGGTGCAATTTGTCTCTAACACTCATAAAATAGATACAAATTTTTTTAAACAAAAGAGATCCTCGCACTGGTGAAAGTTGCTGATTCCACTTCCAGTGGCAGCTATTCTGTGTGTGTCACTGAGGGCACCATGCAAATAAAAGCCAGTCATTTCGAATGTTAAAGTAAAAAGGCTTGTTTCATCAGTCCTTAGCTATAGGCCAACAATTGTTGTGAGAATTTCTGAGCTTTTCCCCTCCTACGTCTAGGAAGCTAGCTCCCTTGTCTATGATTCTTTCGCGATCCCTTCCTCTGTATGGGTTGGTAACATGCAGTAGGGTTGTAAAGATTAGTTCACAAATGGCCTCAAATTTTTTTTCATTCTTTCAAACAAAAGGTAAATGTAATAATCGACATTCTTAAGATCTTATTCTTGAAGTTATATAAAAGATGACTTAAGCTGAACGCACACGGACGACAAAAAACACGGAATACGAGACAGAAAACACGTTTCGTGTTTTCGCGAAACAAGCACTGCTTGATCCCCGAAACAAGTGTTTAGCTAAACACGTGTTTCGGACGAAAACGCTGATTTTGGTTCTCACCCAACGCACACGGACGTCAGCGTAAAAACGTGTTTTCTATTTCGTGTTTTGCGTTTTCTGTCGTCCGTGTGCGTTCGGCTTTAGGACCAATATTTTTTGAATGGTAAAAGCGTCCTAAATTTAAAAAGGTTCAGGGTTCACCAGTGATATTTCATAACAGTAAATAACAATGAATTTGTGTGTACTGATTTTTGACTAAGTTTCTATGTTCCTTGTTCCTATGTTCCTTTCTATGTGCCTTCATTGCTGGTGAGATTGTTAGAAGTATATGGTGGAAACACACTGCAATTAAAGTATTCTGCGTTGATTATTTCGAGACATGAAACGCTTGGTAACTGCTTCAGGTTTTTAGTTTATTCAAATTAAAATACTAAATGATTGTAAAAATCTACCAAATTTGTGGGTGAAAGACAGATAAGGGTGCCTCCTCTGTGCTCATGCGCTTAACCACAGGGGGGGGGGCTCCCTTTTCAGCGATTCTCCTTTCCCTTGAGGGTAATTCCCGGGGATCCGACTTAGTATCCAACGGTACCCTTACAAAAAAAAATGTGTGGCAAGTGTTCCAATTCCACACGTGAAATACTGTAGCGAACTGTGCAAAACTATGGTGAGGTGTGAAGAGGCGTGAAACAGAAGGCAAACTGGGGTAAAGTAGGCAGAAGTGTGGAGATGTGTGGAGAAGTATGGTGCTGAGTAAAGTAAATTCAACAGTTCGATTTTGTTCACTGGCCTTGTTTGCCACACTTTGCCCTGGTTTGCCACATGTGTCAACTTGACACAGCTTTCCCCCACTTTGACCCAGATTGCAAGGTGTGACAATCATGCAGGGAAAAGCGTGGTCCTGTGTACCAGATTGGTTCCAGTACCACATGTGTCACCACGCATAACCACACTTTTTTCCGTATGTATTTTCATATGCTCTGCCACACGTGATTACATGTGTTCACATGTGGCATGCCACACTTTTTTGTAAGCGTAATTTAAACGTTACCCTCGCAAGAAAGTCTACGAGACCCAGGTGCTAGTGGCGCTAATACCCAGATGTGCCGAAGTTCCCCTGCGGGAAAATATGCTTACTTTTGTATTACAAACCAAATGTTACTAAAAGAAAGAAAAAATAAAGGTTAATGAACGTGTTCTTACCATCCACATGTGACCATCTACCCTATGAATGTGCAAGCCTAGGAAATACAGATGACCTTAGTCTGACTTGACGATTTCTGTGGGATCCCAGTGTTCACTGTACCGTATCTGCAAGGGTTTGAAGAAAAAAAGAAGGAAAAGAAAGTGTTTCTTTGTCAAAATGACTTTCTTGTTAAGAGTTCCTTACATTCTGGCAAACATTTGACGTAGGCCTACGAGAGTTTAGCATCAATCCTGTATGTCAAACATACCCAAAAACACATTCTTGCAAAGTTTAATACGTGCTGGGTTGAACGGAAAGCAAGGGCATTCTAACGATCAAAAGTGGTAAAGGGAAGAAGATTAACCTATTAGAAGTTGGTGTTCTGGATAACTCTTTCGATGTAGAGTAAGAAGGAATGTACTCTCTTACATCAACCACTTCTTTTCATATCTGCTTGATTCTTGTAAGGTAGCTTCAAAGAAATCATGTCTCAGGGCTTCACAAACGTTGTACCATCAGGCGTCTTTGTTTCCCGTTCATTACCAAATCAACCAGCTGCTTTTCCGTACAATTATGCTGTCTTTAAAAGGCTCCAAAATGATGAGAAGATGGTTATATACTTTGAGCCCTGTACATTTTAATATGAAATGGCGCCCACTCCCACTCGGACTACCACAGTATGGCGTACATTCTAACGTTTTGCGTTGGAGACTCTAAAGCAGGGGTGAGCAACTTCCTGCCTGCTGGACTTATAGTCTCAAGAGGCCATTTGATTAGGACTGCGGAACAGTTCAGAAATGTAAATTCAGTAATACTTCAAATTTAATTGAACGACATTTTTACACCATGTACCCTGATCGCACGATTTTCCTAATGTTTACGTAAATAAGCTGCATAATTACTGTACACAGATAGCATGTTCCAAGTCCTTCACAATATGGATAACCATACATTGCATCACGTCTCGTCATGCATGAGTTAACGTTAACATAACTTTTCGATATATCCCCAACCAAATAACAAATTCCTGATAAAATAGTGTCATTTGAATGTTTCCTCCAATATAGAGCCTATTATATCAAACACTAGATCAAGACCTAAGCAACATCTGTTACTGGCGTGGGTATGTCTTACAGGAGGATTGTTTTAATTGGTGTACCAATAAGTGTAGCAATAGCCATTTTATAACTAACACGTTTTTAATATTTCAGCTAGTAGTTGCAGAAGGTATGCACGTTCGGTGGTTGGATAAGGCTCGATGCTGATAGAAAAACACACACTTGGATCCACGTTCAGCCTGTAGATGAATTTTTATCATAACCGCATTTCAATACCAAAAAAAAAAAAAAAAACAGGACCCTAGGTGAGCTTTGCATGCTTTAAAATCCTTGAATTTAAAAATATTAATGAGTCGTTACACGTTAAATCAGAACAAGAGCTGTTCAATGTGGGAAGAGGAGAGAAACTTTCAAAGTAGAATTCAACTCATCAATGGAGCAGGGCCGTAGTCAAGGGGGGCAAGGGGGTGACGCCCCCTTGGAAAATTTTTCGCCCTTATAGAAGATTAAAAATAGCATTGCCGTAATGCATTTAAGAACGTTTCGCCCCCTCTGGAAAATTTTTCGCCCCCTAGACGCTTTTTCGCCCCCCCCCCCCTTCAGCACCTTGTCTGGCTACGCGCCTGCAAGGGAGGAGTGTGCCTAGTCACGTTAACATGTTAGAAAGATATAGAAGGTTTAGATTCTACAATTTTAAAAGGGGAAGAATTTTGAAGGGAGTCGGGATCTCTGCACCTTGACTAGGAGAATAGAGGGAAGAGATGATGGTATAGCCTGTTAACTACTATCCAGAGGCATTGTAAGACTCTTAAAAATAATAGAATATCACAGCGTAGTCCTTGGAAAGAAGTTAGAGGAAAGTCATATGTATCGTCTTAACTTACAAACAAAATTGGATTGATAGTTGTTTTGTTTTTATTTACTATATTGTCGTACATATACATTGCGTTACTTAAGTGTAAATGTTGAGCCTCTTACTTTCATTTTCACCTACCCAAATATGATTCGGTTTGTGATTTTAAGTGGTTAGTGCGTAAAGTGGCCAATGGGAGAGAGAAAGAAGGTTGGAGGGCACAGCTCCCCATGACTCAAGTGCAAATAGCATGATTCCCCTAAATCATCTCATTCTCGGGAAAGCAGTCCGATATACCTCCCTGTCTCTTACCAGCAATCTCTGTTCTAGGAAATGTTACAAACCTTTCATAGTGCATGCCTATTTTTTCGTATGAAACGCCCAGTCGAGTTCCTCACTAACGTTGTATCCCATAACTACACTTACTTTTGTTATCATTACTGTAAAAACGATAATTCAACAAGTTATGGCTATGTCATTTGGGCCAAGAGACAGATGGTAATTTTTTGCCAAAGTGGAGAGGGAAAAATGGCTTTTACCCAAAACGATGAAAATTAAGTGGAAAATTACTCAGTGTCTATTAATTGATATTGCTTCCTATAAGACAGCTTGGGTGCATTCATTATTACAAGGCAGCTTGCAATTCCTATCATCATTCATCCATCTCACTAGAAATCCCACATTGCCATGTAGTTAGTTAGTTAGAGGTTTAACGTCCCAGTTTCCAAACAATTGGTTCAAGTCGATACGACCACGGCCTTTTTTCCCAGTTGTGGCTCACTGGCTTGTTACATTGTCATGTAATCAACCAGTAGATAGTACAAGACCAGTGTGACTTAATAACCAGAAAGCTTAAAGGCTCAATGATTCCTAGCTGAAAGGGGTTGCTTTGCTACACTGTGGTTAGTCCATCAAATGTTTCCTTTATATATAAACTATATGATTTTTACGATGTTTTTACAATTTGACCTGTGCTGACCTCACATGACTTTTGAATTCACTGAAAAAATGAATAACAAAAATACAAAATCGTGTCTTAGATACGATTCGATCTAGTCTGTGTGAAAAACCTAGCACAACTCCACTACTGCTACAGTCACAGCCTCCTTTACGTGTTAATAAATAGGTAATTCGAATACAAATTATAACTGTAATAGTTATGTCTTCTCTATAATTTTATCTTTGGAATGGTAGAAAAATATATCTTGAGCTTTTTGTTGGTAACAAAACGCCGGACACAATTTGGAGGTACCCCGACTGTTCACCAGGTTTTCGTAGTTTCATATCTCATGACATTATATGAACATCGACCTCCAACAAGCCCATAAGGTTACCTATCTCTTACAGGGTAATTCTCGTTATCCCAGACAGTTCCACTTCTTTCAACTAAGCAACTTGGAGCTGATCTCATAACTGTATAAAGCTCCTCCGTGTGCAAACACAAAAGTATTTTATTGCTTCAGACCATGTCCTGGTTAACATACAAGGTATAAAGTGTAATCGAAAGCTCTCTCTGCATTGTATGTAAAAGGAGTTACTCTGCATCATTTGGATTTTCAAACTTTGATGTCAATCAAAGAGCAGCCACCAACTGAGAATTTTGATACCCCTACCAAAAATGTACTTTGGGGCGATGACTGTGAGTCTTTAAAGTAACACATCCGTAGACCAAGTATGAAAAGTATCCACTATCCCTGTCTTGAAATACCCTGTTTTCCAATGTTTTCAGTGACCTCAAATAAACTCAAACCCCACTAAAAACAATGGGGTCCTTCCTCTCAAAATGATATAGTTACAAATCAAGTATGATAATTGTCCATCATTGCTATCTTGAGATCTTCTGTTTACAAGCAATTTTTAAGAATTTCGTATTTTTACCTCCGGTGACCTCAGGTAACGTTCGACCTCTTGCAAACTAGTGGGGTTCATCTTCTGGCTAGGACGCATCCACGTGCCAAGTAAGAAAAATCCATACTTGCCGCCTAGAGATTTTGTGTTTTTCAAGGTTTTCTACTTTTTACCTCTGTTGACCTCACATTGCCTTTGACTCCACCTAAAACAATAGGAACCTTTCTCTTAGAGTGATAATTCTATATAGTTTGAAAATTATCTATCATTTATGTCTTCACATATCGTATTTACAAGTCAAGCGTCACAAACGCACATACATACACACACGCAAGCACTTTCGCGATTGCATAGATGCATTCCGTTTTCGAAATCAATAACTGTCAAATTGTATGTAATTTTGTTTCCAATACTGTGGGTTTCCAATGCCGTTTGAAGATAGCTAAATGGTTAATCTTACGCCAATAAATTTTTAATTTACACGAGCTTTTGGATGTCTTTTCCCTGGTCATTTATTAGATCCGTGAGGAGTGCCGCTGGATATCACGATCTCAGTAAAAGCTTAGCGGTCTTACGGAGACCTTTGACGTTATTAGAATAGTTCGATATACTTTGTACCCCTCAATTTTAGCACAAACTTTTGATTTCCTCTCCTAACATATGAAAATCAAAATCAAATGACTTTGCTTTGCTTTCTTTTAAACAAAAACGTCAGAGATATAGTTAACAACATCAGTTTACTCCGTAATGAAATATTAATTTTAATTAAACTATCAATTTTGTGGACCAATGAAGATCATGAACATTGCATGTTTCTTTTTTATATTTGTGTAAATTCTTATGAAAATACCATGGAAGCCTCGCCCCGAGTCGTCCCCACTGGAATCCAGGCTCTTGAAAAAAAAAGTCGGCTATACCTCTTCACTCCTTGCCTCACTCAAATTATTATCTTTGTGCAGCTAATTGACTTAATCCATCTCATATATTCGGGAAGAAAACGGAACCCGACCGATTTTTAATGCAAAATTTCCTCGAGCTTCGCGCACATTTGTCACCTTACACACTCCATATCTTATAACAATTATGAGGGCAATAATACAATTATTGTTACCAAATCCCTTTTACGACAAAAGTACATCTTCGACCTCTGCAGGGACCTAGCATCAGTAGAGAATCTTAGAGCAATATAATAGTACAAGTAGCGTACACGGTAACATTCGTAGCATGTACTATTTTTCGTCACACATTTTTAACGAGTACCATGCCACAGCCAAAATATCAAAAAATAATGATAATTTCTAAGCATGGGCCAATTGATTGAAGGATTTGACATTTTGTATCTAAGTCAACACACCTTTCCTTTACAGTCAAAAGGGAAAAAAATATTAAAGATAGCACATACCCCTCCCCCGGGACATCACCTGCACAAGGTGAGAAAGCAAGGATTCACTCCCGATTAAAACTACTTCCGATGCGAATATACACATTTATGCACATTTTACACCGGCTTTCTGGGTGTATCGGGGGAGGATTTACAGCATCATCTTCTATAGTGCCCCCATCACCAACCTCTGCGCGGCGTCACTATGCAGATTTGCCGAAAGGTGTCAATGCCAGCGTCAAACTCACAAAAGAGTTAAAATTTTTCAAAGTAACTAACCAGACTAGTTTTTTTTTCTATTTCAATAAACTATTTCATGACCAAATCAAGACATAAGTTCTCACAATAAAGGATGTTTAGAAAACTTTAGAGCAACTTGCAAGGCATGGAAAGTGTGATTTCCGGCGATGTAGGAGGCCTTTTTAGCTAAAATTTCCTGGTACGCTGCGCGCCAACTGATTCCGACACCCCGCTTAGATAGTGAAAGGCGCTCTCCCATGAAATGGTCAAGCGCCCCCCCCCCCGGCCCTCCTACTAAAATAATCCTGGCTTCGCCGGTGAAAATACATTGCAATTAAATTTACTTTTTTACTTTCTATTTCTCTTGGGATGCTTACAGATTGTTAAAAAGTCTCTTTCGTGGATATCATTGTAAATAAATTGTACAAAACAAACTTTTTTCTTCTGCAATACAGCTAATTGTTTTACATGTTATCATTATTTTGAAAAAAAAAAAAACCTTAAGATAGGTAGAATTATAATTACTGAAACTGATATCTGCGGCTACTGGCAAATGTTGGCATTTCAACACTTTAAACATCATTGAAAGCAAGATTTCTCAAAGAGCACGAAAATAAATAAATTCAGCTCAGCCATGAAACTCCCACCTTTACAAACTTATCATAGTCTGTACAATACGTAGTTAATTAGTATGGTTCAAAGGTATCGAAACTCTTCTCAGAGTTCCTTCATCAGGAATTCCAGATTAATAATGATTTGCGAGTCTTTCTGTGTGTCGCTTTTAGCTTTTATGCGCTTTAGTAATTTTCTTGCATGGGCTCTGATAAAAACATTGTGGATTTCTGATATCTTGCTCAGAAGGTTGGAAGACTGGTGATCGACTATTGAAAGCCTTCCGTCTTGACAAAGGTTACAAACACTAGGACGGTGACATAGAACATTATGTACACTATAGGTATAGGGTTCAGTGAACCTTAAAATCGTCATACCTCACTGGGCCCCATAAAGTCGGTGCACCAAACATTATGCGGCAAAAGCAGGAGTGTGTTGTGTGGGTGTTTTGCCCTACAACTTATGGAGAAATCACGGCCCCGCTGTTTGAGATAGTAGACATGTTTGAAAAGCTCTGCTTCTTTTTCGTGGAAGGAACCGTCTGACATGCCTATGTGTGTTAAGTTGGTGCTAATAACTTCGGACTTGCAAACAGTGCCTGATGTAAGACAATTTCTTTGAACATGACAAGACTCTTTGACCCTGCAATAGCAGCCATAGTTTGGGGCTGTTAGAGCTTCCTTAGATAGCACCTTGGAGTTAGGGCCCTCTACAACGGATTCCATAATTTTCATGCAACTGTAGCTGACTTTCATGGTGTTTTCGTTAAAGCATTTACGCAGCCTCTGACCTTGGGAAATGTTTGGCTATGAGCTTAAGAACTAGGTTCTACCATCATTCGATTTAACTGTTTTCCTAAAGTGGGGGGGGGGGGGGATGGAACTATATAACCTTCCTGTACTTTTGTCTCTTCGATCGTTTGGGGCTGGTAGGCTGTCATCTGGATACTCTAGTTTGTGGTATAATAAATTATTAATAATAAAATAATTGCTAGAATCCAGTGCCTGTTGCGTCGAATATTGCTTGGTTGCAAAAAAAAAAAAACCCAGCCACAAGTTGGTGGGAATATTTTTTAATATGTTGGATAGCTGATTTGACTGGGTGTGAATGAATAGGGTGGGGGTCATTGGGTTTTCTTTAGGGGCAAAGGTACCATCTTTCATGTTAAGCGTAACATCGAAGAAGTTAACGGCGTGGGGGTTAGTCTCGATTATGATTTTCAAGCCGAACTCCCTGAAGGTTTTGATGATGTCCTTGCTGGCTCTGTCAGTGAATCTTCCGGAGCGCGTTTTCAAGGATCCTACTCCATCATCCCTTTAGAGTCTGACATCGAAGACAGGACAGTGCTTACTAAGGCTGTTCAGAATGTAAAGACCGACCAGTTTACATACCTTACCACCATCAAATCCCCCACCCCTTTGTACCATCAGAGGGTCACGGCTACCTCATTCTGCTTCAACTGAAAACCCACACATAAAACTAAGAAAGTAACAAGGAACCATTTTGGGAGACCATTTTGTCATTCGGGACCTTCGAATAAGTGGTTAAAATCATTCTTAAAACGAGCAAACAACGTAAAAAACAAGTCGAACATGCATACATGTATAAAACATCAAACAATCACAGGGCCCACATTTTTTTCATACCACGTGAGTTGGTCTTAGTTTATTAATTTTGTGTTATGAATCAGCTCAAATATTTTCTATAAAAGCGCACACTGCTTTTTTACTTTCTAGAGCTGGCATAGGTTAATTATCAAATGAATTGCACAAACATGATCCAGCGTTGTATGTCCATGCCTATTGTCAGCTTCCTCACCGACTTAAAACTCATCACCAGCGCAGGCGTTAAGTAACTGTATTTTTTGGCTGAGAACAGAACTAAGCAATAAAAACACAGCTATTCAGGATATGGCAACCATAAGATCCATTTTTTTAATTTCTTTTAACAGTGAACAGTGGTTTATTATTCAAACGATCTTATCATGGCAGGAATTCTTCTTGTAGAGAAGACAATGTGGAAAGTATCAGGTATCAGTCCGAGGAAATATTCCTCCACACCATTGGTTTTCCGGATATCGCTATCATTCTAGTAAATTTGACAGTTGCTGCTTTGGGCTCAGATTTGCTTTAAGTAGATCACTAAACACCTACGATGAAGGATACATCAATGTCATTTCTTCTTCTAGTTTGCCTGCTAGCTTTTTCCTTACTATAGGTAGAGGTCTTTGAACGCAAAGAGACGGCGTCCGAAAACGGTAAACTTTACTAGTTTTTATATATCCCTCTGGCGTGTAAGAAAGGAAAGTCAGGGGCCGCAGTTCCCTATCAGAGAAGACTATTTGATATTTTTCATAGGTCAACATGCATTACAGTCTCGGGCAAAGTGCTTATTTCCCAGCTGAAAGTCCTATAAACCCATTCTCTTTTGCTTACCTTGAAAACACCACATTCAATGTAAGAATGTAGGTTTCCCCAGCTTAGTCCTGTTCAACAATCGCTCCTACGTTATGGCAGTGCAGTTTAAACGGAACATGTGCTATTGGAGAACGTTTAGTATATTAAAAGCTCATGAAATGTATTAACAGAAAAACATTAAGAGAAACTGAGAATGTTATTACATAGATTTGGCCAATAACTTGACTACTTAACTTTACTCTCGATCGAAAGCTATTTGCACCTGTGTCCATAATGTATAATTTCCATCGAGGTTTCGTAACGTATTGAGAGAGTATACTATTCTTTCATCGAAGCTTAAAAATGGAAGTTTCAATTACCTCCATCAGACACTTCTTTCAAACAATGGAAATGGTACCCTCAAATGTAACTAGAACGATGTCTCATAGACAGCCTTTTACACGTTACTAACTTGAAAAACACAACTTTCACGTTTGATCTGGATTTGCACATACATGTGAATATTCAACTAAACAAAAACTTAAAAGTGCTCTGAAAAGACGAAGAGTTTAACCTGTTTCAGGTAAATATAGGTACAAATACTATTGATTAGTGGAAATACATAGACTACACTTTTCTCCACGTATATTGACTTATTTCCAAAACTGGTGTTTTAATGATGGAAGAAATATTATACAAATACCATGAAAAATAAAGTATTCCGAAAGTTAGGAAAACAAGTATGACTGATTAAACTATTACGAGGGGTACAAAGTTATCAAGTCATTTACAACTTGCAGAGAATTTGGGGCAAAGGTCACGTAACCGTTTCAAACAAACCTAAATCTTGATTCAAAAACAGTTGCGCTCACTCTTCAGTTTGATTTTAATTGGACAATTGCACGATACAGCAAAATTAAGGTCATTATTTTTTTAGAAACAAGGCCCAGGCCTCGATGAGTGCATGTGTACAGAGCATTTTCTCGGGATGTCAGTTTGGTATGCTATGTGTAGAGAAGTCCTAAGCTTTAGGTAAAGCGCATAGAACTCCAACGCTTTAGATAAAGATAAGGATATCTCTGGCTGACTGTCGCTGATTATGTGCAGAAGTTGTCATATATATTCGCGTGCACAGTAGGACCCTAGACTCAATTGTAATACTAAGGACCCTGGGCAATCGAAATGTCCACAAACTAACTCATGTGGGTGCGTATGCGGTTAAGTTTGATGTTCAAAAGGGCGGGTACAGTAAATTTAAAACCATTATGACGCAGGCCTGTCAACTCTCACACATTCAGCGTGAGAGTCACGCATTTCGGTGCAATCTCACGCCCTCACGATGAAGCATCAGTTTCTCACGCAATGTCTTAATATGGTGTAAAAAATTCTCATAACGCAAACGATGTGTCAGGTGTCGGTAAAAGGCCAACTATCACGCCACCTGAGCTCCTTCAACTGATCATAGTCTGCAGTAAGCTGACAGTACAGTATAATTAATCTTGCCATCATCGAGCTAGCTCCTTTCAACCCTAACCTGAACAATTATGTCTGAGTCTACCACTCCACCATTCATCACCCTGACCAGGGAGTTGTTGCTCTTACTCTTCACCCTCTACGGATCGTAACTATTCCGCAGTGTGAATTCAGCTGCGGGGTCAAAAGGTGAAAAGCAGTTATTACTCCGAAACACGTATTAGACCCGTTATCAAACGGTTCATGCCGCAACTAAAACTGTTATTCAAGAAGCGTACGTTCCAGTGGCGGATCCAGGATTTGGCAAAAGGGGGGGGGGCAGGTCATAGTGGTTTGTATAAAAGTCCGATCTGGGGGAGGGGTCTAAGGAGAGGGGTCTAAGGAGAGGGAGTGTCCCGGGGGCAGTGCAAGGGCATTTTGATAGGGGGCAAAGCATGTGATGAGTAATTGCCGTCCTGGGGAGGGGTCCACCCCCTCCCCTTTGAGAAATTTTTGTTAATTTAAGACTGCTCAGATGCAAAATGGTGGTGTCTGTGGTGTATTTTTGAACTGATCTTATATGGCTGGAAAGCATTCATAATTCAGTGAATTTTAATTTTTGGTTGGGTGAAAGATGCTTTTCTGGGGGAGGGTCTAAGGGGAGGGGGTTTCCCCTCCCTTTTGAGAAATTTTGTTAATTTAAGGTTGCTCAGATGCAAAATGGTGATGTCTGTGGTGTATTTTTGGAACTGATCATATATGGCTGGAAAGCATTCATTATTCAGTGATTTTAATTTTTGGTTGGGTGAAAGATGCTTTTCTGGGGAGGGGTCTAAGGGAGGGGTGTCCCCTCCCCTTTGAGAGATTTTTGTTAATTTGAGCTTGCTCAGATGCAAAATGGTGATGCCTGTGGTATATTTTTTGAACTGATCATATATGGCTGGAAAATGTTCATAATTTGGTGAATTTCCCTAAATTCACAGTGCATTTCATTAAAATAAATTACAAGGCTTACATAAGACACTACAGGGTAATATTGCAGCAAGTTATAGTTAAAAGCCTGATGTTGTCGAAAATATTCCTCTAAGTATTAAAGAGTTCTGAAATTCCCTTGAAAGTAGAAGCAGCGCTCCCAATGCTGTGGGCCTGGCCGGTAATAGACTGAAGTTAGCACTCCATTAATACAGCGCTCATGAGTAACTCCTTGCAATGCCCAGAGAAAGTATAAGCCAAAATGTTATCAGTTGAAAGTCAGTAGCAGAGTTATTAGCATAACACTTATTTTCTGAGGTAGAAAATAATGAACAAGTTTGAGTTTCACTCTGACACATCTCATATGCCTACTTCATTGGAATAGTGTTATGATATATATATATATATATATATATATATATTGTCCTTTGTGTTATGAAATTGAAAAAAACTTTTAAAATTTTTTGGAAGGGGGCCCGGGCCCCCTGCCCCCCAAATCCCCCTGCGTTCAACCCGGCTTTACCCCTCCGCCTAACTTTTTCCTAGCCTGCCCCAAGAAAAATAAAAACGCGCTAAATGTTATAAAGGCTAGTTGTGGTGAAAACAAAGATTTTCTCAGAATGTATCCCACAAGGTCTTTATCAGGCCCGTTGGCCCGTAGACATTTCCTGTGTACTTCCAGCGGCCCGTTATCTGTGATGACCTTTTACACAATTTAGGTACAACCACACATTTAGAAATAACATCAGTCCGCTCTGTTTGTGACTTAAGGGGAAAACGTGCGACAAGAGGAACTGTCCTTATGATACGAGGACACAAAATGTTATCGAATGAGATGGAGTGTTTTTACTTGGACACTGAAGTGGGCTACATTGCAAAATGCATGACAGTTTAAACGCTTCCCACATTGTTACGCTTCACCCATTACGTGGGTGATAAGATTGTCGTTATACACCTCATCAAATATTTTTTTTCCAAACAAACAGTTTTTCCACAATTGCTTTCTTTCATAATTTAGTGAAAGAGCTGACACTACAATTTACTTAATCCGTGTATCCGCCACGAAAGGATCAAAGATTTAAATAAAGACACGGACTAACTTTGTTAGGGTAAAGATTAAACCATCTAAAGGAAAGAGTAGGACGCCTATTGCAAAATGTCCCCCAGTGTTTACCATTCGCAATAAGTGCACAAGGAAACGTATTTCATGGTACTGTTCATCATGATAGACTGTGAACACTGTTTTATTTAAAAACAGGGTTCAGTAGGTCATTAGATCGTTCGAAACGGCCAAAAACGGATAGTATAAGGTCCTCCCGAAAAAAAGGTTTCAAACTGAACAATGAAGGGATCTTCCAACATTTCTGGAAACCAAGACATTTTCATTTTAGAAGCTACATTGCCACACTTATTTTCGGAACAACTAGCCAGATATTGCGGCAAGATAAACAAGATATAGAAAAGAAAACCCTACTTATCTACCTGGTCTCTAGTACCAGAAGGCCATTTCAAGCAACCGCTTCTTTCTTTTCAGCTCTTTGCAAGGCTTTTAATTTCACCTATGATCTAATGGGCCCAAAAAGCGACCCTGACTCAAGCGACGCACCAAGGTTGTCGCCTAGCGTTTAAAAATCCTTGTTTGAAAATATCTTCAATATCGAAAAACAAACGGACTTCAAAAAACAAAACCCCTGAGGAATATTTCGTTGACTAGGCCTCAAAAAGAGCATGATGAAATCATTTTGTTGTATGGTAAACAATTTCTATAATAGCAAATAGTCAAAAACGGCAAAAGCTTAAAAAGGGCCCCTCCAGTCAATGTTGTTTATCCGGGAAGTACTGCTAGCTACTGGAATATGCATGTTATGACATAAAAATGGTTATGTCTGTTCAGGTAATTATGCAATATGGAATAGGCTAACCAATGATTACGATAATGTATTGTCAAAATAAATGATATAAGGAACATGACGAGTTAAAAAGGAAATAAGAATCTCCTTACAAAGCATCACATGCTACTTAATGTTGCAAAATTATGGAAACAGAACCTGTGTATTTAAATAAAATTTTGAAATATGTAGCAGCCTTTAAACAGCCCATTGAAACCATTTTGTGAAAGTCTCCAGTACCTTAATCGCCACAACGATAAGAATACTGTACATCCATCATTGTACGCATGCATACAACACAAGAATATTTCTGCAAAGCACAAGAATGCAATTTTTTCTGAATACCTAGAAATCTTTGGATAATGTATCTGAAGAACAAACTTTTTTCTGAGTGAACCGGATATTATAATTATAATTTTAATTGCAATAAACACTGGATAAAAATGTATGTACTATTCCTTTTTCATGGCACAATATGGTAATGTATTCGTCCTTACCATCGATGCGGTACTTTAAAAATATTACTTATCATATTACAAGAAATACTAGTATTTTAATGATGAAGTTTAAGCTCGCATTTATGGTCTTGATTCTGTGTAGAGTTCAAAAAGAAACTCTTAATTTTGACGTATACTTACAAGTACCTCAGGAATAGGCTTTCCTTTTACTATTACGTTTCCCACTTAATTATTTTTACATAACTCGCAATCCCGATTAAGATACTCTAAGCATGTACTTCACCTAAGTTCCACAAGGGGATATTGATTTTGTGTGAAATAAGCCAAGCCCAGTTGTTACATATTTCAACGCTGCACAACTCACACAAGCACACGTACTTTCTCATGATGGTTCCCGTTTGTCCCTTTGTCCGCAACCTGTTTGTAAACCTTTCCAAGAAACCCTCCCGTTACAGTTCCTCTGCAGGTGTCAGCTTTTGTCAATCATTCTTGGCTGTAACTCCTCGAGTGGTGGTGTTCTTCTAAATAAGTCGGCTTAAACGTGACAAACATCACAAACATAAAACTGGAGGTGCAGGAATTCCAGTTAGATGGTCGACAAAAGTCGAACTAAACTGATCCATTAAAATTAAGTCCAGTTACTTTCCAAACGCCCAATTGGTCCAGGAAGTTCAATTAAACTGGTCTAGTATACTCTAGTAGAAATGGTCTTGTAAAGTCCATATAAAGTCCTATTGAATTCAACAGATGTTATTGAATTTGCATAATTAAGCTACAATGCATTTTATCAGATCAGATCTTTTGTAGAAGATTTTGTCACCGGTTTCGTTTTCAAATTTACTCCCAAATGTTTCAACAAATATACACAAAAACAGGATTAAACAAGATTTTCTCTCTGTTTGAATTGTTAACTTTGTGTTACCTGCTATTACATCCCTGAACGAACTTCAGTGCTGAACTAAATATAGAAGTACACCGTTTACATCTGAATTACCCTTCTACAGTCACACATGTGTTTGGAACTTTTAATGGTGTTCAGTTAATTTAAGAGACATATTTCAATATGTATACCAGTTGACTTTCCAACTGGACATACATCAGAACTTTCAAATTGATCTCCTCCACTTGGTTCCACTCAAACTGAGATAAACTGCACCCATTCAACTGGACTTTTCACCTGCAGATGTTCTCTATCTGGAATTCTGACGTGCGGATTGAGGCAGGTACAGCACTTCAAAAGGGGAAACTGACTACGATTGTTTAATATAGCCCTTGACAATCAATTTTTCTAAAGGGGTATGATGGTCTGTACGGGATGCCCCGCTCTTCTAGTCTGAATCCCCTTTCTTGCCGTAGGGCGAAATTAAAGTCGCATTTATTTTCAGAAATCCGGGTGCAACTGCTAGTCTTTCTGAGGCATACTCCGTGTCATGATTTTGTCAGTTGCGCGTACGGTTCCTCCCCGACTCTTAGTTTCAAGTAAAAGGATGGCCATGAACCAGGGGTGGCCGCCAGGATTTGGCCGACATGGGGCCAGGTTCCCGTTGGGGGAGGGACCCGTCGAGGCGAGGGAGGCACAGCGACCCAAAGCTCTTACAGAGACGACATGTCTGCTAGACCAAAGTCGTCAAGGGTAAGGAGGATTAAAAGAAAACCTTTGCACAATAACATTCCACTTCAGGGTATATTTTGCATAGCATCCGTATATACTTTAAGTGCCATCCTGTGTGCTGATTTAGCGTTTATCGGGGAAATCTAAATTCTGTAAATGCATAATGCGCAAAGCGTGCGAAAATGTGGGGGTACGCATACAAGAATCTATACTCATTTTGTGAAAAAAACAACAGTTGGGGTGGCTGACTCCTATCGGTAATTACATACAATGTATCGTATCCACCCCGTCTGCCCAATGAAATAGTCAAACCTCCCTCAACAAGTTGATTACCGTACGGGACGGCAAACAAAGGAGAACATTAACTAGGGTACGTGATATGGGATGGGATTCTCACGACCTTTACATTAAACTGTGTAGCTGCTAGCTAAACTAAAGGTTAATTGCAGCTTGTACTATTAAGCTGTGTGGAATGGACTATGGAAGAAACCGAAACAACGAAAACTCCAGTGCATGCAAAGAGCACCGAGAATTATGGGTTCACATTGAAGAAATTGCCCCATTGAGCAGTTGAAAGCAAAAACATCTTGACCGTCGGGGCCTTCATATACTTTACCGTACCGACTATGGCTCTGAATGTGGAAAAGCTCTATAGTGGGGGGGGGGGGGGGCTAGCCCCTGAACGGAGACATGGCCCAAATTAGGGCCAGTGCCATCCCTGCTGGTCGGTGGCTTTTGGCGCCTTTTCAAGGAGGCTACCTACCATCTAGGCTACGACGAGCAGCAGCTAGGAAAGCTTAGAAAGTTAGTCTCTGAACAGCTGAATTTGTCTTTTGCACTTGTTTTTTGTTTTCGTGTGCTCGTTGACTTTTCACCGTGTGCGGGTACACCAACGAAAACGCGAAACAAGTGCGAAACAAACTTGTTTCGTGTTTCGAGTTTGCTGACGTCCGTGTGCGTTCGGCTTAGGCGTAGCGCCACCATCATCTGGCGTGTAGCACGCGGAAAAAATTAGATTCAAATATCTCCGAGACTGCCTTAAATGACACTTCCAGGCCTTGTCAGTAACGATTTCGATGTGTAATTCCGCTTAAAAACATACGAAGTGTTGTAAGTAAGCCACTAAGAATATAATGTTAGCTACTTTTTAGTTAAGGTGGTAAAAATTTACGACAGTCTAGAAATTTCCGACAGAGGCCTTCTGAGGATTTGTGGGGGGGGGGGCGTTCTCCTCCTGCCCCCTCTAGCTACGCCACTGGTAAGAAGTAGAACGCAGTCAAGCGACCTCTGTTTCAGTATTTGAGCATGACCTGTAAGGGTCACAAGATGGGCTTCATCGAAACCATCGGTGTCAAATAATCTGACAGCACATAGAATTTATTGCATGGGAAAGTCCGAATAATCGGACTAAACTGTCAACACCTGACTGCTTGATTTCCCAAAGAAAACTCCCTTAAGTAGAATCCCTTAAGTAGAATGTCGAAGAGAGGTATTTAAAGTGGCAATTAGCCTTATTATTTGACACTAGCCTTTACAGCTCCTGCGAATAAATCTGTCTGAATGTATATCCCATCGGTTTCTAAGGATTTTATGTCATTTACTAGATGCCTTAAAACTGAATCATATCCAAATGTCTTAATGTATCCTGAAGTGAACAATGCCATTTCATACTTTTATTATGTAATTAGATGGAAAAGGAAAGGCATTGCAAAGAAAATTCTTTGTTAGCAAATTAATTCCAAGTCAAACCTTTATTTTTGTGGACTAATTGGCCTAGAATGGGCTGGAACTGTACTCGGACTCCAAGCCGATACTAGCTGATTCCACAGAAATGAAAGTTACATAATGTATTTAAATATAAAAATGACGCCTTAAAATGTCCGTCTATATTGAGTGTAGCTAAAAATTTGAACAAAACACATTGTACGAGATGTTATATACAGTCAATAGACTAGGAATTGGATTTTGCTTGGAACAGGAGGTTACGTTACTCGGCACTGGCCCAAAATGTTAGCCACTGGAATCGGAATTGGCCCGGAATTCGCGTAGGAGGACTTAGATACAGCAATACAACTTTGTAGTAGCCTTACTCAGGGTTACGATCGGTCCATGTGACGATAAATGGCCCGCGCGGACAGGGACATATAAAGTACGTCTAATTGACGGTAGTTGTTGCACGGGGATTCAAACAATAATTCAACCAAGATGCCCGACAGAAATTTTTAAATAAGGCAAAAACCTAGAGACGATCGGCAAGAAGTATGGGCCATCGACGAGATTCTCGAAAGAGAACGGTCGCTTAGCTTTCTTCATGAAAGGGCAATATTCATTTACTCATTGTATTTGGGGGCTCCTCCCAAAAGCAGTAATCGGGATATGTTTGGGAGGCGCCGGTGAATGACAAGGTAAGTTGCGGCGAGGTCACGGAGTGTACCAACTGTTTGTGGCCAAAAATACTAGTCCATGTCTGAAGGATAAAGTACATCCCAGGTTTGTATGTCTGTAAGGTTTGGAAAGTTAATGGGAGAGCGACATCCATTCAGTCATTACCGTAAAGTCATAAAGATATGAACAGACACCAAAGATGATTTATTATGGTAACCTTGTTTTTCATCCGAACATGCAAGCATATTCCTAGCAACCCAAATTAAAATGTTCCTGACGTGGTTTTATAGGTACGATTCTTGAAACATGCAAAAGTTCCTTATAACTATATTTCTTCCTTACAGCAGTATGCGTAATCGTTGGGCTGTTCGCCCTAACAATTCCTACGAAAAGCCTCGGTTCATGCACCCACTGATGGTATCAGGCAAGCTCTTGGACTTAAACAGCCCCACAGCTATACCAAATGTTGCAAGGGTTATAAACAGATTGCACGGGGAATATCTTTTGGGGGCGAAATGTGTTGTTGAGCTGTGGCATTAATAACATCTTTTATAAAAAAAAAGTTTTAACGTCGAGAATCTGTCCAGAAACGATTTTATCCCCCCCCCCCCTTATTTTCTTAGCTATAGTCTCTATTGGTTACAATTTAGCTTTGCAGAGGCTATAAATTAAGAAAGACTAACTTTTTCTCACAACTACGAAGAAGCAAAACTGACAATGAGACATTCGTTTTCTAGCTGGCAGCAGTAAAATATTTTTTTTTTATAATTTATAACTGAATTAGAACTTATCGAGTCACTACGGGTAAAATGTAAAGTCACATGTATCTGCAGCAAAGACGCAGCGTGGATAACTTTTCTCTGAATATTTCACTGATGCCAATAGCGGATTGATTTGAGAGTGGGTTGTACCTAAAACATTTCAAAGTGCTTTCATCCCCATATAAGATATCTATACTTGATTTGTTAAAACACAATTCTTGCTCTGCTTCAAATTGATGTCTTTTTTGTAGGTCTTCTTTATGTACGCATAATTTCCCATTAGGCTTGAACGTACTTTTCTCTCGCAGGTTTTCTTCCAGAGGAATTGGCTATTACCTTCAAGTACCCTTCGAGAAGGGTAACTTGTAAAACGTTTTCCATGATAGTTTTTTCAGGCAGTTTTCTCCTACTTTATATTGGTCGAACTTTCATTTCCGTGTATTTGATGAAGCAATAACTCCCGGGAAGATTATTCCAATAAAAGCAGCCGGTTCCGTAAGGACTGTTGAGGAAGGCATTACTGCAATGTCCGTACCACCATCCAGCATTCCAGTGGCAACGTGAGCCACAATTATAAATATGATAGTCGATTGCGCAGTTACTACCACCCCAATCATCGTTGTCACGGTCTCTTGTAGTGAATGGTCGGCCGTTGTTATAGTTCATTTGATCTCCTGTAAGGGAAGAACAACAGAAAGGCAAATTAACATTCATAATTATTGTGACTTGCATTAGCCATAGTATGCTAGCTGTAATACTATTTTGATATCAGAAAGTTCGACAGAGCATTTAAAGATAGCGGATTGTAACGATTCACACTTTAAGATAGGAGTGAGGCAAACAATGGTTACAGAAAAATGAAATAAAGTTGCAGTTATTGTATAGTACATTATTTTTATCACTTGAATTAGGATGGTTAAGTTAAGAAATTAACCCTCTGTACACGCTGGAGTGGAAAATGAGTGCAATATTAAGTCTTATGTTACCGTTAACAACTTTTTAAAGAAACGTGTGCCCTAGCTTGACAACTATATCCATATCGAACTTATCTTAATAGGAATCACAGAATCACAAAACTGTTTTCTGATGTAGATAGAGTTATACGAGTTTACTATACCGTGTTTTATGTTATACGTTTGTGACTATGATATCTCCCTGAAGGAAACAGTGTGAGTTTGCAGTCCTGTGGTCGTCGTATAGCTTTGCGTATCATTTTTTAAAACGTAGCTAGGGAACAGAAACTCTTCTAAAAGCGTGCATGCAGGTAAGGTTAAGGAAATAATTTGGAGTAAGAGGGCATATTAAGTGTAAGTGTCCTTTCAAAGTGAAAATTTTTCACCCACTACCAAAGTTCTGGCAGTTGTTTATGTCTTGATGAGCAAAAGTACGCTGTCTATCAAGAATTTGCCAAAAATCATTAACGTCACTTGACAGTGAAACACTTTAAATATTTGAGGATGTTTCATCAGAAGGAAACAAAAATAGGGATACCTTTTCACGTCAAAACCTGTCTTTCACACTCGCGGCTTATGTACTAAGAGATACAGGAAGAAGATTCCAAAATTACAATGCAGTTTACGTGCTAACAAAATAGACGAAAGGAAACTATGCGAAAAAGTATAAGAATCAAAACTAACTTTTGCTCGGTCCTATACATCTAAAACAGACGGATGTTTCTAAAAAAATATTTTACTGACCAATAAGGGTCAACAGAATCTCAAAGGCAGATTTAACAGACGTAATGAAGTCTTTATACATTGACATCACGCGACGTCATTTTGGCGGGTAAGCATGGGGAACACTGCACGCACAGCGTGAAAATGACAGCCCACTTAGTAGTCTCAAGCGCGTATTCGACCAGTGCACAAATCAACTGGCAACCAATTGTTGGTCTAAGTTGCAATGATACGAGCTTAACTCTAACGGAGGCCCACTTTCTGTTCTGTGACGCCATGAACATAAGGTTTATCGGATGTGAGTATGCATAATTTGTTGTATTACCTGCATCTCCTTCACTATAGCTGCCCAGACTTAATCTATACTTGTCATTTTCATCACTAATTTCAAATGAGCTGTATTTAGCGAAATAAGGAGCTCCGTATCGGTTGACGAAGTCAATCCTGAGTTCGTAGGTTTTTTGTGTTGTCAAACTGTGCAATTTATCATTGCCGATCCATAATTCGTGATCTGGTGTTCCAAAGCCATCTCTATAATCAGACCAGTAGAGATGAAAATCCTGTGACCCGTCGACTCGACGTTGGAATACCTGGATGTAAGAGAAAAACATTTTTACCAAACGTGGATATTGTGATATTTCAAAAGACGCCATTTTCTTTATTTCCAAATAATTGAGTTTAAAAGAAACTTCCACTTTACATTTGCTTCATTCCTTGCAAATATTTAATTTGATTTTTTAGCGATATCTAAAGGGTTGAATAGTGCCACAATGTGTAATATACTTTTTTAATGTTTGTACGATACAAAATGACCCAATAAGGCAAAGTTAGTGTTGTCTTTATAAACATATTACTTACTGTCCAGCCCCCTCCATCGGTCATGTTGCAATACACGTCAAATGGGTCCCCTTGCCACATTGCGGGTTTTATTTGAAAGATACCACTTATGTTAAAGCCCCTGTCATATACATCTTGACAATCCGAGGGAGGAGTAACAGCGGTGCACGTGACCCCATCACCTGTGTAGCCTTCGTTACAGTAACATTGCAACACATTGTTCTTTTCTTCACAAGCGGCATTAGGACTGCACTGGTAAACATCACACGCAAAACGACCATTTGCACAGGAACATATTTTTGAACAATCCGGGTAAACGTAAACGGTGCCTTCCTAGAATGAAAAAAAACCCGGTAAACTACACCTTTTTATTTTTTACACAGATATGTGAAGTTATGCTGCCCTTAAAGGTTGGAATGCAATGTAATTGTTGCATTTAAGTCAGTGGGCATATGATTCCATTGATATTTGTTCAGTTATAGTAAGTCACAGCTTAGACACCAGGCGTTTAACTGTACGCTGATTGATATAACAACAATTTCAATTCGATTTAATTCAACATTCATAACAAATAACATTTAATTTACAAATTGACCTTGAATTACACTTACACTGTTAAGCGGGCAGAAGAAACTGTTGATTTCATCTGCAGAAGAAAAAAGGTAGTATTGAGTAACGCATTGTCAAAATGTAGCTTGCATGCTATAGACAAAATAACTGTTTACCCAAAAATATTAATACCTTCGGTTCCATTGTATTCACCGACACTAGTGAGCTTATAGTCACTGTACTCGTCACTGATACGGAACTTGTTGTAGGTCACATAAAATGACAGACCATCGGCACTTGTAACGTCAATACGAAGTTCGTAGGTATTTTGGTTTGTTAGAAAAGATAGTTTCTCGTTGCCCAGCCACAACCCTTGGGATAAAAAGCCAAATCCGGTCTTATAAGCTGTCCAATTACGGTCAAAAAGAACAGAGTCATCCTGAAGACGGTATATGACCTGCAAGAAATATGACACCACCACAAAGTGAAACCTAACAACAAAAACTCAGTATTAGGCCTAATTAAGCCCATGTTATCTAAGTTTGGGGGGGGGGGTGGTCATGACTTGTAGTTTGCGTATATATGTTGCAAATTTTATATGTATTCGTTGATAAGTTTAAAATAGATTATACATAAGAACATTCATTTATTCATTCGTTCGTTTATTTGTTTAGTCAGTCGTACGGTCGTTCGTTCTTGGTCGCGGTCGTTCATTTCTTCCATATCAAGGCCGTCAAAGTATGATAACGCTTTGCATGAGACCAACTACCTTGCAATATGCAATGATTTCACCTACCGTCCATCCTCCAGAATCTACAGCATTGTCACAGTAAACTTCAAAAGGTTCTCGATAACTATCAGGTTTGATTAGATATACACCGCTCAGATTATTTGTGGAACACTGATTTCTAGCCTCGAGGCAGTCTCTTGGATATTCTGGTTGTTGATAATAGAAATACGAGGAACCTGTATATAAATATATATAAAAGAATGTTTCCTACGTTAACCATTCCCGCGTTGTACACATTAACTCTGAGGTTGTTACAAACAATTAAAAGTATTACTTTACCCCCATTAAAAGCCTTTCCCTGTACTTCGGTTAATGCTCATTTTCAATGTAATTTGTTTAAACAATAGAGTAATTGCAAACAAATACCAAAATTGACAAGTAAAGTTGTAACGATTGGTGCGATAACTCTTGTCGGTACTTGAGATAGTAATTAACATTTTTAAGATTTTTGCGCAAATTTTCTCCCCCTTTTAAACTGAATGCGTACATACCTGTCCGCCCGTCACTTGATCCACTGTTTGGATAATTATTCTGAAAAGAGATTTCGCACAATATGATGGGAATTAAAATATCTTCGTCTGATGAAGTTGGCTCTACAAATGAAAACTCATTAAATATGAAGCCCATTCAACAAATTACTAAGACTAAATTTCTTGGCCACTATAACTAAGAAAGCAGTCCAAAGAACGCATCTGTTTCATACGTAATTGGTTTGAACTCAAAAAGGCCAAAAGGTCCTTCCATAGTAGCAATGGAAGGCATTATGTCTATAAAATATTGCGCTGAAAAATTTCTCTAATTCAGTTGCTAGAGATGGTCTGTATGGTAGAATTGCTTCTGTCTCTACAAAGGGTGCGACAAAATATACACAACCATAGGAACATTTACATGAGGTTATGCCCATTCAGCAAATCTAAAGGAAGTTCGTTTTTCATTTTTTGAAAAAAAAAATATTTAACATTCTTGCCTTTAATAAAAGTTTTACACCATCTCCAAAAATACCATGTACGATGGCTTTATTCAACAAATAACCACGTAGCATATTAACCATTTCAAAACACAGCTCCCAGGATTATATTTGATAAAAAAAAAATATTTAGATGAGTAGCGTATGAACCATTTCAAAACACAACGTTCAGGGTTATATTTGATAAATAACATTTAGATGAGAAGGGATTTTGGAAAATTGGCACTTAGTTGCTTTTCTATTCCTTCCCCTACAAGACTTTTACGTCCAAGTTACTCTCAAGAAAATTTTAATGTTAACGAACAGTGCATTTTAACTATAATATTTTACTCTTTAAGAGCTTTTGCGATTCTCTTTTGACGTTTAGGTTGGAAGTGTATACAGTTCTACAACGCCAATGGAATGCATTTTGAGCGAAGAGGAAAACAATATTTCAATACTCTGCCCAACTTTTCATTCCCCCGAACCAGGTGAAAAATGTATATAGAGTATACTAAACACAAAAAGGAAAAAAGAAAACAGCATGCTTTGTAGCTAACGAGTTATTGATTTTGATAAAATTAATTGTAATAAATACGATTTTTAGTAAAGAAATCACCAAAGTTTCTTTTAGTTATACCTCACAACGTCACTACCGATAAAACTTAATTCCTTACAAGGAGTGTGACCATTAATGACCAAAATATTATATCTTAAGAAAAAAGGAAGATTACGTTGCACATCGCTAAGCAATATTAGGTGTCAGACGATGATTTTGAGCAGGGGTGTGCAACCTGCGGCCCGCGAACCAATTTCGATTTGCCTGATTTTTGGCCCTTGTACGTACTGTTATTTGACCACAACTTAAACTTGACATAAGTACAGGATATCATAAAAACAAAGAAACGATCACATCCTTTGATGTATTAAGGTGGATATTCTCGACCATTTCATGACTTGATTAACTAAAGAATTAGGGAATTAGTAGGGGAAGGAGTAGGTGAAGGGGTGGGGGAAGGGGTGGGGTTGAGACGTCACCCTCGTATACACATCTCTGTTCCACTGCGCCTCCCAGATGGTCACAGCAACATGATTTGGCCCGGTGTTCGAAAAGGTTGCACACCCCCTGATTTTGAGAGTGTTTTGCTCGTACGCCAATATGTCTACTTGTGTTTTGTTGAGTACCAACATATTTGCTTTTGTGCCGATAACTGTTTCTGCCCATTAATCTTCCCAAAAAACCACGCATTAGTTGCAAACAAGAACTTAGCATTATAATAGAAAACGAAAGCAGAGCCACTCGACTGTTCATATTCAAGTGTCCAAATAATTGTTGTGAAGAGTGTTCTATCTTTGAGAACTCACAAAGGACATATAACGAAGCGTACAGTTTCGGTTATGTTATGATATAAAATTTCCAGTTATTGTTCAGTGAATAAAGAGTATTGTAAAATATTGCAAACTTTTGACGTAGCTTTTCATTTGTTTAGCAGGCAAAAATATTGATTATCTAAAAATACAACTTACGTGTTGATTATAATGATAAATTGTAGAGGTTAAAGCGGGATATTGAGAAGAGGTCTGTTGAAAACTCTTTCATTTTGAAATTAAACAGTACTAAATAGTACTTATTTAACCAACACGAACAAGTTGTATTTCTATCATAGAATTATCTGCCAGCTGAGATGATAAAAACTAGCCACATGCTGTCCTTTTCATTTAGGTACTATGTAAGTTATTTTGTTATGTCAGGAGGTCAATGATTTTTTAAGGTAATAACTTGTGCCTTAAACATTGGCTTCTACTTATCTGTATTGTGAACCGCCTACTAGAGGTTTGCTACTATCTGAAATAACAAGATGATCAGATCATGGTCTTTTGCGTATTGCTTTTTCGTTAAGTTCAAGCAGTAACTTACAGCCTAATAAAAAATTTACTTTTATCAACATTTGGCGTGACTGTTTTGATTTAGATAGTCCAAGGAAGCGAGAGTATTATGTTTTTTTCTTGGAATAGTTAAAACCACACTACTGTGTGGATCTGATCTATCAGCAATTTTCTTTTGTGTCTCAATTTTCTTTGGAAACGTTATGTAAGCTGAGATGATATATTTACAACTCATATTTAATGCAGTTGTCTACATAGTGACATAGTGTAAAATATGATAAAATATGATAAGGCTATAAGAATTATGCTTCATCTCAGATACTCATCTTAGTTTATGATTTTGTTGTTTTATTGTCATAAATTGACCTTCGTTGCTATATTCTGAGGCTGCCCTGGAAATTGATAAATTTCAAGTAAGATATTAATATTCTGTATTAAAAATAGACAACAGGTTTAAATCCAAGGTTAGTGTTGGGACTTCCCTCCCCTCTAGTTCCAAAGAAAAGAAAGTTACTACACTCTCTTATACTTCGTTAGGCTCTGCGTTTGTCAAAATTGTGGTCAAGCCCGGGTTTTAAAACCCTGCATAGACGGTTGGGTAAGCCTTTTCTGTATGATTATTTTGAGACATTATCCTATTAAGTTACTTGCTTTATTTTCTCGCCATCCTAATGAAAGGTGTTTCGACTGAAGGAAATCAAAACCGTTTTATCATTTCTTTGCAACTTACTTGCCTGGGTTACATTCAGTGCCGGCCATGCATATTACCGCAATAATTTGTAGCCGTCACCATGTTTCTTAATCTTTTATTCAGTATTCGCACTTAGTCTAGATGTCAGGTTTTTACAAGTACTTTTTAAGAATTTGACCACATTTTTCTGTAAGGAAGTTTTTTCTTGAATTTACAATTTGTCAAGCTATTCCCAACGACGTGCTCAGTTGCCAACATTCTCTTCCCATTAAGGATTGTGTTTTGACTGGGACTTGTAGAGAAGTCATGTCCCTATTTAACTTCATTTACATCTAAAACATGAGATGCAATTCGTATATTGAGGTTTTGCCGTTACTCATACCACTTGTGTTTAGGATTTCCTTTAAAGAAAAGTGCTCTTTCAAGGCGTGTACAGTATCTTCATTTATGAGAGTGAATATTTGGAAGTAATGTTAGCTTGAAAAAACTCCTTTGTACTATTTGTTATGTGTCAGTAGCAGCTGCACTATTGCCATCAACGAAGTGTGCAAACGGCAAGGGTTCTTTTAAACACCAAACTAAGGGACTTAGTTTTACCCTGAAACTTTGGTCTAAAGATGATCACTTTGTTTTTACGATTAATATTGCATTTTAGCTAGAGTAGATTTCTTTAGTACAAGGTCACACGAGGAATTGCAATTGCGAAAGAAATATTGAAAATAAATGATAATGTAATTTAAAATGCTTTCATCCTGGGCTGTTCATTTTTAGAGTGCGTAATTTCTTGGTGGGAAAGAACACTTAAAGTATCCTTGTGTGAGATGTAAGTATTGTACTTAAGTCGCTTTAAATTATGCTCTAGTTACCTCAGATAGGAGAGACCGTACGAATTCGTCCAAAGATATCATAAGTACAGCAAAAGTCACAAAAAATTGCATCAAGAATTTAGTCGGTATTATAAGGCCTTTCTAAAATAAATTTTCTAGTGACTTTTGGACATACAAACAGTTTACCCGACCTACACCTCACTTCAAACATAACTTATAAATCATTTTATCAGCAAATATCCATGTTTAAAGCACTGATTTACCAAAAGTTTCTAAATTTTATTACGGTTCGACTGATGGCAGCACGGGTATTGCTCTTTCGGAATCCAGTTATCCATAATCCAAAACCACAGTTATTTTTAAATCTTGTTATCACCAAGTTGTGCCCTAAATTTCTAAGTTTTATCAAATAGGATGTTTTTGAAGGTTTTTGAAGTTATGTTCTTTTTGAAATCAACCTACTCAACGAACAAGTAAAGATGATTACTTACCAATTCTTGACTGAAAACACTCCCTGAAATCCAGCACAAACAAAAAATGAACTTCAAAAAATTCTGATTAGAAAACTGTGGCATTGTTCTTTTCCTTCTTGATGATAGCAGTTATGTTCCCTCCACGACCTACGAAGATGAAATGCCTGAAGACCTAATCTACCCAATGTAAAAAAGGCAGTGCAAAGTAATTACTGAATAGGCAAAGTTCCATACTGATTTTGAAACCGTGAATGCAAATGCATATTTAAAAACAGCGCTGTCACCTTCACCATAGCCTTTGATTTGTGAAGACGATCAAGTTTCCCTCACGTTTTGGAAGTTTATATTTATCATACCATACCTTCATTTTGATCTACAGAAATTTTTGTTAGCGGAACATCTGTCTTGGCTTTCTTTTTTGTTTGAAATGTATTGTACATTCTAAAGTTGCCCGTCTTTTATGCAATCTGTTAAGTAATTCAGGAAGGCCTGAGCGGCATACCTGGAAATGATGTGTTTCTTTCGGTTGGGCCATGGAGAACGGTAAAAGAAATGCTTGTCTTAGTTATTTAACATAAATTTCTTTTGTGTGTGTGTGTGTGTGTGTGTGTGTGTGTGTGTGTGATTAGTCAAAATTTGCATCGAGTTTCATTCCGGTTTATCTGTTTCTTCGAACCTAGTCCCCATGATTAATGTGTAACCTAATTCTCAAGGTAAATTATTTTTTAGTTCCCAGTTTTCTAATAAAATAATTTCGGTTATTTTAAATTTTGTCCGTTTTCTTTTTTTTTGGCCTATGGACTCTTGTTGAAGTTTTAAGCAGTAAGTTAAAAGCTACCCCTCACATGGAAGCTTTCAGGACCCTGAGGTGTTTTTTAATGATTTTATGTGTGTATACCATTACCGTCTGGAGTTTTCGAGCTAGGAGAGCTTGGATAATAAGGCGGTGGTTCCTGCCTTTTACTTCTTACGAAGTACCATTCTGCAAACAAAAAGTGCCAAAATAACTTGAATTGTCAGATATTCTTGCATAATCGTTACTTCATATACTTTCACATACACATCACAAAATGCCTGAGCACGCATAGTTTAAGAAAAAAAGTGGGTGTTAAAATCGTGGGGTAGTCCATTCCTTGCGAAACTCCTTTGAATTAGCGCTATGCTACCTTACAGTCTTGGCTCAATACATTGCGTTCTCCATGGTCCATAAGTGACTTCGTGGCCCTAAGTTTACTAATTATAGCTTTCGCAACCTGTAGGAAATACTACACGTTGTGTTTCCTCGTCATGGGTGCAACGGGCGAGGAATCGCAAGAATCCTTCGGGGAATGCTCAAGACACAGTACCCTAGAGCCGCCCAAATTGCCTCCATTTTATCTTTGTTATCGTCCTTAACTCCTGGCAGCTTTGTTCTCTTAGTGATGAATTTTGGGTGCTACTATTTATCTGCAGGTATTTACTCGAAATCCATATTATCACTTAGTACCCTAAAAGCACTTTGTTCGGGGCTTTCTACCCTTCATTCATCGGCACTGAAAAATTACTGATTTCAATTTTGCTGGAACTGGTATCGCAGTTTATGACCATGCATGTATCCTTTGTGAAACAAGGAAAGCTAAAATCATTAATATTGTAAACAAAATGTATAAAAATCAATATTTTACATAACTTTTGGAGCAAACTTGAATTTGGAATCCATATCGGTCGGGTTTTTGAACCAAGGAGCTGATAGACAGTACTCAGGCCTTAATTAAACTGAATGAAAACAAGCAGTTACATATGTTTTGAAATATCTTGCGAAATAATTAGTATGTTGATATCCCTAAAGAAAAAGTTCTCAGATTTTTTATCAACCAAATTTTGTCAAGAATAAGCTATCTGTTTTATATATTTGGGACGGCAAGAGGGAAAAGCTGACTATCACGATAAACCGGTTTAATTGCTTTTCACATACTCTACATCGGTCGGGTGTTTCGCAAACTGCTTTTTCATGGCTAATCATTAACTCCCAACAACAATTATTATTTTTTGAGGCAGCAATGACGAAATTTCGCCTATGATGAAGGGAGAATACTCATACCAAGATGTATGGGAATACTTATTGAGGTAAAATATTTTTTTTTCTTTTCTGACGTCGTAATAACCTTTCATAGAACAAGCTGAATGTCTCATCTTGGAGGAACAGCTAAGGTGAAACTTGGTGCAGCTCCGTATGCATGAGACCAACTGTAGACACTAAGATCGAAACCTTTAATTATCTACAAATTATAGCTCTACCCAAAACGTCCCTTAACATTGGTGAATCCAAAGAGGAACAGGGATGTTAGCCTTCTAAGATATAGGGGATTTCACTGGTTGTTGGTGTACAAAGGAAAATGTGCCCTGCTTTAAAAGTTCCTACATGGGAAATGGGAAAATTCCCCACTTGAAAGGAGTTGCCTTTCTTAGACCCTACCTTTAGGGGCTAGGCGACATCAAACTCCGCCCATGCATCGTCCCTCGGAATATCCTTTATTAAGCCTAAAAGCGGGACAAAAGGAAGTATAAGGAAAATGGGGGAAAGAGAAAGAGACGACTGAGTTTAGAGAGAGAAAGACAAAAAGAGAGTAGAGAACCCATACAGGCGGCATACAGAAATGATAGAGACAGGTATGTTTCTCCAACTCTTCATTTTGTAGATCATACATGCATATAAATGATCGGGGGGGGGGGGGGGTTAGAAGTAAGTGTCATATGAAATGATGAAAATGACAGCCGAACCCCAATATACTGTACTAACAACAATATGTTAGTTTCTTTTTAGTATGTTAGTCGTGGACATCATTCAGTCATCTTGTGGCAGTCCCTCGCCTACGCACACACCCTCGAATGTTATCTTTTCTGAGATTTCTGCGTTGCAAGGTGAAAACTACTGGAATGTACGGTCTGAACTACCTGATGACACCACTGATCTCTGTATAAATATATCTGGATAGCTCTTTTCGCAAAGACTTTTAAAGTACCTGTCCGCCATCTTGCAACTCCCAAAATACGGGTCTTTAGTCGATACGATAGTACGATAGTGTGTACAACGTTGAGGTTCTCATAAGATAGAACACGCCACGGCCAGATAGTTGATTTTAAATTTAGAGTAAGGTGTCTTCGTGTATTGTAATCAATTGGGTGACTGTGCTTTATATTCCTGCATCCCGTTGTTGATATTAGAGCCCATTGGTCCATTTACAGTGAACGTGATATGAAAGCTTCAGCCCGTTCTGCTACCTGGGCCCTGCTTCTGGTCGTAGTCAACTTAGAAATTTGCCTTCATACGGGAGCAGTAACAACCTGTATGATCAACTTGCTTGCTGGAATAAGATTACTGCTAATGGTTCTCACGTAAACTTTAAGAAGATGGCCCATAATTAGGAGTAAGCGGTTCCGTCCTTTGGTTTCCGGCCAAGGATTCATTTTGAAACAATAACAAAATGATCGCGCAAGCTAAAAAGTACATTTCTCCTTCAACACATCTTCTGTTTACTGTTAAAGGTAGCATTACACGGCAAACAGGCTATGTGGCCATCATGCGGAGCCGGGGGGATCTTGTGGGCCAACGTAGGTTAGTTGAACCAAATGGACCCCTCTAATTTGTGTACCCAAGATTTTAGTGAAGCCAAGGTAGGCCAAGTACCTACTTATCATATTCCAAGGGCCCATTATTCGATCTAGGCCATTAACATTCTATTTTAACTTACATGTGGGTGATTGTCTATGGACCAACATTGTGCATAATGAAATACATCATGCATATTATCTGCAGCTGGATGAATATTTTCTTCCTAAATTATGAAACCTCCAAAACGCATCTTTTAAAAGTACTCCGTGCTCACTATTCCGTCCAGGTGACTTCGTGGGCCAGCCCTCAATCACTAAACCAACAAAATATGACCAAGGTAACCCGCTCGCGGAGCCTCTGTGGGCCAGAAAAGACCATTTCCATGCAGCCTGTTGCCCAGGGTTTCTCTACATGCACATGTCCAGCCGAGGCTATATAAGTATGATGTGGCCAGCAAACCATCAGTACGAACGTTTGTTGACAGGCCCAACAACACACAGACTGCTATGATAAACCTACGAGGCCCTACCTACGTTATGCCTATATGAGCTCATAAAGATTTTTCCACAGAAGGATGCACTCGTGAGCCCCTCCCATGGGAGAATCAAGCAAGTTGCCGAGTCAAACTACACGTGCCTATTCGGTTTAACCATGACCATGCGCCCTAACAAAATACTGCCACATGGGCCCAAATATAACTGTACATTCTAGTCCATACCCATGCATGACTGAAATCCAATAAAACCCACAAATAATCCATATTGGCCCCGCGCTCGTATGTCCATTCTGCGACTATGAGATTGGTCATTTAACTTTATTGTGCCGGAGTACTCTACATGCACTTGGTCCAGTTTTCCTATCTTGCCTATCCAACGGTCATGGGCACGTCGTATATCTGATGCTCTCTAGATCTCTCCCATGTTTTCCGTTTACATGTTAACTATTTAAGAAAGGGAGGCCTGAGGATCCCCTCCCCCATGGTCGTATCTTCGGTCTTCTCATGTGGAGCTATCAAAAGTCCCCCTCTCCTCCCTGCAGTATTAAACTTCGTTGCGTTTAACACGGTTTGGTACCCTTCAAATGCCGTTTAAAGATATAACAGTTAAGCACTTTATTCTTATGTTAACAATTTAAAAATACCCCCTAACTCCCCTCGTAAACTTTCTCTTTCTGTTAATTGCAATTTCCCCTCCTACGCGATTGCGTTGGTATCCGTCAGCAAACGGTCACTCAAACAGCACAATTCCGTATGCAATTCCGTATGCTATGCTTTGTTACAGGCCGCGTAAAATTCGAGTAGTATGGCTGCCAATACGTGCTCGCAGTGGCTTCAACTGGTTGTACAGAGCTTGGAATGCGAATGCGCTATCCATATATTTGAACTTTCAAGCCGGCTATGTACATGTTCTCAGCCAATAAACGTTAACTTTACTCTGACCCCCGCCGAACCGGCAGACATGATTACGAGTTGTGGGTTTAATTATTAAAAATTATTTTTCTCAAAGACCCCTTTGCTACCTACTCCTCATATTTACAAAAGTGAATACCGAATCACAGTCCCTATTCAGTAAACATAAGTATACCTGTTAAATACTTCTCATTCCAACTGAACCAATGGGTGTGACAAAAGTGAGCGATGTGTGTGTGGGTGTGTGTGTGTGACAAAAGTTGCGTCCTGTAAAATTGTGACAAATATGAGCGAGTGTCGTGACAAAAGCCGTAACCTCCGTTGTGATAAAAGTGGGCGATGATTGTGACAAAAGTGGTTGTTGTGACAAAAGTGGGCAATAATTATCACAAAAGTGGGTTGGTGAGACAAAAGTGGTATTTGTGACAAAACTACAGTCGAATAGTTTGGGGTCTTTCGAACAACTTCTAATCGTCTAGGAATTTGCAACGTGTAAAGTCATACAGACTGCTTCTTCATTTTCCGACTAATGGTAAACTTTACATATTTTGGCGTATCCAGAACTCGTTACTAAGAGGCGGGGCGTTTTACCTTAAACACCCTTTGCGCTTTTTAACTCATGCCGCAAGGCCACCACTACTCACAACACGGCAAGAAGTTGCATCGGCTGTAGTCGTAGCGGTGTGAACAGTTCCGCGACCACGATTTCTCCAAGGTTTCCTTTGGAGAGCTTGCCATTTGGCCCGATTGACATGTTGAATCATCGTCGGATGAAGTCGGTACTTGCTGTGTTAGTGTGACTTTCCTGAGACGAGATTTAAAACTCTTGCTGCAATTTGGCCAATCAGTGAGAAGTGTCCATTCACATGATTCTCCCCGTCTTGCAACCAGCAATAACTAAGAGCTTATAATACTTTCCATAGACAGAGGGCGCCAAAACGAGAACTTCCTTTGCATTTCTCAGTTATGTGATAATAAATGTCGCATGGATATGATCTTGCAACATCACACTATTTGACTTAGTTTTTGTACAGTATTTTGGCAAAGAAAATTAACATATATATAAGCGTAGGCTCAAATCTTAGGAGGATGGGCAGGAGACCGTAGGCTTCACGAAAGAATATTTCTCGGGAAAAAGTGCATAATTTTTTCAGAACAGCTCAGGTTTTCTCTCTGACAAAAAGGGTTCATGCCCAGAAATAACATGTTGAACGCCTTTTTGTGTGAGCGAATACTGAATGATTCTGTAAGACAGGTGACATGTCGTTGCTGTGATAACGCCCTCCAACATGCTGGCTTTTCCAGACTGTACTGGAATAGCAGGTCAGAATGCAAATTAGGTATACGTGCAGAGCGGTCGAAAGTATGATTCTCCACTAGTCTCCCACTATGCTATATATGCAGGTTGGGTACCATTCAGAAGGACAAACGATTCACATTCCATTATTATTAACACTTAACACCGCACCACTCCACTTGAAAAAACTGAACCAGGTTTCTGGCCGATTCGACTTTAACTGGCCTTAAAACCGTCTGTCTTTTTTAACGTCGTTAGTCCATGCACACTTTCCGACTTTGACCGAGGTGTTTTTCAAACTCTTTACTAATGCAAATTTTTCCTACCGGCATGCTTTCCAAAATCCTTTGCATTTTTGTTTGAGGGGGGGGGGGGTTAAGTAACAAGTTGACCCCTCTTGCTTCCAATGCTCAACAGAAATAAAATTTTAGACTTTTGGAATACAAAAAGTTTGTCTTATAATAGTTAGGTTTGAGGTGTACATTATTGTGAAGTATTACCAACAAATAAAAACCGGTTAGTACGGACAGGTTTTGCACTGCAAACCGTACTTTGTGTCAATTCTGCCTACATTAACGAGATGAAAGTCCCTACAGTTGACTTCTATCATACGTTCTGACAAATGATTCTTAAGTATTTGTATTACTTCAAATATTGTGAAGGTTTGTTATTGAGATCTCGTGGCTCGTGGAAATCTCTGACAACGGAGTCAACCTTCTATATTGTTTCATTAAACAGTATGACCGTGTGACGTAAATCAACGAAACGTATGGAGAGAGTAAGGAAGACTATACAAAGCGGCATTTGCTGTTATCAAAGAGGTATTGTTCTCACACGGCTGATACCATTCAGAAGTTCAACCTCGATAGCCATACCAGGATATGTTAATACAAGTAAGATGATTGACAGTTTGAAGTGTCTCAAAAAACATAAACAAAACTAGTCCCTGCCATCGATGAACGTGTGTTTATTAGGATTAGGCTATTGTTTGGATTGGGAAGTTATTAAGGTACACAATATATACAGTGTAAAGGAGTACGGTGCATGATACGGTACTATAAGTGTAGTGAATCCCCATCAAACACCTTTCAAATGACTTTTGCCTTTCGAAAAGATCAATACGCATCTTACCAGCAAGAATATGAAATATTTAAGAATGTTAAAAACAAAGGCGGATCGTCGCTTGAGTCATATTAGGCAAGGAAAACTTGAAGGCTCTAATGAAGGCTTTAATTGCAAAGTAAAGTAAAATAATTCTAAAACTTTTAAACAAAACTGTACACACTATTTCTGCAAAAGTTACACATATCTCGTACATTAATTTAAATTATCCAAAAATAGTGTAGACAGTATGCTCTATGTGCAAGTGCACTAAATAAAAGCAATTTTTAGGGTGTAAAACCTTTTCTTAAAGCTTCTAGAGTTCTGTTTTGAGACAAATAAGCTGACAAAGGACTGGCTGTAGTTCGTTGGAAGCTTGCGAGTGTCATCCTCTGCCCCCTTTTCTCTTATACTTAAAGGACAGAATATTTAAGATGACGTAATAAATGGCTTATTTTTATTTTTTATACAAACAATGTTTGTCACAGTGAAACAAAACGCCTATATACACTCTTATCTGGTTCTAAAGGTCTGTCTTAATTGTTGTGATACACATGAGTGGTTTATTACAAGCAGATCACCGGCTCAGTGATAATCTGTAAGTTACAAATTTAAAAAGCATGATGTTTCCAAAATGAACTTACAGTTCTTGTCTACTAGGAAATAACCACTCACTCGAAGGTTTTGCCTCAAATATCGGCTACATGTTCAAGTTCATATGTGAGCCTATCTGTTGCTTAGCATTGTCAGCACTCGGTACAGGGTTTTAAAGGGGTTATTTGATCACCCATGTGTAGGAATATGATCATATCTCTAAGTACAGTTGATGACAGCTCTTTGATTGACATAAATTCAAAGAATAGTTTCACTATGGCTGGTCAATGATGACTTGTGCATCGAGTTGTGCTTACAATTAAGTTAACAAGTACTTTTTGTCGAAGGGACCTTGAGGAGTGTAACCGCATTTCATGCACTGAAGCTAACGTAACTTTGACAGGAAAGTGCTACAGACACGTGTTTTTCTTTGAATTGAATGGCGTATGGGGTAGCTAGAAGTAAATTGAACGGGGAAAAATTACTCTTTGGGGCGAGATTTATTGCTCAATTAGAGATATATTTACACATCCGCATCTTTCAACGGGCGGTGTGATTGACTTGAGCCCCTCCCAGACAGCTTCTGTGATACCCAGGAAGACGCTCTTAGAACCCAATAATTACGGCGCATATGTTATCAGTTCGAATGTGTTCATGGATCTGCAGATTTAACGGTGGTCGTAATACTTAGCATGCACATGTATGTCACACATTTTACAAATAAGAGGGTCTCAACAGCAGCGATCTTACAAATCATGGGATAATTTTACGCTTAGGGGTAGAAGAGGGGATTTGAAGAAAGTAAGACGGTTACTTTTTTTTAATACACTGGTACTAGAAAAATAACTGCATAGTTTCCTCTAGATATAGCTGAGTTCTCAAACACCCTAAATGGATATGGAATAAAGTCATCAAGTCGTGTTACGTTATTTTCACGGTCTACTACAACGTTTTGCAAATTGTTTTCATTGCTAAATGCCAGAGGATTGGATATAACAGTGTTTAATTCCGCAATTTGCTTAAGGAGGATACACTTTAAAAAGGTCTTAGGAATTAAACATTTTTCTTAACACTTTTTGCCCCCACTTTGTAAACGTGTTTAGATGCTAAACACACGTTCCTTTTTCCTAGACATTCTGTTTCAAAACAAGTATAATTTTTAACCATTAGTCTTTAATCGTTAAACATGTTCAGAGATAAAACGTGTTAACAAAGCGGGGCAAAATAAGTGTTCAATTGCTAAACACGTTTTTAGAGTGTGCTCAGACTCGTTCAAGTGGCGGAAGCCAAGAGTTCGAGGGCCACGACTCAAAACTTTCCTGCTACTTTCCCCGAATGCAGTTTTTTCATTGCTCTTTACATACAGCTCATATCGTAAAGAGAGAGACAATTGTAGCTAACTGTAATATTAGGAAAACTTTCGGAATGAAAAATGGGGAGATGCAAACTTGAGTTATATGTCTTTTTACTACTACCTGTTGGACAGCTTGAGCCTGAGATACAACTACTGAATCTAAATGCAACCCCCACCATCCCTTTTCCTCCTTACCCACCATTACCCTGCATCTTTTGATGATGCTGGAAAAGTTAATGCTGTAAAAGATTGGTCGAAAAGTGAATTTTGTATTTTTAGTGGAAATGTAATGTAATTACATCTGTAACAGCTATGGTAAAGTGGGTTAATGAATTTGCAGATATTTCTGTTGATGTCTAGGATTATATTTTGATGTCCCTGGGTAACTACTAGAAAAACCAGATTTTTTTTCAGTTGATTGTTTTGCATTGGATCCTCCCTACTAACCTTCTCCATCATTTAATGAGAAAACTGATTCAGAGCTTTGTACTTCTTGTCAAAGAGGGGTTGAGTCTATTAAACATCTTTTTGGGAATGTACAATGTACTTTTACTTTATTCTAGACGTATAAGAGTCTCAGAGGGTTATCTATAAGCAATTTGTGTTTCTGAGACAGATATTTTCTTCCGATACAAGTATGATCTTACCCTTCATACAATTTTTGACTCTGCATTTGGAGTACTATTTATTTAAATGTGAAGTAAAATCCATTAAGCCTACTATCAAAGTATCTATCACAGGTATAAATTTGCTTTTCATGCTGAGAAATTGATGGTTTCTAGGACTGGCAAAAGATAACAAGGTAAACTTTCTAAATTTGAAAGACTGGGCATTTTCGGTTTGAGGAATCTGCTTGAGTCAATCAATTGTTGAATCAAATGAGTATTTTATCAAATGTTTTCTCCCTTTGCAAACGGCTGCTCCATATTCATAATAATTTATGTTGTATGTAATAAATTTAATGCAACTGCACCGGAATTGAAAAGAAAACAAAGATGGAAGAAAGTACTGTTATTGTAAAGTAAGAAGATAGTCTTATGCTTCTTGTCCCACCGACAATATTTCGAAAATATTCCAGCGCCTCCCTTGCAGGGACCCATAGACACCACGCCCTTTACGGGAAGCTTCTACCTCCCATGGAGCCTTCTGTTCTAATATATGCATTTCCTACATCAAGACCCCAGAGGCTTCAACCCCTCCCCTACATAACTATAAACGTCCGGCTATCTCTGGCCCTGATCAAGACTCCTCATACCTTTGGATATCGCGGGTTTACGGTCCATAAAGTCTCGCTGCTATTCGATACCATAGCAAGGCCGACACCTGAAAAAGATGTATGTGTTCCCATTTAAGAATTGTGTTTGTTTTTATTTTATTCATACGTTATGCTCATAAAAAAGAGGGCGTTTGCCCAACTGCACTCAGTGAAATGCGGAAGTAAACTAATAAATGTGGTAACCACTATCAGACATAAATGTTATAATAAGTTTTGTAAAATTCCTGTCTACCTAATTCAGTTCAAGTCGCCTCAATTCGGTGTCGCACCGTTATGAAACAGCCAGGTCGGCATTAAAGCTTGCCTTCTGGCCAGCCTCCCTTCTCGTGTGTTTCTCTACTGAACACGTTTGATGACTTGACCCAGGAGCGGGATATAATATCTGAAAGTTTGGGGGGCATACTTGGGTGACATACCAAACGGCGCCGGAGGTACCGCAGGAGCGTGAAGCGCTCCCTAAAAGGTGCGGCTTCCAGGCGCCTCCCCAGTTAGTTTTCATTGCCGATACGCGCGAAGAACGCCAGCAATTTCTTTCAGGCATTCTTGCCACCCCCTCCCCGTTATTCCGCCTATGACCTACCCTGACCGTCAGCCATGTATGTGATGTTAGGGATTGTAACATCTCTGTGGTGACTTAGGCTGCGCCTTATAAAAGATACTGGTTTGTATTTTCTATTATTTTTAAAACACACTAGGTTTACATAGGACCTGTTTTTTATTTTTCAAAACATTGTAAGGTCATCACCATTTAACCTACAAACACCATTTAAAAATTACAGAATAGATCACATGTGGCTATTTTCAATAAAGACAGATATTTTGGGGTCCTATGTTGACAACTTGGTCCGAAAATTCGGTAAAAATGCTATTTTTTTTCTGATTTGGCCAAAACTTGTACTTTGATACACATTTTTAACCTTATTCATCATACCTTTCTGCACGACCCACGATTCCTAAATTTGCTTCTAAATGAGCCAAAGATATCAAGGCATATCCTGAGAACATTGGGCCTCTGGGCTGTTAAGTGTTTGTAAAAAATGATGAAATCTGCAAAAAGTTGCACCCACATTGGCGAATTTTGCTCCAAAAAGATAAAACGCTTAGAAAATCATACTTCCGTCATCGTTTATCGGATTTCAAAAATTTAAAAAACGAATGTGACTCTTACTGGCTACTGTACTTGAAGCAATCGCTTTTAGCAATGTAGGTATAGGTCTAGCGCCACTAAAACTTCTCAAAACACTACGAGAGCATGGCCGCGTTCTGAATGAATTGGAGAACATTAGGGAAATTCCATCAAAATTTCAGAAATTTAGAAGGTTTTACCCTCATTTATAAATAAAGAGCTGGACAAAAGCCTCACGAAGCATAAACAAGACAAGAGATGGCGCAAGAAGTGAAATTTTGAGGAAAACATGAAAACCGTCACTCGTAACGTGTTAGTACAATGTAATGTAACCTACAATCCTAGGCAAAAGTGATGAAACAGTTTTGCACAAATGTAGCACCACTTAGATTTGCTGGTCTTCCAAAATTCCCTCCCCCCTAGATGAATGTTGTCCCAACCAAAAATTATTCAAAATTAAAAGGATTTCAACACTGAATGAAGGAACGAGGGTGCTGTCCCATGTGGTTTTCTCTAGGATTGTCTGAACTACTGTACACATGTATGGGAGCATACGAGTACACAGTAGAGAAGCGTTCAAGATATCTGGGACAAATTTGAAAGCCGTGATGGGAAAGTGGCAGTTAACTAATTAAAGGACATAGGCATAGAAAGCCCCCAGTCAAAAATGTGGTTGGGTGGATTATGCTTCTGCCCCCTCAGTTCAAGGACGAAAACCCCTCATATGTTTCCTTTGTAAGAAATTTTAAAAATTTGCAGTAATTTACCTTAAAATTTATCCATTATGTTGCACCTAGACCCGTCCCCCAGGACAGCGATCCGAAAAGTTCAGCCTCCCCCCCCCCCGTCCCGAACAGCTTCCTACGCTTATGTTAAAGGATAAAGTACATTCTTAATTTTGAAATCGAGTAAACTTGGATTGAAGTTTGGAGGATGGACGACGACATTAAAGGTGGTATAAATTTCTCCTTAATGAAGAAGGTTCATTGGAAGGTTTGTTAAGGAGGACTATGTAAAATAGGTATATTCATTCTATTGCTTTTCATGCAGTTGGGCGCATTAACAAGGGCCGAAAATGCGTTTTGTACACCTGCTCACTCAATAGGGTCTACTATAACAGTACATAGTCATGTTCAAGTACAAGCTTACATCAAATTGCTAAGGAAACATGAAATACTTAGCGTTTGGAAAATTGCAGATAATGTGGGAATTTCCAAAGTTCGGTGTAGCGTATTATTGAAGAAACTGACTTGCCAAAGGACTCAACAAGCTGGTCAGGACGAAGGAAGGGACGACCGGATAAGTTATTTGTTCGTCACAAGCGCATCATTTTAAGAAAGTTACTAAAACTGAGGAAACATCTGGGAAATGTTACTCTCAAAATATCATGTCAGCTGCACAACTGGATCGAAATGTAGGGCGCTCTTGCTTGAAGGCTATTTCAGAACTATGGTAAACCACATGATCTACCGTATCTTTTATGATTTTTTTCTCTAAGGATGACGTCATAATCACGCAGAGGTGCAGTATATATAGATGATACCATTGTACATTATTACAGTAATTAGTTAATTCCTTAAAATGTATTTTATTCCTTATTTGCCACTGTTATGACTGTCAGTCAACAGTAAAGTTGCTGTAAATATCTTTTTGTATCAGGCCTCTTCCCAAAAATTCCGGTCGACCGTCAGTCCTATTAAAATATTGTGTAGGTCAACGGTAGGTAGACTGTCGTCAGGTCAATGGTTTCCGTCTGAAATGATGTCGATATATCAAATTATTTGTAGCAAGGGGGTTTAAAAGTGACCGTCCTTTGAAAATGTAAACGGGGTTTTGTGTACATAGTGTATTCTTTCTCAGTGTTTGTAGTATTATGTTATTTTCAACATCACATGGTGTGAAGAATTATTAATATTTCTTAGACTACTTTATGATATTTACTCTGCCTCTGTGGCATTAGTAAAAAACTTAGCAAAGCACGCACCACATGGTGGGATTTTACACTGCTCAGGGTTTTATGACTTAAAAGAAAACTGTTTCAAGCCGACAGCCATCATTTCGGTCTCGACCTCATCAACTTCGCCCCTTTAATTAATTAAAACCAATGGGTGCTTTCCTATCGCAAAAGGTAGTACCGGATAATATCAAATCCTGAGCAAGGTGTGTCTTAGAGGCTGGCAAAAAGGTCAGCTGCCCTTCTAAAAGACGTAACAAATCGTGCCATGTATAATTTGGGGCTCTAACGAAAATCATTAAAAAAAAAAATTCCGCTTTTTCGACTCCCACCCATGTAACGAATGGTACTAATTAAAATAAGAATAATTTACACATGTATAGTTTGCCTTTTCTTGTTGTTAGTGTAATCAAAGTCAACGTTTCTGTTACACCTGTTTAGAGATTTCTCATACCACACCCTTATCCAAATGTATAAATGGCTGGTTAGATAAGTATATTCTCTGTCAGCCTTGGATATACACGGTATCATCGTAGAAATATTGAATGACGACAAATTACGGCACGTCCCTTTCCAACTATCATCTGAACGTTTCCTTTTATTGACTACTAAGCACACTCATTGCTATTTGCGACAGTGTAAATCCCAATGCCGAAAGGGACGTCTTTTGCTCCTTCGTCCCGCCCAAGTTCCGATGATGTTCTATTAACGCATCGAAAACACACTTATACATGCACATACACATACACATATACAGAAGACTAAGCATACACGTATAGGTGTTCATACATGTTTATATTTACATGTACGTCTAATAAATGCATTGTCAGTGCATTGTCAGTTTTCGTCCTCCCCTCCTTCCCCTCCCCTCCTATGCCCAACTCAAATTGCAGCCCTTGATGCACAATATTCATTTGGGCATTTGGCCTACAGGCTTTTTCAGAGGCATAAAGAAGTGTTCTTTGTAGAGGGTAAATTTCATTGAATTTCCTTTAAGCCACGTAACGACTTTCAATTCCTGACACATGACTTCCCATTTTGAAGATCGTTTATGTTTGTCTAAATAATGTAATGTAAAGGTGACACATTACCTCGGAGACATTTCTGTATAATTGAATTGTCTGTTTGACCTTGAAACTTGATAACTTTGCATTTTTTTAACATATTACGTTGTAGATCCGGTACTGAAAGACGTTAGGCCGTTAATCTTAGGATTCGTTCGTTGCACGTTTATGGTCTTTCATACTTAAATAACTTAAATTTCATTTCTTACATGATGGTTCGTGTTTTTTTACTGTCTCTTATCCTTTCATTTAATTTTAATTCATTTATCTATCTTTTTATATGGCTCCATTTATTTTGTTTGTTTTTTTTTTATTATTATTTATGTCTGAATGTACTTCTTACTTTATTTCTATTAATTTTTTAACTTTTTACTTTCATTTTATATCCGTTTGTGTTGCAAACACCGCAATTCCCTTCATGAATGGATTAAAGATTCTTACTTTTCTTACTCTTAAAATATTATTCCATCCCCGTCTCAAATTTTTCTGCATAACAAAAAACTGTTTTCATTCATTTTTACTTTCTCTCAAATGGTATCGAAACAGAGAGAATTAAAATTTACTCTACCAAGTTATCTGTCAGGAGCAGAATTAAGAGATTAAGGGAATTCGAGAGATTAGGAGGAAAACAGTAGGCTCTCTTCATGAAAGTAACCATTGCTCTCAACAACATAAGCGTGTGTGACCATTTGGATTGGGGGCACAAGTTTTCTTTTTGGCCCGAATCTCTGTGTCGAGAAAGATTTTGACCGAATTTCTACAGATTCTGCCCGAATTTTAGGATTTTCTAAAACTTTGGGGGCACAGAGTCCCCCTGCCTTCCTGGCCTCATTCGCCAAGCCAAAAGCAGGAATCCCCAGGGGAACGGACCTCCTTCCTAGGGGAAATTTAGGATGGCATCTAGCATTCAAAAAAAGGTTTTCATTTTGTCCTTTTACGCGTTTATGTGGTATTTATTCAGCCATTCCGAGATGTTGGAGGCCTCAACTCATTGAAGTAGAAACAAATCCAAATGTTCTTACAAAAGTAGCTTCCATCTGGTAAAAGCCCTGGATTTCATGAGGATTCAATAGGTTTATTGTAAATTCGATTATTGTCTCTTCGAAAGCCATGGCTAAGTGCGTGGAGCTAATACTCCAGGTAGTAGCTCCGTGCTAAGTGGAACAGGGAGACTAGTTCAACATTGACCTAGGAAACCGCAGCACTACTTTTCGAGTCCCCTTTAGCTCTCCTAGAAACAGTGAAACATTTTCCAATTCCGTGTTCTTCATTATACATTTTAGGTATCAATCGATTACTTTTCTTCATGAAGCAAACAAAAGATCCTTTGTGCACTGTACTTTTCGTAAACATCATTTGGAAATTTTAAGTCAACTATTTTAAGATTGTGCGCTAATATCCAGTGTTATGTTAAATAATGAGCGGAGAGTCGTGGCTCAATACTTCTCCATATCTTAGCAGGATTTATTTTTTGGTATTAACTTATGCCAAAAGCATCCCTATAATGTCCTATTTTGAACATAAACTATTACATATATGTCGTAAAAATACCTAAGGAGATTCCGAATTCAGCAGCTGAATTTTTTAATCATTTCAAAGTTTTATTTAGCTTTAACAAGCATGTATTACCCGACTGAGGTTGAATCGATAGGAATCGCATTAATTTCTGTAGTATACTTTACGATTAAGTTTACTTACAAACGGAAGTAACCAAACTCCTTTTCGTTGAAAAGTACAACTGTATAATGCGCCGAAAACTTGATGAACTGAAAAATTACATTTATCTATTTATGGGTGTCTGAATAATTTGTGCTATGAATTGTATTTTTCATAAGAGATGGAATTAAAAAGAAATTCCATATTTGACAGAGAAAACTGCATCTGAATGGCATGTTGTGTTGAGAAGCTATTTTTGAAGTTAAAAATTGTCATTTCAACTTCTGCAGTGTATGATGGGAAAGTCAGTGATGTTATGTGGCAAATTGATCAGACATTGCTTTTGCATTTCAGAAAGTTAATACCAATCTATGGAATAATTTAATTTTTGTTTGCAATAGGTATGGAAAAGTTTTATATTAGATCAGGGAGCTCCATCTCCCTGACTATGTCTGCCTGAAGGAATATCCAAACACTCTAGTAGCATCAGATTGAAGGACAACAATGTATTTAATTATAAAGGATATCAACAGGAGTCTGGGACGATTTGCCCATTTAGGATCAAATTCTGTTGCCGTGAAGAAACGTGGAGGAATTTCTTGACAAAATGACCAACCTTCATAAGGAATATCCAGAGTTACGAATAGTTTTAGCAGAGTGTTTAGACGTCGACAAGTATTCACAAACTCTTCTCTTCCAGATAGGGCCTGCTAAATCCAACAGAAAATTGGATGCGCACTAAACCAACGACATTCGTGGTAAGATAGCCTTAAAAATATCGGGCTTGTTGGTGGGCTTGTAAGTGGGCCTTTAAATGATCTGTCTGTTTGTCTGTCTGTCTGTCTGTCTGTCAGTCTGTCTGTCTTTCTGTCTGTCTGTATTGATTAAACAAAGAGAACCTCCCTAGATAATTTATGCTGAGTATATAATGTGTTGATTCATTACATTGAAAAAATATACATTACATTAAAACTCTTGCCCTAATTTCTCTGGTGTCCTTTCTTTTAATATTTTATTGTTTCGCAAGTGTGGAAAAATGCGTAAGTGTAGGGGTAGCAAGTTGCTCCTTTCCTCCGTAATCCCGCCGCTAGGTAAAATCATGCTACAAAATGAAAATGGAACCGGACAACAGTCAAGTTTAAGTCCGACAAGGTGCAGCTGCCCCTGTCTGTATGTAAGCTCCTGCACTGAATCAAGGAAAGGGAGACACGGCAAATAACAAAATTCATGACTTTTGTGTGTGAGGATAAGGTAGTTGAACTTGGAAGGGGCATAGTGTCCTGTGTAAGTTATAGTACATGTTATCCTTTAACATGGTTGGTCATAATGGACTATTCATTGCGTATGCAACACGCAGCGTAGTCTTTGAGCGTATTTAAAATAAAAAAATCGCAACCTTAAAGTCTTCCAGCTTTCGCCTCGACGTTTTCTCCCTCTACTAATGGAAACATTACACTCTAAAAACGTTGGGCAAGTTTTTGGTTGGGTAAAACATTTTGATTATATGTTGGTCAAACTTTGCCCACATAGTGGTTAAAACTCCCCTTCAATGCACGTTTATTGCATTATCTAACTACTGGTTAAAATGGTGACAAGCTTATATTCAACGGTTGGGTAAATTTTCTGTTTACCCACTTTTTGAGCAACTAATTGCTAATTAGCATAGTGTTTGCTTAAAAGTTGGGCAAATTGTTCGCTACAGGTTTTGCGGCGAACAACCGCCGAACACTTAACTCGATTTGGCTCTGCATTTCTCCTAATTATGGGACTTCGTGTTGATACTCCGAAAGATCCTTTTAACATATTTTACGTTTTCACAGAAGGAATACTCGGACATTCTGTTTGGTGGCAGAATTGGGCTCTATTTCACAAAAAGTGTGAAAATAGTGCTTCGAACTAGCACACTTTGTATGAGTTTTGACATCAGTTATCGATCACTGAACGGGGTATTCGCTATCACGAATTCAAAACGTTACTTTGTTGTGCGTAGTGATAATCCTATGGTTGAACGTTATGGAACTGCCACAGTTGTATGTAGATCAGTGGTGTGGACTTGTGTTTAAATTCCAAACGTGCTTTTAGAACCTGATTGTTTCGGACATTATAGGCCTACACGAAAGTCTGTGACAAACCAAACATTTTAAGCCAAGGGGTTTGAAATGAACGTGTCAATATAGATGCTGTTTTGTATTCGGGTTTCGGACAGCAGGTATAATATTTTAATTCACATGCACAACGCACAATAAATATATAACTGCTTAAGAAGTTCTTAAGATGTCTTTCCCAATCAATTAAAGCAATTGTAACAACTGTTGTGTACAAAGTTCACCTAAATCTCCTGGGAAAGAAATGCCCAGCATGCATGCATGCTATTCTGAAGCACCAACGGTTAGGCAAAAAATGGTTAACACAAAACCAACGGTTGGTTAATACATTTGCCCAACAGCTTGATGAAAGAAATGCCCAACAAGTAGGCATGTTTTGAAATGCTCATTTACTTAACAGTTGGGTAATTTTCCTCCCAACAGTTGGCTTCAAACTTTACCAAATTTGGTTGGTCAAAATTTTGACCAACTGTTTAGGTTGTTGAATAGATGCCCAGTGTTGGTCAAAAAGTTGGGCAAAATTTGCCCATCTTTTTTAAGAGTGTACCAAATATGGCACCCAAACTGCGGCTTATGGTTACCTAAGTGAGCTACATTCTCCCCCTTTGAAATTAATGTGTTCTATATTAACTCACTACAAAAGCAATTTTAATGCGTAACCCAAGGACCCTTATGTAGCTTGTCACTTTGGGAGCGTCAGGGTGTTTTTGTTTGGTAAAATTTTTACTGTTCTCGTCAAGGAAGGAGGAATATGCATACATTAACCACAGAACCCGCATATCAAAACGATAAATTTGTTAACACGTTGGAGGAACATAATTTCAATTTAAGGGGATATTGCGAGAGAACCTCCCCTTCCTAGCCTAGTAACCTACCTTCCGCTTCTGTAAGGTGTTAAAACTTCTGATATACGAGTTCGCCTACCATACTTAATTAATTTTGCTATTAGCCTCAAAGTTTTCCTTAATTTCGTACAAGCAAGGACCAAAAAGAATGCAAAAATTTATTCCCTTTAACTATCCTTCTTTCCAAGTCTCTTCCCTATCCTTGAAATCTTTGCCCCCACCCCTTTACATGGAAAGGTCTTGTTACACCATGTACTGCCACAGTGGGCCTTTAGCCAGGTGTCTTGTTAGGGAAGCGTCGTGGTAAAAAATTGAGTACATAGCTTTATAAATATGAACGTCGTCCACGGGATAGGGTCTTATCTAAGGGGGATTTTAACTGAGAATTTTTGAAAGAAAAGACGAATGCTAAGACAAAACATTTGGTACTGTATTCCTTGGGGTCGTCCGAACTCTTTTATTCCATCTTCTTATCGGCATAGATATATAGTAATGCCTCAAAGGTATTGATACAGTCGTTTCGGTTTCATCCAAAATTACATACTTGTAATCAGATTCGTTGGATTAGAGTTAAAACTGTCAATTTACAAACTTGAGTTTTCTTTTAAAAGGTATGTGAATTTGGCAGGTAAAATAAGCCGTACTTAAAACTGCTATGAAAGCGAGGTTAACCATTTTTGGATCTGATTTAAATAAAAACTAATCGGAAGTTAAACGGAGAAGAGTAGAAAATCTTTGCCTTACTTTGTGCGGTATCACTCTACCTAGCGCAACCTGTATTAACTTTTAAAATGGTCTTTGTTAAATTACAATTCCTAACCATAATATCAATTAAAAAAACACAGTCGTCGTAGACTAAGGTTATATGCATGATTAAAACTAATCGCATACTGCTGCAGGCATCAAGTCTTCCTATTATATTTTAGAATCGTCATAACAATAACTAAAGAAGACATACGACAACTGGCAATTTACGCAACTAATTCCATCGAAGTTTTGTTGTGAATTAAGCTACAGTTAATTTAAGGGTGGATAATATGTAATCATAGTCTGAGTGATAACTTCAATTATGTTACGTTATACTGTCCAACTGTTAAACATTTTCCTTCAGTTAAAATTTAATAAGCTTCACACTGGGCGTATTTCCAAATCGGTGTAAATGAGAAAAATGTCCTCGGGAAGATTTGTCCAATAAGGTCTGAGATAGTCCGCAGTCTGTTGACCTAGTATTTGGGAAGCTTTGGGGCTTCCCATACTAGGTCAGCAATATACCCATTGTCAAAATTGGGCTACCGCACCTTCAAAAATTTCGAATGGTCTCGAACTTTCTCATATTCATGCATACTCCTACATAATTGACCTCTACGGTCATATGTTTAAGACCCTTCATTCTAAGATTATTAAGATTATTTGCACTTAGTGTCCCAAAGAGACCAAAAATTTTGATTTACACAAAAGATCCTGTTTTGTTTTTGAAACATTCTATAAAGCTGCTAAATGTTGTTACTAGAACGTTTACACTATTGTATGCTAAATAGCACGCATTGCCGCTGAATTGTGACATAGTCCATAGCTATGGTTACGATCATGTACGCACATACGCGTATGTAGCAACAATCATTGCAGAAACGCAAGCAGACGATGTTATTCTCACAGTAACATGCGGTCAAAAGTTTGTGTTGCAATAGCCTAGACCTAGTTTAGGGAACAACGTGTACGTGAGAACTAGGCCTAGGTAGCCTAGGCTAGGTCTGAGATAGCCAGGTCTTTCAAACCAAAGGCTGTTGCAGGTACAATGCTGGTAATATGCAAATGCAAAAAATATGATGTGAAGAGTTGCAAAGTGTTTGGATTTATTTTGTTAATCATTTATAAATTATCTCTTAATTACCTACAGACTAATAACTATATTGGTGTGTAATATAAAAATTTTCCAAAAGTCAATAGCTTCTCTTAACATCCCCACTGCCGGCATTCCAACATTTCAAATGCCCTTGGAATGAATGATAAGCAAACAAGGATAACATAAGACGTGTCTCACGGGTCCCTCTTTCCACGTCACAAATTTGCTTATGTAGCCCTTGTTTATTAATGATGTAGGTGCACAATCAGTAATTGTATTGTAAAATGGTCAATATTTGACGGATATTAAAAGGAATTGTGGCTATTTTGTATCATTTTGGAATTGCATAATCTTCAGTGTTGCAAAGAATTTTTCAACTAGTCTACTGTACCTAAATACCCACAGATAGTAGTTCCTAATTTTGTCGGCAGTTGGTTGACTCACTATTCGGCTTTCCTTACTGAGTCGTCTTCAAAACTTTAAACTGATATTAATCTTTCCCAAATTCACTTTTACTCCGCAACCATTATCTGTGCAAATCCTTTGTATGTTACACACATCTGTATTTCAAGAACACTGGCATTAAGTGTCTAAGTCATACTCCAAAAATAATGATTTCCCCACACACACTAACACTTGCACACACAAGGACCCGTTTTGACTCTCCCTCGGTCATGGGCTTTCGGTCAACCTGGGACACCATACCCTGAGACTGGTAGTTCGAAAAATTAGGTACTACCATGTCAACTATTGCAATAGAAACTAACATTGCAGTGTACAACAACAAAGAACCACAATATCTAATCCTCCTTAAGAAAACTAGAGGAGCTTATTTCATATGGTTTTGGGGGGTGTTGACAGCACTGCATAGAACAAAAAATATTTATGCTTTACGTACCCTATTCATGTAAAAGCTTTTGCTGGAAATACACACTCAGAAAGATTTTCACAAATTCCAGAAATGTCAGATTTCACAGACAAACAAAGCTGTCAATATCATAGCGTGAAAGAATGAGAGGACGTGCTGCTTACTTGGGCTATCTTAAATCGCACTCTGTAGCTTTTCATGTAAGCTGGAGCAATTTCAAAAGAACCGAACTTCAAAAGGCGATATATTGAGTTACTAATGCATTATTGAAACAGGCTTAGGAGGAAATGTAAACATTTTTCTCTAAAATAAACTAACATTACACATAAATATGTCCCAACGACTCAATTGTGCAAGTAACAGTTGTCGGCTCAACGACATTAACAATCCAGACCATAATATAACGTAGCTAAGGAGAAATTTAGAGATCATTTACTAAAAGGTTCCGAAAAAAATACCTTCATTGGTCATAGTTCAACACACCGTATGATCAATTCTTCAGTCCACATGCCTCGTTCAGCTGTACCAACAAAAATGTGTGGGACCTACTGGTGCAGTTGACCACGAAAAACTTTATGTAATGTCTTCTGCACAATCAGTGGCCCAAGCACTGCTCCTTCCACCAATTCCCTCTCCCCTCCAATCAAAGTCTGAGTAAGAAAGAAATCTAAATGTAAAATAAATCAGGGAGCTGTAAGAGATGGAGAAACGTCGGCCAAATCTGTCAATCAGTATTGTACCTGAGAATAATAAAATCCTTTCACAGAACCAAAATTTTATTGGCAGATCTGTCTGTTCGTATTGTATAGCCACTGTTGACTTCCCTTCTTCATGATCATCTCCTTCGTTTTCGGCCAAGTAATCCCGAACAAAGACCATAGTCAAGAAACTGCTTTAGAGTTAATTAAGTGTGCAGTCGATAATTTTGAAACGATTTCACAGACGTTTTAGATCAAAACGTACATGGACTATCAAGTTCCCCAACTGCATTGTTATTCTAATTTCGTCATTAAGTAAGGAATATATTCTTTGCAAACCTTTATGGGTCTAAATTTTGATAATGAGATTTCAAACCATTTCTGTTTGATCTTTTTTATCGTAGATATGTTCTTTTTGGTGAGCTTGTGGAACAACAGGGGAGTGAGGGTGCTTTACGTATATGAAGGCGAAAATGATAGCATTAAGTATTTGGCCTAGAAAATTGAGAAAAAGTGACCTTTAATTCTTCTGCTGTCTCTCAATGTACCTTTTAAAGGGAATATACCTGCAAGAGGGCGCTTTAAAATAGGGTGAGAGCCCCTCCCCCTGGGGTATGACCTGCAACCTTTCTGAATTAACGTATGACTTCTTTGATAAAAATTCCACATTTCAAATTCCATATGAAAACGTCCTTAGAACAGTTTTTACATTATCGGTATTTTTTTTTTACAATATCGGTTCAAAGAGTTTTTTATATAATCGGTAATTTTTTTTTTACATTATCGGTTGTTTTTACATTATCGGTAATTTTTTTTTTTTTTTTTTTTACATTATCGGTCGTTTTTACATTATCGGTTGATTTTCACATTATCGGTTGTAACACACGTCGTCTGCTACATTTCGATGAGCAGATCGGGAAATTAACCTCTTGCCTTAACATTGCCAGTCGCTTAAGATGAAAATTAATTTCACGGATTCGACGCGTTTTGACGCTATTTACAACATACTTGTCTACTTTCCTATAACTTGCTCAATATGGGTGTGCCTTTTGAATCATGCGAGGGAATGCGGAAATTGGTCAAAATCCGACAGAAAAGTTTAGTTTTATACTTCCTTTGCTCATTTGCATAAATCATGAGCACTGGTTTATTGCCAGGATCATTAGGTTCCTTGGCAATTAACAGTCGTTTTGAATGTCGGAACAGTGCTTCGTACTTGACTGTCAGCACCTAGTTAGACATTAAAGCATTGTTCCAAATAATCCTTTTTGTTGGGGTCGCTGTAGGCATGAATGAGGTTGCCTAGATATTAGACAAGGAAATTCAATGCCCTTTGGTTCAATAATCCCCAATGAAAGGATTTAGTCTCATCTGGGCAATCTAATTGGATTAGCATAAATTAAAGTTTTCGGTGGATATCCAGCTAATAACACCTCCTTGATCAAACGTTAAACTGTTTTTTTTTTTAGGGTAAACTTCGTTTGTTACAAGTTGATTCAAAATTCCCCAAACAATGTTTACTTCTAGCTCCTGCTCCAAACGCACCAGCTGTGCTTTGTACCTTTCAGCTGCGATTGAATTGCTGGCACAATTAATTTTCACCCGCTGAAACACTGTAGGCAGTAAAGTGGTAATCCTTTTCCAACAAACAGCTGATATGTTGTCCTGTCCCCCACAATCTTCGCCAAGTGAGTCACTGGGAAAAATGGTCCACTCATGAGAACAACATTCTGCTTGTTATGCTCAGGGGTGTAACTATTGGTCACAACTCAACGCCCCACACCCCCCTCTCGGCCTGACGGACAGTCGGCACAACGGCTCTCGGGAAGAGAAAAAAGAAGAGAGGGGAGAAGAAATCTCTTCGGGCAATTTAATAAGCAACCAAACACTTTTATAACTGTGATAGGTTGACAATTTTTATGAATTATTTTTTTGAGAAACATGAGAAAATTTCCACGCTTCGCGGGATGTGTTGTGGCTCGTCATTTGTTCTCTGAGCCATCGTTCCTTAATTCAAACAGCCATCGATATTGTTTGCACAGTATCATAAAAACTTTCCCTATCTCTTACCTGAAAATGTTAGAAAGCGCTTAGGAAAAGGTCTTCATCAATACTCTCACTTTAGTACTGTAACCTTACTATTGCAATAAGTACGATGCTTTCGGTAAACACTTTATGCGTCTATTTATATCTAAAGGTTTCTGTGATGAGCCCCGAATGTAAAATTAATTAAATAGAGATCAGAGTTTTTATGGGAATACACCGTTCATAACCATTGAAATGCCTCGTAATGAAAACTAGTGAAGACAAATAATTTTATCGCAAGATTCATTTTATTCTGAGATCCTGCAGATTGTTCAAAATTTTAGGAAATAATTTCTGCCCACTTCGCGCGGGGTGGAGATACGTTAAATTTCTCACATGGTTTGGATTCTTGTCACTCAAAAGAACTGTAGAATTCACATTTGCCGTAAAATCTGGAATTTCATCCCCCTATTGGAGAATTATTGGTCTCGTTGGCAGACGAGACCTCTAACATTAACACCATCAACAGCTAAAGTTTTTGCGAGCTTTGCTTGTACAGTTACTATCTATATTTTTACATGGTATTCTATTCCGCAAAATAAACCGAACGACTGGGCAATGAAATATTCTGGTTTAGAATGTTCTTTTCTCCCTATCTTGTCAGGAGGCATTTTTTGTCAAAAGTGTCGCTCGAGTGTGACTCTAACAAAGGGTACATGCAGACAAATTTCGTCTTTTCACTCCAAAGGAATGCACCCCCACACACCCCTCATACACCCACACACGTGTTCCCTTTCCCACACTTGTCTTCTACTGAATCTTTTACTTATATTAAATGTATGCACCGCTGCCTCATCGTTTGTATTTGAAACAACCTGAAATGCAATGCATTAGAATGTAGATGACTGAAATGTCAAAGAGTGCATTTTTATTTTTCCGTCCGCTGCGCCCGCACTCATCACTGTTACTTTACACATTTACAAGTACTTACCGTGGGTTAGCTAGAGTGCTATTACTCTTCAATAACCTCAGCAATGCTTATGACCATACGTGTCCCGTTCACATTTTTCCTTCATCATCAACCTAGCAGACTGTTAGTGCTAGTCAGGCTAGAATAAATAATTGTCTAATTGTGATCTGTTGGGTAGATTCATTTACATCATAAAGCCCTTTGAAGATATTATACTTTCTTCAGTCGATTGCCCATAATTTTTAAAATAGCTCGGAGTTTCAGGGGACCCTTCCTTCCCCCGGTTCCCTAGCCGGACGAAGTCCTGGACTCTTCACCTGTGAGGAGCATTTTGCATTCATCGGTGTCGTTCCGCCATTCCTTTTTCCCCAATGGCATCTAATTTCTTCTGTCGACCGTTTATTCCAACTTTCAAAAATCTGACACTGCCACTGCATATGATGTCAGATTGACAGAACTTGTAATGTCAGCTTAATTTTGGTCTGTTCTCCAGGCACCAGTACCGTGTAGGCTATCATGTGGGCAGTATAGATACACACTGCAATAGCAATATCAAGGAGTCTCAACTACATTAATAATATGACTATAACAACCTCGGCAGTCGAAAAACAAGAGCTGACCCCCCCCCCCCCTTCAAAAATATACTATCCTGGTCATGCTGTTTGTTACTCTCATGATTCTTGCTTGAAATTTGTGTTTTACCATATTTTCTGTTGTGGCTTTCACAAAAATAAAAATGTTATTTTTGGAGGAGTACTGTGTTTTAGCAAACTCTGTTCTGCGGTGTTAGCTGTTGACGAAAAAACGGCTACAGGAGAAATTATTGGGAAAGCCAGAGAAACACCTTTTGATCCCTACAGGTAAACTTAAAACGACGAAAAGCTATGGGTATGAGAGAAGATTTATTCATTCTTTTTCTCTGATGTAAAATCCAAGTGTAGAATCGTTACAGCTCTTTATAACAATGCCTCGGCAACAAGTTATCACCTGTTTGAGTGTCTATGAAATTTAGTCTTAGCAAAGAAAGCAGGGCCTTTGTTTTGGTGAATGACTCCAACCTTTAATAGCTTTTTCATTGGTCTTTTTTACAGTTCTTAACCTTAATGTTATTGGAAACATACGAGTATTCGTTGCTTATTAATGTATCTCCATTCCGTACAACGGCTAAACAAAACGTCAATCTCCATTGACTTTGGGGCACTTAGGTTCATTGCAGCAGATTGGATAGTGATAGATAACAGTCAATGGCAGGTGGATGCGGCAGCAAGATTCCCTATTCATGTTTACCTATAGTCACAAGGGTAAGAAGATAAGAAACACAAAAACCAGCTTTTTCGCCTCCCGTAGGTATTTTACAGTTGATGAGGTGAAATTAATTTCAGAGTGAACATAGTGTGGTAATATTTTAAGTGATGCATTCGAGTATAATAGATTGTGGCATTGAACATTTTCTTCAAGTAAATTTTGAAAGTCGTTTGTCATTCACACAGGGCGTATTTTGATGTCGGTGTACATGAGGTAAATTTCCTCGGGAAGATAATACCAGTACGGGCTCCCAAATGAGGGTCTGTTGAAGTCACAACGATGGCAATAATAATAATAATAATAATAATAATAATAATAATAATAATAATAATAATAATAATAATAATAATAATAATAATAATAATAATAATAATAATAATAATAATAATAATAATAATAATAATAATAATAATAATAATAATAATAATAATAATAATAATAATAATAATAATAATAATAATAATAATAATAATAATAATAATAATAATAATAATAATAATAATAATAATAATAATAATAATAATAATAATAATAATAATAATAATAATAATAATAATAATAATAATAATAATAATAATAATAATAATAATAATAATAATAATAATAATAATAATAATAATAATAATAATAATAATAATAATAATAATAATAATAATAATAATAATAATAATAATAATAATAATAATAATAATAATAATAATAATAATAATAATAATAATAATAATAATAATAATAATAATAATAATAATAATAATAATAATAATAATAATAATAATAAGCGTGGATACTGACTTAGGGCGACAGTTACGTTGACTTGCACACTAAAAATTCAAATTTTCTAACCCTAACCCTAACCCTACCCCTAACCCCACCCTAACCAAATTTAGTAGACATACTTTTTAGACCAAAAGGAACAATTTAAGCCTATTTGCGACAATAAAATTATTTTTCTAAATGGTACCTATTCCTTTAAGGCGACAGTTATGTGTCGCCTTAATTCCAGGTGTCGCCTTAATGTTGTTGAATTAGCACGAAGTGTCGCCTTAAGGCATAATCCATGCGGATAATAATAATAATAATAATAATAATAATAATAATAATAATAATAATAATAATAATAATAATAATAATAATAATAATAATAATAATAATAATAATAATAATAATAATAATAATAATAATAATAATAATAATAATAATAATAATAATAATAATAATAATAATAATAATAATAATAATAATAATAATAATAATAATAATAATAATAATAATAATAATAATAATAATAATAATAATAATAATAATAATAATAATAATAATAATAATAATAACCGTTGTACCACCAGGCGCTGCGTCTATTAGCTGCACAGTTATAACTACTCCAAGCGTCGTTGTCCCTGTCCGGAGTACTGAAGAATTGGTTCCGATGAAAGTCCAGGGCATCATAACCTAAAAGGGATCACAGCTACATTGTCATTTAATAAAACAAAAATAATGCAGGAAGACATAAAAATGGCTGATATCGTCATTTTTGTCAACGTTTATTCAAGGTGCGGAAACTCGTCATACTATACTATTTTTATCGTACCTAATGTTCACCGATAACATATTAGTTTAAGAATTGGACAAAAATCAGTTAGTGTTAAACTGTATACTTACAATGAATCGAGTTGGGTATTTAGTCATATTTGTGGTAACACAAGGTTCCTGTGTTAATTCATATTATATCAGATTCAAAGGACATTTTTGCCAGCATTACAAACAAACTTATCGCGTTCCTGGAAATAACTATTCTTCCATTTTGCTTTCATTTTGGCATTGGCGTCCGCAGAAAAAAAATGGTGGGGGGGGGGGATACTTATAATTGATCGAATCAAGAAAATTGTTACTTCCAGAAAAGAGCTTAGTTGCTAAATGCTGGCGCCTTTTACAGGGGTGTAGCCAGGAATTGGAGGGAGGCGAAACCTGTACACAAACTATCTATGCGTAGCGCTACCATAGTTTGGCGCGAAGCGCCAAAACGATTTTGGCCGAAATGCCTCCCAGATTCCTGAAAATGGCACTTCCCAGGCCTAGTGAGTTGCATCTAATCATTTCCTATTTTGAAAGCTTATGTTCTGAAAACTTTCTAGCGAAATTATAAACAAATGTTGATTTTTTCTTCAAGTTTCTTTTCGTTTTTGATTTTCGGGGGGGGGGGGCAAGTGCCCCCTTGCCCCCCTCCCTGTGTCCTTGCATTCTGGTAAATACTTAGCAATAGTAAAATTTTATATTTATTAACCAGTCTTAGGTTCCTCATATTATTTGGGATGTATTATTTCGAAACAGGAATAGGGGAAAAGAATTGAAGTTATTCAGGTTTGTGGCTGTTGAAAGAAATGCATTTGTGGAAAAGACTTTTTCTCTTGGAAGGTGCAAAATAAGAGTATTAATCATGTAATCTGCAACATCTGCGACGCAGCGAGGTTGGATTGCTTACCCTCAAAAACCTAAAATGAGTATTCACGTTGTGAGACTATTCCTTGAACGTGACGAACATTAGTGCCTGTTTTATTGTCAAAACGTGTCTGAGGTCATTATACGAAAGCCTAGTTACGTAGCGTAGGTACCTTCAAATTGACAGAAAAAGTACTTTAATTACGAAATAACCTTTCGCCTTTTAAAACAATTCTGCTTTAGTTAACAACTTTCCAACAACTTTGCAGTCAAAGAGGTACCTTTATTTAAAGACCGTATTGAAGTAGTAAATGCAAATCCCTATTAATGACAAAAAATAACTTTTATACCCAGAAATCAACAGGTTTTTAATTCACTACAAATTACCATAAATTGCGTAATCAACGAAAGGTTAAAACGCCCTACAATTATTGGAAGTTACTGTACATTACCTGCTCAAGTTATGAAAGAGGCCTATCGCAAAAACGGGTATGCTTAATTAAGACTGACTTTTTTCAAAACTTGCTTGATGACAGTTTATACAGTAAGGTGATACCTAAACCGTACAAGAAATAAATCATTTTCTCTCTGAAAGTTGATGATGTTAATATAGTTAAATACATTGTCCTTTGGAAGCTTTATGCTGACCTGTTGTACTTGCTGAATCAAATGTTCCAAGCTCCAACTGATAATTGGAATCTTCATTTTTAATGCGAAAAAGGCTGTATTTGGCAAAATAGGCGTTTCCATTCAGGTTTACCATATCCATTCTAAGTTCGTAGTCTTTTTGGTTGGTTATTACATGTATCTTATCATTTCCGAGCCACAACTCCTGTCCAGGTACGCCAAAACCATTTTTGTATTCGTTCCAATTTAGTTCGAAATTTTCTGAACCATCCACACGCCTTTGCAAAACCTATTTAACAAGAATCGATTGTAGCACTTAGTGTAAAAAGCATCTTAAAATTGGGTTCGGAAATGAACATAATGTTGACGTACTGCTAAGAAGAACAAATCGTGTTTAAAGTACTTACAGTCCATCCCCCTCCATCAATAGACATATTACAAGGAACATTAAATGATGACCCTGTCCATCCTGATGGAAGAATACTGTAGACGCCATCTTGTCTGTCACCGGCCTGATAGGCATCGTAGCAATCTATGAACGTTATGGGAGTACACGTTTCACCATCACCTTCATAACCGTTAATACAGTGACATTTTCGAATATCGTTTTCTACCCTGCAAACTGCATTGGGACTGCATTCGTAGCCGTTACAGTTGAGTTGATCGTTGTTACAAGTACATTGCTGTGTGCATTCGGCATCCACGTAAGTCCCACTGTTCTAATATGATAAAAAAAAGTTGTAAGTGGGTTAGGGTTCCCTGGAAGGCTTTTTTCGCAGAAGTAATGCTTGAATGTTTAGGTACATTAAAACCCTTTGGTAACGTTGCTGAATTTAATTTCATACTAAATCCAGATTAGCCTACTTTTGTTAACTTGACTCTGGGTGTGGAAATGCTTTGTCAATGCAAGAACGTTTTTACTTGCGCCATCCATACACACTAGGTAATTCATTGTCCAGATATCAGGCAAAATTGTTTAAATTGTACGTATTCTGATGTTTATGTCTCTACAATGTTTCACTAACTACATTTTGATAACGACATGTCCAAATTAATATAAGCTAGTAAAACTTTGGCTCTTCTGAAACTGTTGTCAAAGGATGACAAGTTGCCCCCAATCTAACCTGTTAAGTTAAGATGGAGGGATGGGTAATGTTTCAACGTTGGTTAACGTTTTAAAGAGTTATGAACATACTTCAGGATCTTACGATGCAAATATCATATTTACGATCAACTGACAACACCTGCGAAATAATTAAATTTGGAAAGGTCAAGAAACCGGTACAATGATTCCGTCGATATAACAACCGCATTCATAATCTCGCACACAGCTTTGTCCTTGAACGTAAAACCCGTCTGGACAGTAGCACCTTTGACCTTGAGTACTGCAGGGCGTACAGACTTCAGGATTTCCACAAGACATTTCACAATTGCAAGTACCGTACACTTCATTGGTTGAGCAGATCGATATACAGGTATCTCCGGAAGGAGAGAAGCCTTCGTTACAGGTACATTGGTACATATTGCCTTGTTCCAAACAGGCTGCTTTGGTGTCACATCGGTAGCTGTCATCGCATGAGAGTTGACTGTTGATACAAAAACATCTTTTGGAACATCTAGGAGCGATATATGTTTGTCCCTCCTACAAGTTAAAACGGAAAAAACAAATTGTTTCGTTACTGTTCCATAACCAAAAGAATTACGATACAATCACGCAGTGCAAAATAGAAATATTTGGTCGCGCCTTGCGAACCAAAACAGAGCAAGTCTTCTGTAAAGCTGAAAGCATTAACCTTCTTTTATTAATATTTGGCTCTTATAACAATCCTTTATGAGAGCTAATGTGAAATTTTGCATACAAATTATATCACACTAAATACTTTTTGTGGGAGAGGAGCAAAGCAAAGTTCGACAACTAAAACTACTTAGGCTACAATTATCTCAACGTGCTGAATTTTCCCTTCCAACGGTATCATGGTTACTTAAATTCACACAGAGAGCTTACGTCTGAGAGTATTCCAAAGGATAATAACGAATTCATTCAGTTATTGCACGCTGACAACTGGTTTGGTAATGAACACGAAAATATGTTCCATTGTCTTCACATAAGCATAAAAGAATGCCTATTAGGTACCCAGTGAAAATGGGACGATTTTGGAAGAGTTTGGACTACGCTTTCTCCTACTCAATGTCGTCTACGCCTTTTGAATGATTTTGGTAGGAAAATTGTTGTTTTTTGAAGATTCGTCAGGTTAAGAAGAAAGCAATGATTCATTGCGCAATTGCCTGACTGTTTTACCTTGAAATGGGATTTATTAATTATTATTGCGCCTACTGCTAAGGGACGAATTTAGTTATTTCTTCCATAGCACAAAGAAACCTTGAAGGTTATTATGGTTACTGTTTTACAATGGAATAATCAGGCAACAGTACTGGAATATATAACTGTCCTTTACAATTTTTAATGGCAGGACGATTTTGGAAGATTTTGGAAGCAATTGTCCAAAAGCAGCAATTTTTCGTCTCATTTTCACTTTGTATTACCCAAAGCAAATACTAAGAAAATCATCAGCCCCCAATTACGTTACGCTATAAGCGTAAAGGTATTCCTCGTCATGAGAAAAAATTGAACCTCTATTTGTACCTTCCTACCATCCACCGACGGTGACCTATTTTCGCCTTGTGGTTTCACCAGAAGTAGCAGTGTTGACATTTCTTTACCCTCGAGTTTAACCACATCCAGTGAGTGATGTTCAGAAAAAGCTGCCTTTTACAAGTTTATTCTTAAAACCTCAAGACCAAATTCCCCGAGATTTGCTATTTCAAGTATCATTCAGTGTGTGTTGGAACACACTGGTTTATTAAAGCACATTGTTGGATTGAACAGTAGTGGTGGCTATTGCTACAAAAGTTTCTTCAAGACAAGCAACGCAAAGAAATCATGCAAGCGGAGAGTTTGTTGGATATGATGTTAGCTGCAGCAGAATTGAAGGCTCAAAGAATGAATGAGAAAGACTGTGGTTGCAAACGTTTTAGGTATCGATGGTAGCCACAACTGTCAGAACTGCACTATTTAATGTGGAATTTTTAATAGTTTAGTAGAAAGTCCTAGACCTTTATGCAGTACCTCCCTGAGTCTCGAACGGCTTTATGATGCACAGGGCTGGAAAAAGTATCTGGAAGATTCTTTCCTGGCTGTAAGAAGCCTAACCTTATGTACGTACCATATGCTGAAGAAATTTGAGTATTTGCAGTCACTGCCACTTGAAGAAGAATTTTGTTGCTCATAAAGAGAAATTTACCCAACAAAATACTGACAGAACCTACTCAAAAAATGTGACGAGAATAAAAAAATTAATTCAATACATCAGCTCTGTGCTTACCACACTTGTTTTATATCAACACAAACAGTGAAAGATAAACAGAGAGTGGCTAATTAGGCCTATTATACAAACTGTCTCATGGGCGGCGACCATGGAAGACAGAGCTGGGACATCTCCCCCAATATTTTAAGTGGGGATTATAATATTAAATGCCCCCCCCCCATTAGAGGTATGCTGAATTAAATCAGTGTTGTTAAACACATTTTTCGATATTAATTAATAATTGTGATATAAGTTAGCCTATTAATGGCAGCTGGGGAGAACTCAGTGTGATCAGAAACATGTGATCTGTGTTCCTCTAGAATGCATCTAATTGCTTGGCTTCTAGGGGCTTCACCCTAAGCTAGACCCCAGCAGGGGACCTATGGTGAGCCCCTGTACCGGCCTGGCCGGAGGCGCAAAGCGTTTAAGCAAGCGGATGCCCCTCCCAATAATTTTAACAGATCGTCGCCCCTGAACGACCTGTTAAAGGTTGAGGGTTCACTCTGCAAATTTTGTATTCCAAATGAATTGCTTCAACTTGCAGGCTCTGGACAAGTACCCTTTCAATTTGTTCGTAGGAAGGTTTGCCTACAACTAAGGCCATCTGGAATTTGAGTTTGAAGGCATGCATAGCCCTAAATCTCCCTGACAGGCCCAAATGAGTTTTTTCAAAAATGATTTAGTGTTATGTTTTTTCGGTAGCCTGTAGAAATAATAACAATTATAATTAAAAGGCATAATTACGTGGACAAAAATGTCAGCATACAGGCCCTATAAGTGGGTCTAAAGACAAAAAAGGCCTATTAGCAATTAACGCCTCGTGTAACTTCTGCGATTTTCCATGAGTCATAGTCGGCGGCCTCCAACTAATCCCGAGGGAGCGGCGTTTGCAATATGAGGGCAATCTCGAATCAAGGTTTTACATAAGTGGGGGATGGGGGAGGGGCAAACGAAGTTATGGTTAAATGTCCCCACGGGTTTGAAGCTACCAAAAAGTGCTACCTGTCTTAAGATTGTTGGGCAATCAGCCAGACAAGGTTGTGGGGAAGTGCTTGCAGGAAGCGGCTTTCATAGCCACCGGGGACGCAGGGACGGCAGCCCCATGAAAGCTTGTCCCTCCGTGTATATTGCTTTATACAAAACTACAACACAGTCACTCACTGCACTACTCACATGCACAGTCCAGTCGGCTATACCATTCTAATCGGCCATGCTGTTATACTATCATGGCACCTACATGTAACAAAATTATTTTGTTCCCACAATCCAAAATTCAAGGTTAGCTTTGGATTTCCAATCCAGTTCATTTTTGCTTTGCCCATTGTAAGTTAGTAAATTGCTCTGCCGTACTTGGGTTACACTCGTGTGTTACATGGCTAAAGGCCCAGTCAATCTTTAACTTTCGATACGCAACTTGCAGATTCAGTGGCGCCAGCGATTGCAGAAAATTTCTGCGAAAATTTGAGCCACACAGGCGTTTAAGCTATAGATTTCTGTAGGGGGTAGGGTACGTGAGGTGTCTGTTTTTGACTGAACAATGAATCTTTATTAATCACTTTTATCACAAGTCGTTGTCAAACTGTCAAAACTCTCAAATCCTTCTCAAAGTATCAAAATCTCCGCGCGGTCCGCACCTCACCGCGTAGCTGCGTCCACTAGCAATACCGTCTTAAACATGTATGCATTAGTCATTGATGAGGGTTCTAAACTTTGTCTGATTGTTCTTCTGCACTTAAGTCATCATGAAGGAGCAGGCATTGCAAAAATGCAAAGTAGTTAATAAGAATTACTAGAAGACTCGCCCTCTAATCAGTGGATGTATTTTGTTAGGAATCTGAGGTGTCTCAGTGCAAAGTCTGCCCACAACTTTTGTTATGGAAATGGTTTTCAATGCAAACTTTCCGAGCCCTTCGAGTGCATTTGTCACATTACACACTCCATATCTTATAACTATTATTGGGGCAAACTTGTGACCAAAGCCCTTTTACAACAAAAGTACATCTTTGACCTCTGCATCTTGCAGGGACCTCGCATCAGTAGAGAATCTTAGCGCAATGTAATAGCACGAGTAACAAACACGGTAACATTCTTAGCATGTATTTGTTGTTACCCATACCACACCAAAATAATATCTCAAAATAGTGATAATTTCTTAGAATGTAATTAATTGAAAATTTGACAAAGATACTTGCATTTGGCATCTAAGCTGCCTTATCTTAACAAGACTTTTTCCGGGGGGGTACCCCTCCATTTAGATAACACGCCTTTCCTTTCCAATCAATCAAAAGTAAAAAATTCACTTAATTGCGAAAGTTTTCTAGTATATGATCAGTTCGTATATGATCAGTTTGAAATTTGTCAAAGATAGCACCATTTTGCGTCTAAGCCATCTTAAATGAACAAAATTTCTCAAAGGGGAGGGGGACACCCAGGACATCACCAGGACATCACCTGCACAAGGTGAAAAGGGAAGACATCGCTCCGGACTCAAATTACCCCAAACGTGAATATGCACAATTTACACCGGTCCACTTGGTGTATCTGCAGTGGAATTAAAGCATCATCATCTATATACCCCCCCCCCCATCACTAACCTCTGCGCAGCGCCACTGAGCAAATTTGTCGGCAAATGCCAATACCGGCGTCAAACTCACAAAAGATATGTCATGGTATTTTAAAGTAACTTACACTGTAGGCCCACCAGGCTGATTTTTTTTTTGTTGTATTTCAGTAAACTATTGATGACCATAATCAAGACATGATCTCCAAATGAAGGATGTACAAAAAACTTAGAAAAACTTGCAAGGCCTGGGAAGTATCATTTCCGGCAATCTAGGAGGGCCTTCTTAGCTGAAATTTCGGGGAGGGGGAGGGTTGCGCGCTTTCCAATGGTAGCGTTCCGCTAGATAGGAACAAAGATGTTATAATATCTTTGGATAGTAACAAGGCGCCCTCCCATGAAATGGCCATGCCCCCCCCCCCCACTAAAAAGATCCTGGCTGCACCACAGCTTGCAGAGGGTAAAATATTTTCTTGGGGGCGAGATGTACTAGCGTTCATTAAGGCAATGATAATTTTTAATTTTCTAGTGGGTCAAAAAACCTTTATTGGGACCCAATCCGTCGTCTTCCTGGCTACTGGCTTAAAAAGATAACAGACATTTGTCTGGCGCAGACCTGTTAATGACGAAACCAAAATTCATGCTGGCAATAATATCTCGTGACGTTTACTGGTTTACATCATGTGTCGAAGCAAGAATCGACAACCGTTTCATTTGACAAGGATACAGAATAATTAAGGAACTTATGTAAGTCCCGAGGTTTAAAAGAGGAACTTAAATGAGCGTCCAGATCAGAAATACCATTCAATTCAATGCAGTTTTTGAGATAATAACAGGCAAAGATAGCGCCAGTGGTGGGGCTAGGATTTGCCCGACGGAGGGGGAGGGCACAGCGGCCTGAAGGCCCGATGCCGTCGAGGGGTTGGTGATGGGTTATTTAAAGAAAACCTGTGTACTATACCATGCCATTGTGGGGCATATATGCAAAAAATTATACTAGAGGAACACTGTTCCGCGCTGATTTAATGTTTTTTTCCTGGAATGTAAACTGTGAAATTACAAAGTGCGTGAAACAAGCGAAAATTTTTCGGCTAAGCCTACACTTACAAGAATCTGTAGCCTACTAATTTAAAGTTTATAAAGATCGATTGTCCAGGCAGTTGGGCCATATCGGGCATAACTTACATTTTACTTCCCTCTTCGAGTCACTAGCCGTACAGCATACGACAAAAACAAAAGAACATTAACTGAGTTCAGCGAAATGAGATGAAAGTCCCGACTTTTACATATATCCATGTATTCTACTTATTTGGCTACTTGGAGAGGTGGAAAGGGTTTGTACTGTATTTAGCTATATGTAAGAGTGGGCAAAGCGTACCAAAGAGTTTGGGTTTTATCGCAGAAATCACCCTTTTGAAAGCCCAAATAAGTAAACCGACCGTGAGTAGCAACAGAATTTTCCCAGCAGGGACCTGGCTGTTTACCAGCGACCCAAAGTTCTGAAGGCCCCTATGTCGGGGGTGGTGAGAAGGGGAAATGAAGGAGCCTAACTTAACCATGCCATGGCAGGGCATATTTTGCATATTTATCATTTAATATTCCAAGAGCCGAGATGCGCATTGACAGGGTTCTTTTGCATTTTTAGCATAATACTTTTAGACAATTCGTTTCAATTATACTAAACGGTAAATTTATTGAACTTGAACGTGAATGTTAGGCATTCTTCTTGTGAAGGTACACGTTATTATTTACAGTATTTTGTTCTCCTCTGGCACAAAAATGCCTCTTAGTTCTTTAATAACTCCTTTTACTTTGCCAGAAAAACCTTATATTTGGGGCCACAGAAATGTTGGGGAATTTTATGACCACAACTTTTGGTGGAAAAATTGCTTTTGATACATTTTACCAGAGACCTAACCCCCTCCAGATTTAACTGCATGATTAGAAAAATTTTCTTATTTGTTGGGAAATTAAGTAATGTGTAGAAAGTAATCACAATCGAAGGGTTTTGTGTCAATAACTAATTTCGACTGACCTGTTCGAGAACCCATTGTCCTTTGAAAAAATCCAGAATATCGGGAAAATAGATTTACCTTATTACATGATTGTCAGCCATGAAATAGACACTAACAGTGTCCGACACTGTCAAATAAAAGCCTTTTGAATATGGTCGATGCAGCTCAACCTGAAAGTCCGTGAAGATTGAGTTGTAGGTAGACTGCTATTCGTGGTCATTGAGTCGGGTCGCAGTCGGAATATAGGTTGAATCTTCCAGGAAAAAAGCTGTCAACTAGCTGGGTACAAGTTTATGACTTACACATAAAAGAAGGGAGTGGGGAGGAGAACAGTAATTTTCTGCAACCGTCATCTGAAACGCTTTTTTATTGGCCAATTCATAAAGATATAACAGTCTGCGATTTTATGGTACGTTTAAAGCATACTCAATGTTTAAAGACAGGGAAATGCTTTTTATTCTGGTGCCCACAATTTTGTGAATGATCTAGAGCTTCTGGGGGCAATTAACCTTGGCCCTCCTCCCTTGCACAGTGGGACAGTATGAGCGGGCAAAGTGTCAAAGAAGAGCCTATGCTTCAAAATGTTAAAGTTTAGTCATCTGATCGATCGCTATTGTTTAGGCCTAAACCATAGCGATCGATCTGATGAGCATAACTTTGTCGTACATTGGGATACATTGCCTGAAAATATTGTTCAACGACAGAACAGAGACCCCGAAGTAAACGGTCATTACAGGGCGGAGGGGCGGAGGAGGGGTACAGGTCCCTAACCCTTTTTCCCTTGAATAGTTATTTTTATATTAAAATTGCAGTAACACCGAAAACGAACTCATTAATTACCTTTAAAGTATCCCTTTCTTACTGCTTTTAAGCCATTTTCAATGCCATTAATATATAGCCGACATAATATATGGAACCTGAACCCCCGACGTTTGCCCTGCTTCTCCTATTAGAAATGCAGTAATTAAGATAAAAATGTTCACCCGACTTTGCAGCTTTGTTTCATCATCATTCCGTCCCCAGACCTTAACCCTCTTTTCAAACTTTCCACCCATTCATTACTTATCTTAAAACATAACTAGGCTGCATAAGCAAAGTACGGTATGATCTTCAGGCTTCGAAGTATAAAAGCAAGTCAAACTATAATTCAGACAGTCAGATGCGATACAGAACTGTCCAAACAGTTCTTCAAATTTTAGTGAACACTCCGACCTCAAAACAGGTGGAGTTATTATGCCATTTGACATGCAGAAATATAAATGAATTAGCAGTGTAACAGCCACTACATCAATAACGAGAATTACAAGGGAGCTGTTTTACAGACTTGCTTTGAAAAAGCTTAACCACTTAAAATGACCTCAACCACACAGTATTTAGGAAAATACTAGTAGTCCTCAAAAGAGAAACCAATGGAATGTATGCTACAAATCGCAGTTCACCATCGAACAACTCAATCAGAAGCTATTGTGGAGGTGTGGATGAAACCATGGTAGCAACAGTCATTAACTCTAGTAAAAATGTCGTATTCCTTTAAACTTACACCAGTGGGTCTACAGATTCCATTCAACTTAAATTATGTGATCACCATATTCAGCAGGTTCTGAGAAATAACACATTTCACAGTAGGCATGACACTGTGTACAACTGAAACCACAAGTGACAGCTTTTCAGCAACCTTTGTTTACCCAGGGGATAAGAAATCTAGGTCTGTGGTAAGGGGCCTGGTTGGTTCGAACCAACCAGGCCCTGCACAAGTTTGTAGTTAGATTTTTTGGCATGGTTAGTTCTTATACTTCATAGATGGAAGATGCACTTTATATAGATCAAAGGCTACTAACCGGAAAAATGATTCCGTCTTCAAAACAGTTACAGTCCTCTTGAAGTACGCAGTCTTGTCCTTGGAAGTAAAACCCAGCTGGACAGTAGCACAGTTGAGCTTGAGTACTGCAAAGTGAACAGTCTTCAGGGTTTCCACAAGACCTCTCACAAACACAAGTTCCGTAAACTTCATTGGATGAACAGATCGGTATACAGGTATCTCCAGAAGGAGTGAAGCCTGCGTTACAGGTACATCCATACATATTGCTTTGTTGTAAACACGCCGCATTGGGATCACACCGATAGTTGAAATCGCACGAAAGTCTACCGTTAGTACAAAAACATCTTTTCGAACATCCAGGGGCGACATAACTCTGTCCCTCCTGCAAGTTTTAGCAAAATAGCAAACTGATATTTTGTCTTGTTTCAGTCTGTAGTATATCTACATGGACTAAAAAGATACAATCATGCCAACTTTTTTATTTTAGCAAGTTATCACACGTTGCAAATGAATAATTTGCCATTTTAAAGCATTTGCTATACAGCTGCAAAATTCAATTGTAGTTCATTGACATAATAATGTGCCTTTAACCAGGGAACTTGAAGACTGTCTTCCTGATGTAACGCTATCCTCATAAGCAGTTGCGTAAAATTTTGTTTAAAACCTAAATTTAGACCAAAAATATTTTCCTCACTAGAGGACCAAATCATGGCTTGTCCCCTGAAAGTACAATGGATGCTTACATGCATCCAGAGACGCAGCTAAATCACAGCCTAAGGTTGGGAGTGTTTGTAAAAAGCATCGAGAATTTTTAAATCAGTGCAAGGAGGTAGGAATAGGTGTAAGGTTGAACGTTAATATGCTACAATTGGTCTCATGAGATATTTTCGAGGCCTACTAAGTTTTCACTAAACCAATGTATGGAAAAGTTGTAAATTTTGGCGCACGCTATATTAAAAGCCGTAAGAAGCTTTCTTCGCCAGACTTTTTACTAAATTACTAAAGACAAAAAATGCAACTCATTTTCAAAAAACATTTTCGACGAAAAACAATTTACTACTTACCGGAATAATGTTTCCATCTGTAAAACAGTTACAGTCCTCTTGAAGTACGCAGTCTTGTCCTTGGAGGTAAAACCCATCTGGACAGTAGCACCGTTGACCTTGAGTACTGCAAAGTGGACAGTCTTCAGGGTTTTCACAAGACCTCTTACAAATACAAGTTCCGTAAACTTCATTGGTTGAACAGATTGATACACAAGTATCTCCGGAAGGAATGAAGCCTTCGTTACAAGTACATTGGTACATGTTGTTTTGTTCTAAACAGGCTGCATTGGGATCACATCGGTAGCTATCATCGCATAAAAATTGACCGTTAACACAGAAACACCTCCTTGTACAACCAGGAACCGTATACGATTGTCCTTCCTAAAATCATGTGTAAAATGAGACTGCCTCAGTTTCTGTGCGTCATGCATTCGGCAGTGTGTGGGAGTTATGGAATTCTTAATATAGAATTAATATCCTTATGAATGGCTTCTTCCAGATCATAGTTCAGGGGATTTCAGTAAAGAACAAGCTTCTGAAAGTCTCTGCACTCTGGCATATGTCCTCTGTAAATATATTCCATGCAGGAAATATCCAACAGTACTGTAATATATTTGATGACATAATACAATGTGGCGATAGTCCACAACACTATTTGAACCGTGAAAAGGCCCTGTTGGCCACTTCATTACTTTCACAAGTTTTATTTCAAAGGTTATAAAGCAAAGAGATAAGTAATTTCCAAATTTTCGTCTCAATCTTATTCTAGGAGCGGGCCTACTTCAGACATGAAGTTTCATTGAATTTGTTCTCGTTCTTTGTACTCAAAGTATTTAAAAGCCGGAGTTTGTTGCTATTATGTCACGTTTTGTCCTCACATTCATGTTAAACACGAAGTATTCTTTTGGTACCAACCGGCAGAGTTATTACAATGTGTTTTACAAATAATCATACTAGCTTCAGTTCCCTGAAAGAATTACATCATCTGGCCTTATAAGCTTAAGTACATCCGAACATTGCACTCTCATTTGTCATGTAAAATAATATGAAACAAACCTGGACAATGTTTCCGTTGATATAACAGCCGCAATCCTGCTGTCGTACGCAATTGCTTCCTTGAAGATAAAATCCAGTTGGACAATAACACATTTCACCTTCACAGGGTAAACATATCTCAGGGTATGCGCACAATTTTTGACATGTGCAAGTCCCATACACTGTATTTGTTGGACAGTTCCTCTCACATCTCGTCCCATTACCCACGTAACCTTCGTTACAGTAGCATTGCAGCACGTTGTTTCGTCGTTCGCAAACTGCATCGTCGCTACACCGATAGTTGCCATCACATTCGAGCAGATCGCTATTGCAATAGCATCTCTTCAAGCATTCCGGGGATGTGTACATTTCCCCTTCCTGAGAGAAGTTTGAAAATCAACGAAAAACACCTTTAATACATTTCCAAAAAAGAAGGTGTACTGAAATTTCATTTTTGAGATAATTTTTGTCTAGCTTTTGGGGAGAAAAATACCAAAAACTGTTAATGGCCTTCAACATTTATTAACTATCATGAAACAATTTCTATTTGCAGTCACTTGAAATCTTCTTGAGTAAGTTAAATTCTAGTTCCTCCTGTAAGTAGTTAGAAATTCCTAGACAAAGACCTATTCGTATCTCATCACATTTCACAAATTCATTTTCAAAAATCTGCTAAATGTTACAGATCTTCCCTGATTTTGTTCACAACTATCTTTTATTATGTTTCTGTATAAAACATTGAAAATTGCCAAATAAACCAAGGAGTTATTCTGCATTAATTCAAGAAGTAACAAGATGACAAGATGACATGATCACGGGGTACACCAATCTAAATTGGGTGTACGTAACGTGTGTATGTAATTAATCATACAAGGTATTTGTAAACAACACGCCCGAATGGTAACACCGTCAATATAGCATCCGCACTTCTCCGGTGATACACAGTCTGTTCCCTTGAGGAAGAATCCATTTGGACAAAAACATGCTTCATTCTTAGGGCAGGGATGACAGTTTCGAACTTCTCCACATAATGACTGACATAAGCAAGTTCCGTATTCCATATTAACTGGGCAATGGCTAATATCTACATAAGTAAGTACAGTATCCTCCTACAAATAAGTATATGATCTTTTCATGAGAAAAATCTTGAACTCGTCAAACTCCAACCAAACTAGTCTAGGAGTAGAAATGTTATCCTCGAAGGGATTGTATAGATTCACAATTAATTTCTTAATTTCCTGAACGCAAAGTCTGGAAAAGAATAAACTATAAAATATAAAACTGACTTTAAAAAGAATCTTACTAAGTGTCCCATAATATAAACCGACAGTGGAAAGCCTGTAGTTACTGAAATCATCACTTATACGGAACAAGCTATACAAGGTATGGATGGATGTATCGTCTGCAAAAGTGACATCGATTCGGAGTTCGTAGATCTTTTGATTTGTGAGGAAAGATAACTTTTCATAACCAATCCAAAGTTCCTGCGACAAAAATCCAAACCCTTGATTGTAGTCTAACCAGTGTCTTTGAAAGGTAACAGATCCGTCATGGCGACGGAAAACTACCTGTGATGTAGAATAAAAGATCTATTTTAAACAGTGATGATGAAATCAATTTTGTCAATTTCAACCAGGGAGCTGCTATGTAGACAGGAGAAGAAACTTCACACATCCCTTTGATGACGACGATCATGCCGCGAAAGTCACACTCTTGGAACTAGTTAACACCACTAATCCCTCTCCCTTCGTACTTCATTGAAGATAAGATAAGCTTAAAAGGTGTTAGGAACTAAGCACAATAGGTACATTTCGTCTGCTATATTTTAAAGAATCTTTGCCTATCACTTCAGGATTGCCAGTCGCTCTAATTGCAAATTAATTTGCTCGTTTTGTCGCGTAGTGTCGCTTATGCAGAAATGTTGCTTTGATTCCGGCTTGTAAAACGCCGAATATGCACATACCCGTTACAATATGCGAAATAATGGAGAAATTGATCAAACTTCATCAGAAAAGTATAGACTTGTAATTAGTCTGCCTATTTGCATATGGTGCTTAACATTACCTAAAGCACCAGCATCTACTCTTACAAAGCACTAACCAGCCGTTTTAAATTATAAGCCTGAATTTCTTATTAGGCTGTCGGCAATCTCTCCGACATCGAATGATTGTTTTATTTAATCGATTTGTTAAGGTAGCAAGAGACAGTGACATTGCAATCGAATGAAATTGCGAATTGTAAGTGCCAGCCCAAGAACTGAATAGCCTTAGGTCTAATTATCGATCCTTACAGGATTATCCCCTTACGCATGGGGACTAACTGGATACGCGCAAATTAAAGTTTCTTCTCCTATCCAATTAGCAGCTCCCTGCTTCAACATAATGGGTCAAAGTGTACGAAAACGAAGATTTGAAGGCCGAGTCCATAGTTGCTTTCTAACATGTTAGTGATTTCATTTGAAAACAATTTCAGAGATTTTTGTCTCCAAATGTTAAGTCCTTTTCAAGTCACAATTTGATATGTTATCTAAATATAGTGTAAAGTAAGAGACCATTCTTACCGTCCAACCTCCGGAATCTAGCTCGTTGTCACAGTACACCTCGAATGGTCTGGGGTAACCGTCCGGTTTGACGACATAAACACCACTTGATCTCTGATAATGGCATGCGTCCAGGGCCTCTTTGCAATCTCTTGGGTAAACTTGTCTTTGGTAGAAGAAATATAATACCTGAAAAATATTTAATGCTGGGGTAATTATCTTGACAGAAGTTTTGAAAGAATTGAAATACGTCTTCTGCAAAAATAAAAGTAAGTGATAAAGTTAGCAGATGTGTCAAAATACTGTGGTGAGGGGGGGGGGGTGTATAACGAGACATGAACCGCAGAACTACAAAATCTCACTCGGAGCTAAAAAATCTCACTCTTAGTCTGTCGATGGGCATATTTTCTAAAGTTTCAGCTGCGTCTTCTCACTTAAATTGTACTGAATTACCAGTGCTTTCTTACAATGTTAATTAGCTGAGCGAATAAAGCATTTTGTAGCCAGTACATATTAAACTACATGGTAATTCCGACTTTGAGATGGAAACGAGTTAAATAAAAGGATTGGTTTCTCCAATATTCATCGAATAAAGGACAGTTTAAACTGAAAACAGAACAAAATAACTAAAAGCGTTTTGTATCACTTTTGAGTTAGGTTGACTTGAAATTCAGTTTGAAGCACTAAACTATTCTCGCAAACTCTACCTAATGAGGAACAAGTGCAATTTGTTGAATACTGGTTAAGTCGTAAATAATAACTGCACTTGGATGCATTTCGACTAATATTGGTCCTCTTAATAGCATATGTATCTTCAAGTTTCAATTTCAAAATGTTTTACTAAGAAAACTTAAATTCTCTGAAAATTTTGCCATGTCTACCAAAGCAGATTGGAGTAAAGATTTGCAACTGAATAGAACTGAGCTTTGTCGAGATTTTAATGAAAGAAAGAAATCATATAGCATGTCGTAAAAGTAATGGGTTCAGGCTGAAAGCAAACTCTTTCTAAAACTTACCGACTGTTGAGAAGAGACTATACCCTCTGTCCGAAAGAGCAAAAGCACTAAAGCCACGCATAGTTGAATCAAAGTTGACATGTTGAAGATGTACCATCTGTGGTAAATCTAATGGAACTCTGTTTAAGGCTTCAAGCAAAAGGAAGATTCGTAATGATAATATTAAAGTAGTGTTGCCGATAGGGAAACAAATATGGCACTGTCTTTCTTAGCACAGTCATATGTTACTTTTGATTATGCATAATTGAATATCATGCTCCACTAAATTATCCGTAAACGGATTTGACTGAAAGATATTTTCTTCAAAATATACATATTTGGAGACCAACGATTTTAGACTTGTTTAACGGATCATGGTACTAGTCCACTTTACGTAAAAAATTCCCCAAAGGATAAGATAGTGAGATAAGCTTGCTAACAGTATTTGGTAGTATATTAAGAAAGATATGATATATGATACTTTAATATAACTCATGCACAGATACAGTTACAGCCTGCATGGTATCAACAACCTGGATAATTTGTACCTTTGAAAGATATGATGCATGACACTTTAACAGAATTTGTGCACAGCTACAAGTATAGCCTGCAGGTTGAAAATGACTTGATCCCTCTCCATAGTTCAATCAGTCATACTTGTGTTCCTGACTTTCGAAGTACTTTGTTTTTCATGGTATTTGCATAACATTGCTACTATCTTTAAAAACACCAATTTTAAGAATGGATCAAAATACTCAGAGAAGAGAGTAATTTATGTATTCTCAGTCATCAATGTGGTATGTGCACCTACATTTACGTGAACAGGTCGAGCGCTCTGTATTTTGTTGGAGGTAGCCAATTCTCTTGGCGAAGAAATCGTTCCGACCTCAAGAAACTCGTCCTCCTCACTGAGTCCTGCAAAAGAACTTGTATGTCATGAACATTTATTTGTTTGAATGAGACCGTGCACCTGTAAAAGACCTACATAGAGTATGGCCCTAATTAGGACATATTAACAACCCTGCACCAGGAAAATAAAAACGATATTGATTCGTCTTGAAGGAGATAGATAGTCATATTAATTTGTCACTGTAGACCACCCTGGTCCTCGGACTGATACCTGATGTTTTCGACATTTACAAGAAGACTTCTTGTCATGATTAGACTGTTGGAATAATTATACCACTGTTAAAATTGTTAAACAAAAAGTTGAACATTATCGTTGGCATATCTTGAATCGATATGTTGGTTTATTGTCCAGTTCCGCTCTCAATGAAATATTACAATTACTTATGTTCTGCGCTGATGATGAGGGTTAATTCGGTGAACAAGCTGGCGATAGAAATGGACATTCAACGTTGGATCTTATTTGTGTAATTTATTCGACAGTTAAGCTATTCATGCAAACTAGTGCATGTATGCGATTATTGATTATAGAAAAAAAAAAGATCTGATTCATCGAACGAAATTTATATGATACGGCCAACCCACGTGGTTTAAAAAATTGTAGGCAATGTGATTCTTTTACGTTTAATACTTGTTCAACTTGTCTTTCATGTTGTTTGCTCGTCTTGAGAATGATTTTGAACACTTTATTCGAAGGTGTTGCATGAAAAATTGGTCTCCCAAAAGTGGTTACATGTTACTTTCTTTGTTATAATCTATGGGTTCTCAGTTGAGGCAGAGCGAGGTAGCCCAAACTCTTTTGATGATACAATGGGCAGCTTTAATGGTGCTGAATTATGTAAACGGGCTGGCCTTTGCATTCTGAACAGCGTTATAGTAAGCACTAGTCATGTTTTCGATGTCGGTGTCTACCGAAATGCTGGCTAGGAATCCTTGAAAACGCGCTCCGAAGCACTCGCTGACAGAACTGTCAAGAATTTCCTTTAACCCTTGAGCGAGTTTGGCTTTAAAAGCACAGTCGCGACTTACCTCCACGTCGTTAATATCCTAAATGATACGCTAAACATAAAAGCCGGTACCTACGCCTCCTAAAGAAACCCAATGACACCCACTGTTCATTCACACCTAGTCAAATCACACTCAAAAAATGTTGGTTCAACTCATAATGAAAACTTTCGCCTGTAATCTCGCAAAAGCTCTTACATGTAGTACACTCAAAAAGTAAGGGCGTAAACTGCTATTTTTAGATTAATCACTTGGGTTGATCCATTTTTCCATACGGGGTTGAAAAAATAAACAAGCGAATATATAACTTCAACATGACATTTATTTCAATTTTCGAATTAAAGTAATTAATAATATCGTACGTATCGTATCGTAAAAACGTACAAATTATGTACAAAACACACAAATCAATGCAATAAATGGGCGAAAACGCTAATTCACTTATATTTATCGTGTTATAGGTTTAACGTTATGCCAGTTCGTATGCTAGGTCCCGCTGCCTATACACAGTGCGTGTACAGTACTGAGTACACAAATCACCAGCAGACGTTAGTGGCGATACTTGTAACACGATTAAGAGCGTGTAATATTTTACACGTACAGTTGCCAGTCAAGTCGCCCCTACAAAGTCGCCCCTCTACCAACAATTTTGTCAAGGAGGCGAGTTTGTCAGGAGGGGATTCTGTAAGAGGCTACTTTGTCAAGGGTCAACTTGTTGGCCAGGGGTCGTCTTTGTGAGGGGAGACTTTTCTAGGGGGGACTTGACTGGTCCCCACAGGTCTACATACACGTCTGGTAAACTATGAATACATTCTGAATGCAAAATTTCATACCCTTTAACACATAACAGCATAGAGCTAGCACAAGAAATGCAACAATCAATAAAAATATGCTCACTGTCACACTTAACTATTAAGGAATAGAATGCAATTAACAAATTAAGGCTGACCTTGAAGCCTGGTCTTGACATATTATTCTTTAAAGAATGATAGATTTACATACACGTCAGAAACAACCATCAATTGCAAAAGAGTAGAGCAATTACATCAATATGAATGCATGTTAACTAATAAAATCTAACAACTTCAACAGCTATTACTTGAAATCGTAAATTGCAAATGAAGAATTCACCAGAATGCCCTGCTACCAAAACACTTATTCTTCTTTTTGTCCACAACTTCTTTTGTTGTGACCCTTTCTTTTACAGATGCTACACTGAGTTGACCAATTTTTTCTTTCGTGTGCACCTGTCAGCTAACAAGTGTAATCTATACTGCTTGGCCATAATTTGACCCATTGCATTTCTTCCAAAATTTGTCGAACGATGATACCATTTTGTCACAAGATCATTCACTTTTTCTAAGCTCTGTTGACAGAAATGTGAAACATTCCCATGAAGTTTCATAGCCTCTGGCAAGTGAAAAGCTAAAACGTGCATATATGGTGTTATGTCTGTACTGCAGTTTGCCTGGTAGTACAGATCAACCCATTTCTTTGCAGAAGTCTGCAAATGTACCACTTGTACTTCTGACAGGTGTTTGTCCATTTCTGACATTAACAAAGGGAAGTCTCTACAGAGCTTCTTTAATTCTAGTAGTTTGGGATGGGATGGTATTAGTATGTCTAAATCAATGTTTTCCAGTAACTTCCTGTGTTCAGGCCCGCGGAATGATCTGTATTCCAATTTCCCATCCTTACTTACGTAGAACTTCCAGTCATATATACCAACAACATCATGGATAAAATTCTCAAACCTGTGAATATGTTTGGAGGTTAACAGCTTTTTCTTTGTCACTGAACACTTCCCAATATTATCCATCTTTCGCAAATATGAGATAATATGTCCCACAAGTTGATCACTAATGCGTAAACAAAGATGCAGTGTATCTGGAATAACTTTATAGATTGGTACTGATCGAAAAACTGGTTCTTCAACGCAGTTATACTTCAATGGATCGTTTGCCCGTTTGTTTGAGCATTGAATTATCTCTTCTATTGTTCTTGCACCCATATTAGTATCTATCATTGACCATGATTTACTCATATCAAATCTTTCATCACTTCCACAATGGCACCATAGGCATGAAAATTTACTTGCAAAACCAGCAATACCAACAATCTGATTTAAATACTTTAGATCCCCACCCAAGTATTTATCAATTTTTACTTCTTTTCCATGAATAATGACACATGATAATGTATCAAATTCTTGAATGAGATCACGAACAGCAGATTTTATAGAAGTATTATCTTCCTTGCACTTTGCTATTGCAAGAAGATAGTTACCATGTTCTGACATGCTGACTGCTTCATCCACTAATGTATATGACAGGTTAACAAATTGTTGTTTACAAGTTATTCTGGTTCCATTACCACTGAGTTTAATGCGTACCACCCCATCATTTAGCAAGTTTGCTCTCTTGGGTTCAGAAAGTTTTAAAATCAGTGAGTCAGTCAAAGAGGTATAAACACCTGGGCATTCACCACTGATTTCTTTTATATCAATGCCTGCATTAAGACTGTGACGCCTTTTAATAACTTTGCCAGCACTGGGAAGGATGGATGACTTTGACTGAGCCAGTTCGTGATAGCCTCTGTCAGGAATATTATACTGGTCTAAAACAAATATTAAGTTGTCAATATCTTCATCTGAGTATTTCTTAGGTATTTCCTTTTCAGTGTCAAGATATATGACAACTTCCTCATGAAATTCATCCATAAATTTAAAAGAGATAGGCTTTCAACCATCACTTGATGCATCCAACATTGCTGAACTAATCATGTCTACTTTCTGCTTTTTGTGCCTTAATTTTTGGGCATAACTGTAATTGAGTTTGCGTTTGGCTCTACCCCTTTCACCCAATTTCTTTTTTGTTAGATTTGTTAGCCTGTCAAACTTTCTCTTCAGCTCAGCATTTTCCTCTTGAGCTTGGGCTAGTTGCTGTTGTGTGTTCTTAACCATACACTGAGTATCAGCCAGCTCTTCTTTTACAACTTTTAATGCTTGTTTTGTTGGAGATCCAGTGCAGTGTTGAATTGTCAAGTTGTAAGTAGTTTGCTTCCATTTCTTAAACAGTGCATCCCTCTTAAATCCAGATCGTTTTACATTACGCAACTGACGGTGCATAAATTTTAACTTTGACCCTAATGTCTTTATTACAGAACACACATTGACATGAGCTTTATTAATATGGTGCCTAGTAAGGATGTCTTGCAGTGCAACTTCAACATTTTTTGGACTAAGTGGATCAGTATGCTTGCATGTTAAGGTAAATAAGTACAGATTATTCAGTGATATACTGACAACATGAGGGTACAAATTTACATTGGTGTCAGACATTTTACACTTAGTGGTAGGATTAATGCTGAAATGTTACTGATGGTCTACCATATCGTTTAATACACCTGCAGTGCTGTGTTGATTGCTGAGCTACAGTAGCCTAAAATACAGTAGCTACTATACAGTAGGCTATATCCACATCACAGTGAAAGTCATTGTAAGTATGCAGATCTGTTTCATACTGAATTCCTAAACTTGAATATATATTCAAGCTATCATGCCGGTAAAACAGGAACAGAAATACATGAATAGTAGTTCACTGCTAATCTGTAATAAACTACAACTTACTGTACCATGTGTATTGACATGCATGGGCACACACACTTGAACCAATCAGCTGCATTTCATTTCACTCCAGTGTGTTAAGTTGCTACAGTATATAGAGTGCCGCAAAACATCTTGACAGTTCCACCAATTCCTTACTCAGTTATGGTCCATAAAATTTACAAGTGTTAATGCATTTCCACGGTCTCTGACGAACTTAAAAACTAGCAAATACCCACGATGTTTGTAGATGGGATGCCCATTTGCAGGCTCAAATTCTATTAAAGGACGTTTTTCTAACAATCGGTAACGGACCGTACCATCCACAATGAAGGCAAAATCCCTGTTCTGGTTAAAAACACGAAAATGCCAACTGATTTCCAGCAGGTCATTCAAGTCTGAGAGCTTCGAAAGTTCGTACCAATTTTGCAAGTTGCAGTGTCCACATCTTTTAATTTCCTCAAATGGTTCCCTCTGAATTGGCAACCGAATAACTACCAAACTGCCTGTTTTACGATGAATATGAAGGTTTTCCTTTATGGTGGTGGCTAATTGCAAGTAAAAGAGAGAAGTTCCCTCTGGATTAGAAAAGATGTATTCATTGGGAATTCTTAAAATTTCTCCCAGTGGTTTCCATTCATTATAATGATCGTCCCAATCAACATAATGTACTAAAACATGTGGTATGTCATTGACTACGTCTTCATCTAATATTTCAATTGGAAAAAATGTCGATGTTGACCAAGATACCTTGCGTTGTTGTTTACGAGTTCTGTGCGGTATTTTTGGTCCTTCTGATAAAGCCTTGTAGTCAATCCTTGTAGTTATACGTTTACTCCTTCTCTGGCTCCCCTCCATCATCATGGACAAAAGGAAACTGCAAAAAATGCACATAACCATTAAAACAAATTTAAGTATGATAGCTTCCTTTAAAAGGATTGACGAACATGCAGTTTAGGGCTTCACAGATTATGATGAATTTAACTTGCATTGAATACAATGATACAACATTGAAACTTGTCAGCTGATCCAAGGCATGGTGACAATTACATAATTTGTGACACACCTATGCAGCTCGTCATTTACGTGCAGCATTCATTGGCAAGTTATTTTATTCAAAGGGTTTCATAGGGTTTAGGTTGAGGGTTCGGCAGTTACAGGGTCAGGGGTATGCTACCTAGGGTTAAGTCAGAGCAGGGGTATGGCTAAATAATGGTGGGGTCTATTGACCCGGAAGATGCTCTATTATTCGAGGTGTTTCCTGTTATTGACCCGGACGTAACTTCTTATTTAGGACGAGCGCTCCTATGCACTTCGTCTCGCTCAATAATTGGACATTTGAGACAATTGACCCGGATGGCAGCTTTATTAATGAAACTTCTCCTATTATTGACCCAGACGAAAAACAGTTGTAACTTGTTGTTTGGGAATTCTTGTTATTTGTGATAAAGGGACCCTGGACTGGAGAATATGCCAACATCATGAATCCTGTAAGGCCTATTTCTCTAAAGACTAGAGTAGTCTATGATGACTGTTAAAGAAAGAATGCAGTCACGTCCCCAATATTACTATACACTTGCAAGATTCTACCAAGGCTACTAAAGTACCAGGCTTAGTTACACTACAGTAGCAGCTCCCCTGAAATGATAGCATACGTCTGCAATATTTTTCACCTGTATTTTAGCGTTAGTACATCATGTGTAGTTATTTTCACTGGCACTTAACATACAATGCATGAATATACTGGGCTTACCATGAGTCGATCACTTAATGAACATTGTGACCATAAAAATATTAAACCATTTACAAAAATCAATCAAACTTTGCTTTAACATTTTGTTGTATGTCTTCCTCATTGTGCTATATTTTGGGTGTTGTTTGGATTGCGTAATCCATAGAAAATGAATTTCGAAATGTAGGTGGCAGTACATGCAACAATGCATATTGTTACAAAACGACCCGTCAGGAACACCGGATTGAATCCATCGACGAGCGAATGGAAAGTTCCAGAGAATTCAACTTCAACGCAGCCTTTCTAGAATTGTCTAGAAGAGAGAACTGTTTACGCGGCCTGACGACACTTCTACACTGTTTACTACCGTGCATACAAGGAACGTTCTCGTAATGTCTCGACTGTGTGTTCTAGAAGTTTCTATTAAGGAACGTTCTCGTAATTACTGGACTGTGTACACTAGAAGTTTCTGTTAAATTCTGGAGAGTTCTCGAATAAAAGCCTAGCATATAAAAGGCAGTTCAACAACTGTTATCGTGGAGAGACATCGAGAAATACCCTAAAACTTCATCCAGCCCAGACACTGCTGAGATATCATAAGGCAGCCACTGACACTGAACACTTCTGATAAATTGCCTTACGCCGTTTCTACGCTGTGTATTGAGATTGTTATCATCCATCATCGCTAGCCTTGTCGTTATTCGCTCGTGGAACCAGTTCCTACGCTACAGCACGCTGCAGGTCTACTACTGTACCATCGTCAACGTGCATGCACTACCAGCCCTTGGACCAGACCAGGCAAATATTAAGTAAAGGATTGTGAGTAAGTCTAATTAATTATTGTAAATTTAAGTAAGATAAGGAGATTGTAAATAATCATTAAGTTGTTGAATTTTAATCTCGTTCTTCTGTGATCTTTCGCTGTTATTGGTTTGACTTGCGACCACAAGCCGTAACAGAATTGGTGGCCTAACATCCGGGAACGAAAATACTAAAAAATTCGAGAAATTCTGTTGTGAATCGTAAGCAACTGTGTTTGCTCAGACTACTTATTTGTTTGTTGAAGGCTTGATACAATTTCAAAATGCCATTCAACTTAGATAAATTCGTGGCAAGTCCCTCAGTCGAGGAACTAGATTCATTAAAGAAGTCTGATATTGTAAAGGTCGCAAAACATTATGGCATTGAATTTCAGCCTTTAATGCGGAAGGACGAGATTAAAAGATATGTTCTAGAATATCTTGTGGATGAAAGTATCCTACCTAGTACAGTATTGGAAACAGCTATCACTGTGCCAACTGACAACACATTTGAACTGAAAAGGCTTGAAATGGAAATGAATAAGGAGATTAGATTGAAAGAAATGGAAAGAGAAAGGGAAAGAGAGGAAAGGGAAAGAGAGGAAAGAGAAAGGGAAAGAAAGGAAAGAGAAATGCAAATGCAAAAGGAAAAAGAGGAAAGAGAAATGCAAATGCAAATGCAAAAGGAAAAAGAAGAAAGAGAAATGCAAATGCAGAGGGAAAAAGAGGCAAGAGAACATGAATTTAGGTTGAAGCAACTAGAGTTAGGGGTCATAAAAGCCTCAGACCCTAAAATAGGCTTGGATACTGGGGGATTTGATGTTTCTAAGCACGTAAAATTTGTCCCCAAATTTCAGGAGGATAATGTGGAGAAATTCTTTAACCATTTCGAAAAGCTGGGTGAGCAACTAAAATGGCCAAGAGATAAATGGTCCATACTCATCCAGAGTAATTTCACAGGCAAGGCTCAAGAAGTGTATTCCGCTCTGTCAATAGAGGACAGCATGGATTATGATAAGGTTAAAAAGGCTATATTACAAGCTTATGAATTGGTGCCCGAAGCTTATCGCCAAAAATTTAGAAAGTATCGTAAGGCGGATACACAAACATATGTAGAGTTTGCTTATCAAAAAGAAAGGCATTTTGATAGATGGTGTGCTTCCAAAAAGGTCTCCACATTTGACACTTTAAGACAACTGATGCTGGTCGAGGAATTCAAACGGTGTGTGAATGATGACATTAAGACTCACCTTGAGGAAAATAAGGCTGACAAATTAAAGGAAGTGGCAAATTTGGCTGATCAGTATGCACTTACCCATAAATTTGGTAAAGTGGGTCAGACTCAAAACAAGGGTCAGTTTAATAGGCCAAATAAGAAATATGGCAATAGTAGTGGCACAACAAGTAATAGTGGATCTCAGTCTGGTTCTATCTCTCCAACAAATTCTGGTAAAAAACAACCAGATTCAAGTCGTCAAAAGAACGACCAGGTCAGCTCAAACAAAGCTGCCTTTAAAGACATAAGTTGTGGTTTCTGTCACAAAAAAGGCCACACAATGGCAAATTGCTTCACATTGGCAAAATTAAAGGAGACTGAAACAGCTTCTAATGCCTTAGCCAATGCAGAGAATTCTTCTGAGGTAGTCGTGACTTTACGGCCTAATTCTAACGACCAAATTAAGGAAGAATACCTTCCATTCGTGTCTGAGGGGTTTATTTCCCTAGATGGGAATTCAGCTCATCCACCCGTCAAAATTAAAATTTTGCGTGACACAGGCGCAACTCAGTCGTTGCTTCTTGATGGAGTTTTGCCATTATCGGACTCTACTTCCACAGGGGCAAATGTACTAATTCAGGGGGTTGAGTGTGGATTTATTTCTGTCCCTCTCCACAAAATTAATTTGAAGTCAGATTTAGTTTCTGGGTCGGTCATAGTAGGGGTCAGACCTACTCTACCTGTAAAGGGGGTATCTCTGTTGCTAGGCAATGACCTAGCTGGTGGAAAGGTAGTAGCCAATGCAATTTTGACAGATAAACCATGTGATTATAACAACACAGAGCAATTAGAAAAGGAATTTCCAAATTTATTCCCTGCCTGTGCTGTCACTAGAGCTATGTCACAAAAGCTCGCCATGGATGATAATCTTAAACATCCACCCTCCAAAAGTGAGGATACAGTTCCCAAAAGTGGAACAAGTAGGGAATCATGTAAGGATGATAATCTTGAACATCCACTCTCTAAAAATGAGGGTATGATTTCTGAAAATAAGGATGATAAACTTAATCATCCACCCTCAAAAATTGAGGAATTAGTTCCTAAAAATGGAACAACACTCCCAAAAGAGGAGTCAGAATCTGGAAAAGATTCCAGTAAAAATATTCATGAAAGTGAAGATTCTTGGTATGATCTCAGCCAATCTTTTATGACTAATCTTAATGATAGTCAGGATTGTGAGTCTCCTGGACCCACACATAGTGAGGGGGTAGAACAGGAAAAATCAAAAATGTCTGACACACTCCACAGAGACCAGTTGTCAGTCCAACAACAACATGATGAAGAGCTTCAGCCATTAATAGCTGGTGCACTCACTGAGGATGAATCGAAAGACGTCCCAGTCTGCTTTTATTTGAAAAACAATGTTTTGATGCGTAAATGGCGACCACCTGATGCACTATTAGATGAAGAGTGGAGAATTTACCATCAAATTGTGGTACCTAGGACCTATAGAAGGGAAATACTGAGTATTGCTCATGAAATGCCATTTGCAGGGCACCTAGGAGTCAATAAGACTTACCACAGAATTCTAAATCACTTTTATTGGCCAAAACTTAAAAGTGATGTGGCCAAATTTTGTAAGACCTGTCACTCATGTCAAATGGTTGGGAAGCCGAATCAGAATATTCCGGCTGCACCCTTAAAGCCAATTCCTGCTTTTGAAGAGCCGTTTAGTAGAGTCATTATTGATTGTGTAGGTCCCCTACCTAAGAGTAGGGCAGGGCATCAGTATATATTAACCATTATGTGTGCTTCTACGAGGTTTCCAGAGGCAATACCTCTGAGGAATATTAAGGCTCGGACAGTCTTACAAGCTTTACTTAAATTTTTCACATTGTTTGGGTTGCCGAAAGAGATCCAATCAGATCAAGGGTCTAATTTCATGTCAACTGTATTCCAACAGATGTTGTATGAGTTAGGCATAGACCAAATTAAGTCTTCGGCTTATCATCCTGAAAGCCAAGGGGCTTTAGAAAGGTTTCACCAAACATTGAAGAATATGTTAAAGACATATTGTCATGATAATGAGAGAGATTGGGATGAAGGCATTCCCTTTGTGATGTTTGCTGCCAGGGAGTCTATACAAGAGTCACTTGGGTTCAGTCCATTTGAACTTGTCTTTGGACACACAGTTCGTGGACCATTGAAATTGTTAAAGGAGAAGTGGTTATCAGAACCAGGTGAAGACATACATCTACTTGATTATGTATCCCGCTTTAAAGATCGTCTTCATGGAGCATGTGAACTTGCTCAGGAAAATCTGAGGCACTCTCAGAAGAAAATGAAAGCGTGGTACGACAAGACCACTCTGAAAAGAGAGTTTAAGCCTGGTGATAAGGTGCTAGTTTTTTTGCCTGTTTCTGGTCAGCCACTTCAAGCTCGCTTTCAAGGACCTTATGTCATTGAGAGAAAAGTTAGTGACACAGATTACGTCATTTTGACACCTGACAAGCGTAAATCTAAAAGAGTATGTCATATTAATATGATGAAGAGATATTATGAAAGAGAAGATTGTGACATTTCTAAGGATGAAAGTATACATGATGTAAATAGCAACACTAATGATACAGGTGATCAAGTGTGTATTATCAATGCTGATCATGAACTCAGTTATGATGAGATCAAGGCTAATAATGTTCCTGACATGTGTATTAAGTTACAAAATTCTGATGTGTTGAAAAATCTTGACCAGAAATTAAGTCATCTGGATCACAAAGAAAAGTCAGAAATGAAATCATTAATCTATGAATATGTATGCTTGTTCTCAGATGATCCTACTAGGACAAATTTGATTGAACATGATGTTGATGTGGGAGATGCCACACCAATCAAGCAGCATCCTTACCGAGTTAACCCTCGAAAACGACAACATCTCAGGGATGAGGTTCGGTACATGTTAGACCATGACATTATAGAACCTAGTAATAGTGAATGGTCTTCCCCTTGTATCTTGGTCCCCAAGCCAGACGGTGGGTACAGATTTTGTACTGATTACCGAAAGGTGAATGCAGTCACAAGAACGGATTCCTATCCGATACCCCGTATCGATGATTGTATTGATAGGATTGGGAAGGCTACGTATGTATCAAAGTTTGACTTACTAAAGGGGTACTGGGAGATACCACTCACTGAGAGGGCTCGGAAAATCTCGGCATTCGTGACGCCAGATGGGTTATTTCAGTATAAGGTTATGCCGTTTGGTATGAAAAACTCACCGATGACGTTTCAGCGCTTAGTAAATAATCTTACGTCAAATTTAGAAAATTGTGAAGTATATGTTGATGACCTTATTGTGTACAGCAACTCGTGGGATGAACATGTACAACATGTTAAGGCATTATTTGACAAGCTTGCCAAAGCTAATTTGACGGTCAATTTGGTCAAAAGTGAGATTGCTTGTGCCCATGTGATATACTTAGGGCATGTGGTTGGTCAAGGTAAAGTTAGACCAATTAAGGCTAAAGTTGAGGGCATTGACAAATTCCCTGCCCCAACTGATAAAAGGCAGCTCATGCGCTTCCTAGGCATGGCTGGTTACTACAGACGTTTTTGTTCGAATTTCTCTGACATTGCTGCACCACTGACAAAATTGTTAAAGAAAAATGAAAAGTTTGATTGGACAGATGATTGCCAAGCAGCATTTGAATCATTGAAAAAGGCACTAATGAGTTCACCAGTGTTGATTGCTCCAGATTTTGAAAAACAATTTAAGTTGGCAGTAGATGCCAGTGACAATGGCATAGGAGCAGTTTTGCTTCAAGCTGATGAGCATGGTGTTGATCACCCTGTTTGTTATTATTCTAAGAAATTTGACAAACACCAGAAGAATTATTCAACAATTGAAAAAGAGACATTAGCTTTGATACTTGGTCTTCAACACTTTGATGTTTATTTGGGAACTACTAGTTTCCCTATCACTGTATACACTGATCATAACCCTTTGACATTTTTATCTAAGATGAAGAATAAGAATCAAAGATTGATGAGGTGGAGTTTATTTCTGCAATCATATAATGTAGATATTAAGCATATTAAAGGGAAAGACAATGTTGTACCAGACTCTTTGTCAAGAATTTGATTTGATGCAGTATGTTGAAGATATCACTGTAAGTTTTGGAATTTAGTGTTAACTATGGCACACTGTGTATTGATGATGTTACTGTATTCATGTGTCATCACCTTGCAAGACAAATTATATGTTATAATTGTACCCTCCATTGAATATTGGACTACATAATATACATACTGTAGTTATTACTGTAAAGTTATACATTGTAAATATTGTAACTTAAGTTTTGTCCGAGACGTCCAAAACTTTTTCAAGGGGGGGGAGTGTTACAAAACGACCCGTCAGGAACACCGGATTGAATCCATCGACGAGCGAATGGAAAGTTCCAGAGAATTCAACTTCAACGCAGCCTTTCTAGAATTGTCTAGAAGAGAGAACTGTTTACGCGGCCTGACGACACTTCTACACTGTTTACTACCGTGCATACAAGGAACGTTCTCGTAATGTCTCGACTGTGTGTTCTAGAAGTTTCTATTAAGGAACGTTCTCGTAATTACTGGACTGTGTACACTAGAAGTTTCTGTTAAATTCTGGAGAGTTCTCGAATAAAAGCCTAGCATATAAAAGGCAGTTCAACAACTGTTATCGTGGAGAGACATCGAGAAATACCCTAAAACTTCATCCAGCCCAGACACTGCTGAGATATCATAAGGCAGCCACTGACACTGAACACTTCTGATAAATTGCCTTACGCCGTTTCTACGCTGTGTATTGAGATTGTTATCATCCATCATCGCTAGCCTTGTCGTTATTCGCTCGTGGAACCAGTTCCTACGCTACAGCACGCTGCAGGTCTACTACTGTACCATCGTCAACGTGCATGCACTACCAGCCCTTGGACCAGACCAGGCAAATATTAAGTAAAGGATTGTGAGTAAGTCTAATTAATTATTGTAAATTTAAGTAAGATAAGGAGATTGTAAATAATCATTAAGTTGTTGAATTTTAATCTCGTTCTTCTGTGATCTTTCGCTGTTATTGGTTTGACTTGCGACCACAAGCCGTAACAATATAAAGGAATCTTGAGTCAATCGCTACAAAGAAAAAAAAAACTAGCAAATAAAATGCTATAAATTACCACATTTAAGAACAGTTATGCAAATAATCATAGAGATTAATGTCTTTTCTATCAAACTTTTTAATCGGAGCTTTATCAAAGACATTTTGGTCACCATTTTTTGTAATTTTTGCAAATATCTTATTCATACTTATGCCAAAACTTGAAAATTTGGCCGTGAGTAACATTTTTGTATTGAACATCAAAAATAATAAGGCAAATAATTGTTTTAATGTTGTCTGAAGAAAATGCAATGAAGGTCATGCTTACGTTGCAATCACATCGCCCCTTCATGCTGTACTGGCGTGTAGTATGTAGGTGATCAACTCATGATACTGATCAACTCATGATTACTCACTATACTAGGTATATTGCATAGCCGGTCAAGCAGAAAGGTAACATTAGGGCTAGGCAAGGCAAGTAACGTTGTACAGTGTACTGAAACGTGCATAAATATATATTACCCGTGTCAAAATAGTATGACCCATCGCCAGGTTGTCGAAGAAGGCGGCCTTCACTTGATGTTTTTCGGTCCTTTTCAACCCCACAGAAACCTAAAAATACAGCTCAAAGCTGACGTATGTTGTTAAATTGTCCCACAAAGTGAACATCACAAATTCATGCATGAACAATGTACAAAATGAGTGATTGTAGCAACGTCAGTGCACGCAAAATGACAACAGCAGCTATCGATTTGTGCGACAGCGAAATCACGTGACTAACTACAAGGCCAAAAATTCGAGGGCTACGGAAATTTCTTCAACATCTTGAATTTTAAAATGATCACTGGATTTTCGACCAATCAGGTCTATGTTACCTTAACTAATAGATGAATAATTCATAAATCCACTTCTGTTCGCCCTATGTTAACAGCATGTACCATTTTGTAATGGTTTGGTTGTAAAATCAGCAGGACAGTACGAAAACTGAGAAAAACTGGCATTGTTACATAGATGAGAGAACCAAAATCCAAATTTATTCCTAAAATGATCACTTAGACTTCAGTAAATCTGTTCACGTTTTAGCCATTTTTAAACTAGTAATACAAAGCTTATATAATCTATGCACCCCAAGATTATCAGATGGCCCTGCAGTTTCATTCATAAAGTTGGAATCTAAAAATACCTGAAAGCTACGTAGTGTATTATACGTAATACTGTATCATATAGCACATGATACAGAGTTTTCATTATGTGAACCGATCAGGGTCGGAGGGGCAACTAACCGGAATCTGTTCAAAAATTTGACTAGATTTGGTTCAAAATTGAACCAAGTTGGTTTAACTTTGAACCAAATCTGGTCAACTGTCTGAACAGATTTTGTTTAGTTGCCCCTCCGACCCTGGTCGGTTCAAATTTGAACCGACCGTTTTTAGAGTGCACCCACCCAACATAGGCCTACTTAAAATTATTTTCATAGTAGTAAACCAGTTGCGTGTGGCATGCTCCCTTGGAACCAAGCAGCTTTTGACGCTGCAGAACCTGCTTACAAAAAGACATCGGATTCTAACGGTTATCACCACAAAGTACCCCCGATGAGGGCCTACCAGCCCCGAGACAATCGAAGACAAAAGGCATAGGAGGTCATATGGTTTAACCCCTCCCCCCCCCCATAGCAAACCAGTCAATTACGAATGTTAGTAAAACATTCCTCAAGCTCCTAGCCAAACACTTTCCCCTGGGTCACAACCTGCAGCACAAAATTTCAACATGAACACCGTGAAAGTCAGCCACAGATGCCCTGATAAAAATGAAATCCGTCAAAGAGGGTCTATCTTAATAGACTCATGAAAGTATAACTTACACGTTGTATGTAACATAGACGATATCTTTATTCTATGGGATGAGGGTGAACAAGAACGGAAGTATTAAAAGTTCTGTGAAACAAATCCCTTTCCTCCCTTTTCCTCATACGAGTAATGATTAAGAGTAACAAAATACTGACAGTCACTCATATCTCCACTTTAGTAAAAGTTTCATCCCTAGCATACGAAAAAATCGATAGTTTATAGCCAGTTGCTCAGGTACAGACGAATTTGTTCCAACGAACACTTGTTTCTAAACAAAGTTATAAAACTTCTTGGCTTTGTTCTTACATGGGGAATCCTTACGGACTTTGAATTTTTACATAAGCAGGCTTATAGCCTTAAGAAGATGCAACTTACTTAAAAGTACCCCAACAAAGAGGCATCAGAAAGAGTACACATTGTGTCCACAATCCACCCCTTCTTTACAATACTAAACAAGCGTGGGGATTTTATGCTCGGATGCCACGATCGCTGAAATATTTACTGAACCCCAGTAGTTGCCTCCAGACAAACACGTAACATTAGATCTATGCTGGAAAGGATATCTTTCCCCACTTTTAGTGAAGTCTCGAGTGGTGGTAATAGGTACGATCACCTACAAAAAGGCCAAGTGCATGGTGTGCACACTTATCTGGACCCATCCCTCACCATTTTTCATCAGGCCTCAGGTGATACTTTGAGGCCTGAGAGCTTTAATTGCAACTCCGAGAATATAATGTGCCTGTTGTATTGTTCCCAATATCCTCAGACCACACATATTGGCGAAACGAGTACAAGTTCAGAATACGGTTCAATAACCACAAGCTTAGCATACGCTAATCAAGACAGGCTTCCCGGTTGCCGATCACTTTAAAAGCTCTAATTATGGTCTTTTTGACTTGAAATCTTATATGGCAACTTCAAATCGGCCCAGGAAAGAAACAACCGGGAATTTAAAACAATTTTGCCCCTGAATACGCAAACACTGTGCTGAACAGATATTTCTCTTTTATGAGCTCGCTCGCCAGGATGAACCCAAGTCTAGCTTGGATGTGTGTGGGTGCGTGTGTGTGTATGGGTGTTTGTGACGCTTGGTTTGTAAACACAGTATCTCAAGATAGCAATGATAGATAACTTTTATACTTGGGATACCGAATTATTATACTAAGAGAAAGACAACTATTGTTTTTGGTGGAGGTCAAAGGTCATGTAAGGTCAACAGAGGTCAAAAACTGAAAATTTGTAAACACAATATCTCAAGTAGGAAGCATGGATGCTCTTCATACTTGGGCATGTGGATGCGTTATAGTAAAAAATAAACCCTATTGATTTTGGGAAAGGTCGAAGAATATCTGAAGCCACCGGAGGTGAATATACGAAATTCTTAAAAACTCTTTGTAAACACGATATCTCAAAATGGCACTGATGGGCAATCCCCATACTTGGTATATAACTTTATCGTATTAAGAGGGATAACCCTATTGCTTCCAGTGGAGGTCAAAGGTCATTTGAGGTCATCAGTGGTCAAAAACCGAAACCCTTGAAAAAACACGATATTTCAAGACAGGAATGATGGATCCTTTTCATACTTGGTATATAGATGTGTTGCTATTAAGAGAGCGGGAACCCTATGGGTTTGTGGGAGGTCCGAGGTCGTATGAGGTCATCAGAGGTGCAACTACGAAAACTTCGTGAACGAAATAAACAGTGGGAGGTACCTTCCAATTGCGCCAGGCGTTTCGTGACTTACGAAAAGTTAGGGCTTAATTTTTCTACCATTCAAAAGATAAAGGTATATAGAACACAAGTGTTACCAGTGATATTACTGATTTAAATTACCTAATTATTAACACGTGGCAAGGAGGCTGTGAGTACAGCATGATTGGAAATGCCCTATTTTAAATAGTTCTTTGATTGCGAAGTGGAGTAGAGCTCGGTTACTCGCACAGACGGCCCGGGTTCGAATCCCTTCTAAAATACGTCTTGTGTTATTCATTTTTGGTAGGGTTCAAATGTCATGTGAGATCAGCAGAGGTCAAATTGTAAAATCATTGTAAAAATGATTTAGTCAAGAAGTATAAATTTGAGGAATGAACCTCAGTGTAAGAAAGCGCCCCCTTTCGACAAGGAATCACTAAGCCTTTGGGCTTTCTGGTTCTAAAGTCAAACTTGCACTATCTACGGCCCGATTACACGGCACTGTGGGCTTTTTAGTGAGATGGATGAATGATGATAGAAGTTGGAAGGGAACTTTGAATACTGAATGCACCCAAGTTGTCCTATCGGTAGAAATAACAATTAATAGACATTTTAATGATTTTCTACTTTATTTTTATCGGTTTGGTAAAAGCCACATTTCCCCTTCCACTTTGGCAAAATTATTAGCATCTGTCTCTTGGCCCAAATACTTTAGCAATCATTGGTGTTATTCTGTTTTATGATAATGACAAAAAAAATGTTTAAGGGCAGTTATGGGATACAACGTTAGCGGTTTACGCAATTAGGTGTTTCATACGAAGAACTAAACACACAACGAGAAAGATTTGAATTGTTTCCTTCAATGCAGATCGCTGCTTAGAGACAGGGATGCATAGTTATCGGACTGCTTGTCCGAGAATCAGATGACTTAGGGGAATTATGCTACTTGAGTCATGAGGAGCTGCACCCTCCAACCTTCCACCGGCCTACGTTGGCTACGTTATGCGCCTGCCACATGAAATCACGAATCAAATCAATTTTGGATGGTTGTAAATAAAAGTAGGAGATTCAACATTTACATCATAGCAACACAATATAAATATACAACAATGTAGCATATAAATACGAAACATCCATCAATCAAATATGGTTTCCTACGTACTCTTTTAATTTTAGACCATGGATATACCTTTCCTTCAACTGCTTACGTAGGACTGCATTGAAAAATTTCAGCGTGTTTAAGCACCTCTAAATGCCTCTAGTCATTTAAGCTACTCGACCACACCACAAACTCTTCCCTCCATGTCCGTGGTCAAGGGGACAGAGATCCCGATCCCCTTGAAAAGTCTTCCTCTTTTAAAGTTTAGAAACAAAATGTTCTATATCTTTCAAACACGTTAACGTGACTCGTTCCCCACCCCACCCCCCACCTCTTTGAAAAGTTGTTATCCTCTGAATGTTTCTTATCTTTCCAAATTGAACAGGCGTTGGTCAGTTTAATGTGTAACGACTCATCATTATTTTTAATTCACAGTTTTTAAAGCATGTGAAGCACAACTCAGGTCCTGCTTCCCTACCTGATATTGAAATACGGTTATGAAGATCTATTTGCAGGTTCAGCGTGAATCCACGTTCGTGTTTTACCATCTACATCGAGCCTTGTCAAACCGCCGAACTTGTATCACTCCAACAAATATTAGCTGAAATAGTAAAAATATGTACTAAGTTATAAAATGGCGATTGCCACACTTACCACAAAAATTACATCAATTAAAAAATCCTCATATAAGACAAACCCACGCCTAATAGCAAGCGCTGCTCTGGCCTTGATCTATTGTTTCATAGGCTCTAATCTAGTCCGTTGACACTGTGTTTTTCTAACACCTCAATCTTCTTTGAAGGTCCTCATTTTTTCGTGCCTTAAGGCTCAGTGCCTATCTAGCTTGGGGCTGCTACTACCACCGAAAAGCATTTTCCTTATTAAATATGACCTCGATTTCCCCAAACGAAGGAGTACCCGTTGTAAAATTCCCCTATATGAACAGAAATATTTTTTAATTTCTCTAAGTCAAGTTCACTTCAAAATATTTGCAGATTTTTGCTTTATTTCAAGCTCTTAATAGCAAGCGTGATGATTGAATAAAAACCATGTTTTGATAAGAAAGTCGTTTATTTCCCTTTGCCTTAAAAGGAAACTAATTCAGACGCTTTCAAATCACTTTTTTTATTGTTTTCTTTTTATATAGATCTTTTAGCTAAGTTACTTTAACTCCAGCGTTTATGGTCTATGCATTTATTGATTACAATCGTTGTGTCCATAATCTCAGTTTAGAATCATTTTTAAACTTGAAACAATAAAACGGACTGTAAATTTATCTGAATCAGTCTAATTGTTTTTAGTCCAACCTGAGCCTATACTGATCAACATTAGGTTACTTGACCAGAACATTTACATGCAATATCAAACCGAAAATACGCAATATAGTTATGTAAACCGCTAGTTAATCCTCCACCCTCCCCTTCCAGTCTCTTGGTTAACTAAATAAATACCTGTAAATCAACACCCGTTTGAACATTGGACAAATCACAGGTGCAATTTTCCAAATAAATGAGTTACTGCCTTTCACGTCCAAAGAGTATGCGTAAATGCTGTTTTCTCTTAAACCTGCTGTGAGAAGGTTATGACTGAAAGTGTCAAATGTTTGGTTTTAGTGTCTTATCTGTGGTAGTCAGAGCCCCAGGCAGTGCTGAGGTAAGCGTCCGATCATTTCATTGGAATTGCCAAATGCTCGAACGCTTACCTCGAGAGATCTACTTTGTGGACTATCATTATTTTATACTTTAAAATCTCTTAAATTCATATTAAGAAGTCTGTTTTTTACCAGATTACAAAACTTTTAGATATGGCGCAATAACCATGACGCTCTCATATATTGTTGAAATAAATGAAAAATAAATATTTTTCTTATTTAATATATTTGGTAACTATATTACATAATAAGTCCTTTTTTATCTTTAATTTTTAAACAATATGATATCAAAATATTGAGTTATGGAACTTAATATAATTTTCGTTTTTACTTTTGTACAATTTTAAAAGCCTCTTTCCATTTAGTCAGTTTTTGTCTTTTTCATAGCTTCAAATAATAGCTATTTTTTTTTGATAAGTATACAAAATTTTATGGTATATTGCGACGTTTGATTATTTGTAAGTGCCTTTGCATGCTCTGAGTATGGAACCATGTGTCTGTGTATGTATTTTTATGTGGCCTCCTGGACAAAATATGATGTCATCAAATTCGGGGGAACAAATTTAAAATGAACATTTTTCTAATTTTACATATTTGAGTATATTGCATAGCAGTTCTTTTATTTAGCTTCATTTTCCAACAATATGAAGGCTAGATTTAGAGCTATGAGGCTTTTAGGTTGTTTTAGTCTTTGGATTGTATACAAAAAAAGAACTTAAAATGCGTGTTTCTCATCAGTTAATTCCTGGTTGTCATCGTTTCAAACAGTAGCTACTACACTGATGAATGTGCATGTACCTTTTGCCATTACCAACTATTTGTTTGTGCATTATAATTTTTTGCATAAGACGTGTGTCTAATTTCCAAAACAAAGTTCCTTTGGGGGTCTCTTGAACAAAATATGATGACGTCATCAAATTTCAGTGAAACAAATGTATGATGACCATTTTCCTCACTTTACACGTTTCAACATATTCAATAACAGCCCTTCCATTAGCTTAATTTTTAAACAGCATGGTATCTTAAGTTGAGTTATCACTTTGAATTTATTTTCAGACTTTGTCCAGTGCATGAAATATAAATTTAAAGTGCGTTTTCCTCAGTAGTTAATTTCTATTGCTTTCTGTTATATTTATCTTTAATTTCATTACGAATTTCATATCGAAACGTCACATTAAGTTTTATGTTGCTATTGCTGAATGAAACAAAATCAGTGCATAACTATCCAGTGGTGATGTCAAGTGGGGGACAGAAAAGGTCATGCATCCCTCCCAGCCTGGAAACCCCCCCCCCCTCCGGCTGAATTTTTTCCAGTTTTGTTGGAGGAGCCCTTATTGGTACGAAGAAGTATGTTATCCCCGACAGCAACCGGTTGCCTTGTCGGTAGACTTGATTTTGCTCTCATTATGGGTTAATTATTCAAAAATATCCAAAATTTCATTCTTTTTATAGTATTGAATTTTCTTTAAATAAAACCAGAAAATTTTTCTTAATAACAATCACAGATTTCATTTTTTTTTTCAATAAAATCCTCAAATGTTGCGTTCGTCATGCTCCCGGCTGCCCGCCAGACGTTTCCTTGCCGGTGCTCGGGTTGCTGTTCCCCGCCCCCTTGTCGGGCAAATCCTGGTGCCATCCCTGCTGCTATCTAATTAAAGATGTTACGTGACTTTTGATCTCCACAACTTCTTGTGGATGGGTCACGATTATTATACTCAGGGCCATAAGGTTTAAAAAGAGTTCTAAAAATGTATAAGTTCGACTAAAGATCTCTTTGTATACGCAGGTATATTTGCACCTTACTCATTTTGTCAATGTGACTACTTTGCGCTGTCAATAGAAAATGACGTAGGTGAAATGGTTATACATGTGCTGAATATAATCATCATTTGCAAGAGGGCCGCCAAGATTGGCGATTGATGGCGTAGCAAAGAATTATGTCATTAACCCATCCCAGAGAGTTTTATTGAAGTAAACTGTACACGACGCAAGAGGCTGGTGAAATTGTTCTCTTCCTAAAAGGGTAAAAACCCACCTTCTCAGTATGAACAGGCATAGACGCATGGTTTTTTATAGGGTAAAAGTTGCTAGGTGGTCTGCGGAACTTGCAAAGACTGATCATGGTAGTACTATGTAAGCGGATGGCAACCATAAGTTCACGCGAAACGTAAAGGGAAATTTCTCTCGAAAACTCCTTCCAAAATTTCATACGTAAACGGCTTTTGTCAAGCTTTATAAGATTTTGCTTGTGACGCATCAATTTTCAAAACTTAATATACCACAACCTAACCATTACAGAAATCTGACTATGGGAGACAATCTCTACATATGAACCGAGAAAACTGATTTCTTTCCGGCTCCGCAAGGGATGATGGGGTTGTGGAGGGAGAGCTAGAGGTCCATGGAACCCTATGATGAAAGCTTGGGGATTTCGAACAATACCCCAGTGAAGACCGATAGGGTGAGCCCTCGAGTAGCTCTGGGATAACGATATAATGGTGACACCAACATGGCTGCATGAACAACGAAAATTTAGGCGATCACCTCGAAAGGACGAGAGAGCTAGAGGGAAGTAGGAAAATTCATATGTAATTCATAATATCACATTGATACATGACCCACTCTTGACGCCGCAATGGAGGTTACAGATGTGACCCTAGTTTTAGGGAAAGATTCCAGTCTTGAATTATTCCGTAAACATTTCTACCCTTATAATGGAAGCCAGATATGGATTGACAACCGTAACGAATGGAGGGCCAAGTCAGCTCAACACTTGTATTAGAAATCATATTCCATGTCGGCAAAGTCTGAAGGAGGGCCCTGCTTTGAGAAACCCTTCGTTTCATATCAATATGCCTGACAAGAAGGTGATACTGCGTGAAGAATACGCGGTCAATCGTCTAAAGTCTTCAACTTCTCATGATATGTCTTTTCAAGAGTGCTAGGCGTCTCTTCTCATCCAAGACCAATGGGCTTAATTGTGAAAACCTTTTAGTTGAGTAATACAAATACTGCTACTTTTTAGTCGTAATTAATTAAAAGAATTCTTGAAATGAGTCTCAAACGAGTGCATCTCGTAACAGTTTTGCTAATACTTTGCTAATTCGCAAAGGATGTGTGAAAATGATAATAGTTGAAAAATGATGGTATTTTGCAAAAGATTTGTGACAAATAACTTAAATAACTTAAAATAGGTCCAGCATTCATTTTAAACAACACCTCACTCTACCCAGTACAGAAATCAGATATTTAATTGAGGGCATTTAAAATAATTGAGTGCCATTGGTACTCATCCGTGTCCTGAACATCAGCGTAAAGTTTAATTTACAACGAAGGATACTGGTAACGTATATCTAATGTACGGAGCGTCATTACCCATTGGTGCGTACCTTCACACAAGTTTTGATAGCAGAATACAACACTCCCCGTGCTTTAAAGCTGCTTCTAAACAATCCCTGTTTTGATGTCTCATGCTAAAGTAGGGAGATGCAAGGATTTTACCGAAGAGAAACCAAACTCTCTGTCAAGAAGATGAACCAAAAGTTTCAACAAGGATGAGCATTTTACACGTTAGAATATACTGCATAACAATATTTTTATTTAGCTTCATTTTCAAAAAAGATAATGGCCAGATTACGAGTTATGAGGCTTTTAATTTATTTTTAACCTTGACTTTTGTTCGAAATTAAAAGTTTAAACGCGTTTTCCCATTAGTTAATTCCAGTTGCTCATTAATTTTTCACTAATGAATGTGCGTACCTTTTGCCATTTCCAACTTTTGTTATGTGCATTAGAATGTGCTCATTAAGAAGACGTGTGTCCGATTAAAAGAATGTTTCTAATGAAGTCTTTTGAACAAAATGTGATAAACGTCATCAAATGTTGGTGACACAAATTTAAAATGAATATTTTTCTCATTACACGTTTGAATGTATTGCATAACAGCCCGTTTATTTGGTATAGCTTTTAGACAACATAATGTCTAAATATTGAGCTATGATACTTTAATTTTATTTTCAGCCTTTCTTTTGTGTACAAAATAAAAAAAAAATTAAACTGCGTTTTTGCAATTATAGTCAATTCCTATATTCCTAATTAGGTAGCCTAATTCCTTTCGTCACTTCAAGTATTAGGCTACCTAGTTTTCTAATGAATATGTTTTTCTAATTTGCCATTATTAATTTGTATGAGTAGGATGTTCTAAATGATGAAACATATCTTATTCAAAAAAGTATATGTATAAGGTCTTTTCGACAAAGTATGCTAACATCATCAACTTGTAACCCACCTTCAAAAACTGTCGATTTTTATTGCTCACTTTTCTAGTTATCCTTAATTTAATTACATTTCCAAATGTCACATCGAATTTTAAGCCACAGTAATTGAACAACAAACTGCAGTCAATGCTTTGCTTTTAAAATCAAAGATGCAGCAAGACTTTTGAACTCCACACAGGGCTGTAGCGAGCAGGGGTGTGGGGGTGTCACCCCCCTCCCCCAATATTTGGTCGCCGTCGGCGAATTTTCGGTCTGTCGGCAAAAAGGGGAGAGTGGAAGGAAAAGAAGACGAAAAGAGGAGAGGAGGAAAAGAAGAGCGAAGATGGGAAAGGAAAGGGTAAGGAAGAGAGTGTAAGGGAAGACGGAGAATGGAAAGAAAAGAAAACAGAAAGAGAGAACGGGAGAGAACAGACAGTCTGTTATCGGCTATTTTGATTTTCAGCTATTCATATAATTGGTATCTAATTCAAGTTGAAGGCCCGTCCCCCCGGGTCCGACCAATTGAGTCACTGCATTGGAGACGGCGTCTGACAGGCTCAAGGAAGCAAATTCAAACGGCCCGTCCGCGTGTTAACGGACGAGGTGACCTGAAAAAAAAAGGTTTTCCCCCCACCCCCGTCGGCAACTCGGGGCAAAGAAGGGGAATGAAAGCGTTCCGTATAGGCGCAATATGTTCGGGTCATATTGGAAAACAATGTCTTGAAAAACCACTTTCCTGCGACAATATTCTTTCACTTTTATCATCAACCATGGGGGGCAGCACCGCGATGTAACACCATGGAGACTGAGGTATCCTCAGCCCGTTCCTTCGCCTCAACCCGTCAACCTTGGCTTCAAAAACAATTTTGCAAATTTTCTAAGGATCCGGTTTACCCACGAACATCCTGGAAAAAAAATAATGCAGGGCCGCGCGTGTCTTGCCCTTTACTGCCAATCTCAGGCGTTTCACTTTTGAACAGCAAAAATGTAACAGATACAGAACCCATCCTGGCGTTGTGTCATAAAGCATTGAGTGATGCCATATTTTCAGATTGCGAACAGGGTTTTTAATGTGTTAAGATGTCTTGATAGCACAACTGTGTGTCTCAAATTTCAGTTGAACGTAGCGGACGGCCTGGACTATGGATGGAACCACGCACTTACCGAGATTGAATGCCCGCTAAAAAAAAAAGAAAAACTCTCTCTTTTCTTTCCAACCCCCCCCACAAAAAAAAAACAGAAAAAAAAAAAGAAAGAAAAAAAAAAAAAAAAACATAAGAAGAAAGGAAAAAAAAAAAAAAAAAAAAAAAAATAAAAAAAAAAAAAAAAAAAAAAAAAAAAAAAAAAAAAAAAAAAAAAAAAAAAAAAAAAAAAAAAAAAAAAAAAAAAAAAAAAAAAACAAAAAAAACAAAAACAAACAAAAAAAAAAAAAAAAAAAACCCCCCCCCCACCCCCCCCCCAAAAAAAAAAACAAAAAAAAAAAAAAAAAAAAAAAAAAAAAATAAAAAAAAAAAAAAAAAAAAAAAAAACAAAAAACAAAAAAAAAAAAAAAAAAAAAAAAAAAAAAAAAAAAACAAAACACCAAAAAAAAAAAGAAATAAAAAAAAAAAAAAATAAATCCCCCTCCTCTCCCACAAAAAAAAAAAAAAAACCCACAAAAAAAAAAAAAAAAAAAAAGTAAAAAAAAAAAAAAAAAAAAAAAAAAAAAAAAAAAAAAAAAAAAAAAAAAAAAAAATAAAAAAAAAAAAACAAAAAAAAAAAAAAAAAAAAAAAAAAAAAAAAAAAAAAAAAAAACAAAAAAAAAAAAAAAAAAAAAAAAAAAAACCCTCCCTCCAAAAAAAAAAAAAAAAAAAAAAAAAAACGACGTCTATTGTTCAAAAGCTGAACGCAGTGTTCAAGTTCTGAACGTTAGGTTCAGATCCTGAAGTATACAGTGGCATGACCGGAAGAACATCCTAACACATTAAAATTACTAGGAATCTTTGCATTGGATAATGTATTATGAACCAAAATATCCCTATCCTGAGACTTATTTTTTACCCAGAGATATGCTAAAATCTCAGAGCTTCCGGGGCCTCCCCCATGAACCCCCACCACGGGCCCTAAGGCCGGACCTTGGACCCCAACCGCTTTAAAGTATAGTGGCCTGAAGAGAGGAACAGTCTAGTACCTTAAAAGTATTGAGAACCTTAATTTTTTATCCAGAGATATGCTAAAACCTCAGTTTCCCGGGGCTTCGCCCCCCCCCGGGTCCCCACCGGGGCTTTGCCCGGGCCCCTGGATTCCACCCCCTAAAGCTCGCGCTTCTCGCTCGTTTGTGGCCTACGCATTACCAGATCTATCGAAAAAACATAATCTCTACACCCCCCTCCCCCAAAGATTACACCTTCCTTACGCCCCTGACTCCATAACCTCAAGGGTTGGGTTATATGTGCTACAAAATTTGTTGCTTCTTTGAAGGGTATAGATACTGCCCTGCGTTCGATACTGTACGTACAAGCTTTCTGCGTAGCATTTGCGTGTAAACAGTAGGGTTGGTTTTGTCATGTATAATTTTCTCTACTCGCAATTCAGAAACTGCAGGCAGATTGTTACGAATATTTATTATTACATTATACTTTCATAATACGCACAATTTCGTTGTATTCATGCAACCCCAAGTGTACCTGTCTCCATACACAGCATGGCATATTTCGCACAGAGTTCACAGAGCTGACGCAGAGTGTGTCTAAATAATTGCTACAGGAGCAGATGTCGCACTGCCCACAGCAACTACCTATCAGACTACGATCAGGTTCGCTTTTTCCCATCCATACTATAGTTGTTCTCCACGAGAAATGCACATAGTATAGGCCACCTAAGGGGGATCGGACACTACAAGTCATACATGTGGTATAAGAAAACAAGCTCGGCAGGAGGTTTCTCCATTACACCCTCAGCGATCGTTAAAAACCAGCCTTAATACACCAAGAGAGGCCGGCTGAGAGCCCGCTTCGATTGCTATCCAGGCCGAACGTAGCAGCTATTTGGTAGTAGCCAAACAGTGAGCGGTGTGTGTAGCCCGGTCGGTAACATGATAGTAAGAGAAGACTTCACGCGTTGGCGCGGAGCGCCGATAAGACAGAAGAAATCTCTGTCGGGATATTTACAAAATCCCACAAAATGACATGTGTGCGCCACACCGGTACAGAGCGCAGGCCACTTCCCGAGTGTTTTAAGCAGAAGGAAGTTCAAGCCTTCATTCGAAATTCTCATTGCTTCTTGCATACACCTTGGAAAATAATTATTGGGGCTGAACATACCTTCAGCCCCCCCCCCACTTTATACATTTTCATACGCTCGCAACTAGATAGGTGTTCATCATGAACACCTATCTTCACCTTCACCAACCTCTGTAAAGGAGGAAGAAAACACTTGATCAGCCACATAACGTTAAAATAGTGTGCTTTATTGTGATCTAGATGTCTCATAAAAACTGGTAATCTGTGCGGTACTGTGATTATATAGATGATTCACAGAGGAAATATCATGGGCAACTTCAATTGGCTTGAGAGTGTTGCCCCGCCCCCCCCCACCCCCACAGTAGCCTTCCATATTTCGTTGAAATTTTGGGAATTTGCCATTTTACCCTCAAAATTGGGCACTTGGAGTTGCCTCCCTCCCACCTAGAAATTGGGTTTGCCCTCCAATACCCCCCCCCCCCCCCCCCCAAGATTTCATGTCCTGGTGCCGCCACTGAATAGGAGATGTACTTTCCTCAGCTTCGCAGGGTGATATCTTGCAAACAGGTTTACCACCACGTTCAGGTCAATGTTCATATCATAATGTACGTGCATCATAGCAAGAGCAGAGAGACGAGGCTCTGTCATGGAAGCCCTCATATAGGTACGTAATCTTCGCATCACGCTGAAACTGCGTTCACACTCTGAGCTTGTTACTGGCATGGTTGCTCCGATGCTCAGCAGTTCATGTACATTTGGATACAGCTGTCTATCACAGAGTTTCAAGCTTCTGACTAATGTCTTTGCGCGGTCCACATGATCGATGCCCATGTTAGAAGTACGCCACATCCTGACCTCACTTTGAAGTAATTCGGAACTGGGCAGATCTTGCTCATAGAACTGAGCCAGCTCTGACACATCTGGGGTAGTACACAAACTGCACAGAACTGATGGAACAAGAAACTGGATTTTCTCTACAACACTGGAGAGGCCTAAAGGAGAGGGGAAAACAACAAAATGTGATATTCAGTGGATTAGAGAAATAACAAATGAAAGAAATGACTCACATAGCAGAACAAAATGTCCGTAATGATGGAGTTAATGAAAACCGTTTTACAAAACACACTGGTGTCATTTTCAGGATAATGATTATCAAGCCGAGCATCATCTTCAAAAGGATTTTGTTAGTCAGAAAACTTTCAGATAACACCTATACAGTGATTCAATTGTCCGGTAAATTTTCAACATATGCACACAATTCAACTAGCACTTACCACTATACTGTTGCTCCAGGTCAGACTGGATGTGGTCCAAAAACGGGATGGCTACATTCTGACAGTAGTAAGTCTCTGGGTCTGGTGCAGGGGTAGTGATACGACATCGCGATATCCCACCTGATCCGCGCGGTATACACGGATCCACGCCTACTTTAGAAGCCATCCTCATAGAATGTTCATATACGGCTTAACGTTCGCACTGCAAATTCAGCGCTGCGCGGCGCGGCGCCCGGTGTCGTGTGGTCTGTGGACGTCCCTTCGCATCAATGATCCCGTGTTGCCTTCAGCTGAGCGTATGTTTTATGTCAATATTGTTCTCCATGGTCCTGGTGGCACCCACTGTCGTTGAAAAGTGATTTAAATATGCATTTTCGTGCATTTTGTGCAAATTGACAATTTGCCCTGGAAAACGCCAACACTCCATTAAAAAAAATTGGTCCGGGCAGGGGGGTTCGTACGAACCCCCGAACCCCCTGGCTACGGGCCTAGTTCTATTTACTACAAAACAATCCTGGTTAAATTTTCCATGAAATCCTAGTTACACTAACTCATATCCTAGTACTTTAACCAGAATTTGCGTTAGTTTAACCAAGATTTTATGGAAAATCTAACCAGGATTGTGTTGGAGTAAATAGAACACCGATCCTGCTTAAAGTTGACCCGGTGTTTTAATAGTGTAACTAGGGAACGGCTGACCTCTCAAACTGACACATCCTTGATAAAAGTTGGTATGTTCTTGGAAAAAGAAATACTTAAATGTAAAAGTTTCATAACCCTAGTTATAATTTCAAGGGTCTTGGAGTCTGTTAAATGACATTTAACGACCTTTTCCCCCAAATTTCTCCGAGGAGGTTGTGTGACCTCCGCCATAGACAGGTTTGTATGTGTGGGGCCCGCCCTAATGAATGAATTTCCCTTGCTCCAAAGGCTGGATCTGCCCTTAACTGGTTACAGATGTTACTGCCCATAGTGCATGGTACCCATGCCACACATGCCTGTTACTTAAGATATGATTTTTTTTGACAGTGTTTTCCAACATGAGAGTAAGCAATCCTTACAACAGGGGTAGGGAACCTCCGGTCCACGGGCCGTATGAGGCCCGCGAGACCATTTTATCCGGCCCGCAAGGAAATTCATACATGCATATACAGAATCACCCGAAAAGTAAATGATAGTAATTTTTTATCCCACGGTGCCCACCGTTTATTCTGCTAATATAACTTTCCAGATGTTTCACGTAAACCTGCTGCAAACACTACCAGTATGGGAGCTGCCATTCCCTGATATCAGGGAGTTTTATATTATTAAAACCCTAGTATGCATAATGTAATGTGCCCACCATTTCGTGAGACAAAATCTGGTGTAGGAGCTTTTACGTTTAGTAGTAACCGATAAGGGAAGCTTTGGTGCAGGAGGCCAAATAGCATTGAACAAAAGTGCACTATCACATGTAAAGGTCGATCTCTTACAGTTCGATCTTCAGTGCGCATTTTACTTATTCCCCGACGTAGATTCGGGAAGGGGTAGCACTGTCCCTCCAAAGAGTGATTTAAACTTTAAAAAGTGGATAATTTTGCAACGTACAGTGAAGAAAAATTAAAGTTGGTTTCAGAATACTCGTTTTTTTTTTCCAGTGCGCTTCGAGTGCACTTTTCATATATGCTCGTTCGTTTTTACTTTATACATAAACAAAAAGACAAATGATAATAATGTGATACTTCTGGTCTGTGCAGCCTCACATTTTTAATGTCATTCAAAAACAGTGGATGAAGATTCTATTGCTTACATTTTTTTATAAACTCTAGGGCCTCCAGGGTCTTCCCCTCATTTCCTTTCCTGGGCTTTTCCCCTAGACCCCACCAAGGCCTGTTTAGGGCTCCTTGGCCTACGCCTTATGAGGAAAGCTTGTTGCGCCCTCGCTGTCTGCGACCCTCGAGTGGATTTCAAGTATCAAAACGACCCGTCAGAGTAAAAAGGTTCCCCGACCCTGCCTTACAATAACGAGCTGATTGAGGTTCACTGCTGCTGTCAAAAAAATACTTGCTCTTTTAAATTCTGAGAATGAAATTCCATCTAAGAAATGAAACATTGTAATTGTAACTTACATCAAAAGTAGCAAAACCTTACACTTGAGCTAACTCTTAATTTTGGACTATTCAAGGGGGTGGGGTGGGGTGGGGTGGGGTGGGACACCTCCTCCAATCAGATGTGGACGGCAAAGTCAAAGTCGTGAAACAGTGGTCCCATTTGGGTACTAAGCCATTGAGTTGGGTAACATTGCTAATTAAGCAGGCCCCTCTAGTTTTAGCCTTTGCATTACTTTTCATTACATGTTAATTTCAGTTATCTTATATAATAACGTTTAACCCTCTTTTGCCTTACGCAGGGTTTCATTGAATAAATTTGGAAAGTTTCTTTTTTTCTAGGAGTCTGATTTTAACAACATGAATTTAAGAAAAGACTGAAATAATTGTCAAAATTCAAGTTACAACTACACCAGGTCTACATGATGCAATTTCCGGCAATCTGGGTGGCACGTTGGACAAAGACTGCTTGGATACATGACATGGTAGAGTCCTAATTGGACACTGTCATAAACTCCCGCACCCACCCCTAAGAGATTTTTCCTTTACTACGGCAATACTGCTGTTTGATGATGAAATACAGCCGCCATGGTTCTATCACATCCTTGGGGTTAAAGGCTAACGCCCCATTAACCCTGATTTGGGTTTGACGTCCCTATTACGTCATAATGGTGCCCCCACCCTACGTGAGGTGGAAGATTTCCCTTGTAATACAGATTCTCGCAATCTAGTACGTTTGGGATGCGACTACATTTTTATGATATCGTATAAACCTTTTAGCTTTCTGAAGCCCTCCCCAACATCGTCCTACCCCAGAAGCGTTACATTTGTTCTACCGAATTGACTGACGTCACCATATTTTGCCCAGATAAGTATTTTAGATGAGACCCATGTTTCCATGCTCAGAGGATGGTAATGCACATACAAATAATTAAAATAGTAAGATTGCATAAAATGTTGTGTAATTATCACAAAAATACGAGAAAAAAGAGAAATTGACTATTTACAAAAACGCATTTAAAATTCTCATTTGTGCACAAGTCAAAGAACAAAAATATATTAAAAGTTCTATTACTCAATATTTTGATATTATATTGTCAAAAATACAACCTACGTAAAAGGACTGTCATGTCATATACTAAACCATGTTAAATAAGAAAAAAATGGCGATTTAACATTTGTTTCAGCAAAATTTGATGACGTCATGATTATTGCGCAATATCTTCGTTTTTGCAATCCCGACGAAAAACGCAGACCTCTGAATTTGGAATCCTGAGGGTCCAGACTTTCAAAATCTATTGGTTTAAAAATAGATCACGTGAGGTAACCTTACTCCATTTTAGAGCACTTTCTGAACCTTGGTGTTCTGTCTGACTAGTGGAGTGATCAAGAAGTCGTGCATAGAGATGGTTTAAACGGAAACGAAAAAGAACATGGTCAAAGCTCTTTATTCTTTTAATAAAAATTGTATCACATGGTTACCATGCATAGTAACGATCTAGACATAGTGTCACCAGAAAATTGAAACCACGAGTACGAGTAACTGATTTTCAAACCCTCCGAGTACGAGTAAGAGTACGAGTACAAAGCCATAAGTACGAGTACGAGTACAGAAAAATGACTCGAGTACGTGTACGAGTATGAGTATATTTCTGAGTACATGTATAGGTTAGAGTAATGTAACAGCAGTAACATACAATTGTCTTTAAGGTAATTTAAAGACTTTTATCGTCTTTAATTATAGACTTAAATTGTCTTTAATTAAAAACTTTATTTGTCTTCAAGGTTGAGGGTGGAGCTGGCCTGGTGATCTGAGTGTACTGCCTTGCATACTAGAGGTCCCCGGATGAGATCCTGGTGGGTATCTGTTTATCCGACAAGGGAAGCTGTCCCATTAAGCAAGTCGTCCCCTCTGTTTGGTTCAGCTGTCGATCCTTGGGCAGATCAAGGAATCTCCACCCTCCCAGCCTTTGGATATTGGCTAACGACTGGGGATACACTCTTGTCCGTCATAATTGGGACACGCCTGCCTCGTTAACCTCTGAGCACTAGTGGAAAAGAGAAGGCGAATCTCGCCGGTGCTCATCACTGTGGTACAGGGTATTTGATGACCCAAGCGGCTTCCTTACCTTCGAGCGTTAAACTTAAACTGTTTGTATGTTTGGAAACCTATTACAAAAAATGCTGCATTTGATTTCCACTATCAATACTACAGTCTGTAAAAAATGAAATGCTGGTTACTGAGTATAAAGGTGAATGAAATAATACCTGTGGTGTAATTACGATGATTCCGATGCTATCCCTGATAGCAAGGTACCGGCGGACCGCCGGCGGCTTTCTGGTGGCATGTCGGGTACATGTCGGCAGCGGCATTGCTGTGGTACACAGACGTCGGTCCTCCGTTGGCTGGAGGGTGGTTAATCGGCAGTGTGGCAAGGGGCAGTGTAATTTCTGAAGAGGCCCGACGAGTGGTAAGAGGTGGCAAATCGTTTAGCGGCAAATATGTGCATGCCACGTCGACTCACCGATGGTCCAAGAGCAGTGCTACTGGGAAGGCGAGTGCGTGGTAAGCCGCTGTCGTTTCCCTTGGCGGCTAGAGGACGGAATGATGGCGCGGCAAACTAACGGCGCGATTGCGGTCGACCACCAGTGGCTGAACAGTGGCACACAGGGCAGAGGCAATTGTTGCGGCACGCCGATGTATTGATAGGCTGGTGGGTGAAGCATTGACATCGCGAGGCTGTGTAATCCTGCTGCGGTTCATTGCGGCAGGACGGGACGGATGATTTGATAGCGGCAAAGCTTTGGCGTGCCGGGGTGGATGGCCCCCATTTACCGAATATTGGCGAATTGGACGTTGAAGCTGTTGTAAGACAACGGCCGGCGGTCTCTTAAAAGCTAACTACTATTTGCATAGAGGACTAGAGACTAAACCTGGAGCAAGACTGGCTTAGGCGCCATTCAGAATCTGAAAATGGGGGGTGGTGGCAGACGAAATGACTACTGACATGTGGTATGGATTGACGGGGCGATGGCCCTAGCTTATATATTTTGCATGACTCCTTGCTGTAGCCCACCAAGGACATCGACACCGTGTGGAATCAACAGACATTTCCTTGCGAATATTAAATTTCGGGAAAGTATTCGTTGTGCACTTTTTACCTGTACTGAACACTTAGCTTAACTGATTTTAGGGCATGAGGAAATATTTTTCATGGGGTTGGTGTGCTGAGTTTGCCCTAGGGAGAAATGGGATTAACCAGAAAATTGCCAGAGTTTTTTCCGTAACTGCACTGTGCCAGAAAAAAGTTTTTTTTTTTTCGCCCCAACAAATGAGGAGCGAGACTGCAGTATCAAACTCCTGGCGCCTGTAAGTTTATGGGATGGTTAACGCGAAGACGAGACCGACAGTTCTCACGTCAATATAATAAATGCACATACGTTAAGACCTAAAAGTAATTCCTGTGAAGTAAAGTTTGAAAGTCCACCTTTTTCAAATGATAACTATGTACATAAAACTAGAAATGATTTCACAGCTAGTAATGCATTAACGCAGCGCGTGACCGCTGCCCTGGATGATTACTACTTGTCAGCTTACTTGGCTCTCAGCCAAACAAGGTACCCATGTTATCTCCGCGTCGATGGCTTTTTGGTTCACTTTGCAACGCGCTCACCGACTTTGCGTGTATATCATAAGTGCGTGTGAGCGCGAAATGTGTGTACTGCGCAGGCAGCTCGTAGGCGCGCTTCACACAAGAAGTTCTGCATCCCTGAGACACTGCAGGCGATATACGTACAGCGTTCGCGGTGTATATTGACTTTTTACTATTAGTACATAGTGTACAGTTAGTTAGTTAGTTAGTTAGTTAGATAAGATTTAACGACACACCAACACGAATGTGTTATATAGTGTCAACTAGATAAATACGGTTCAAGTTTGGTTTCAAATACAGTTCGAATGCAGTGTAAGTCCTCCCCTTTAGTCGCCTCTTACGACAGGCGGGGAATACCGTGGGCATATTCTACAACCCCCAGCCCACAGGGGTAGTACATAGTGTACAAGCAGCTGCAGGGCGTGTGCGTGAACGCAGTAAACTGCACTCAGCTTAGTATATAGTAATCTATATGAAATGTGTACACGAAGTGTAGTACCTGTGCGCGTGCATGCATACATCACGCGCATTGCATGCGGAATATATGGATATATGCAGTGTTAATTCAGAAGTCAAGACGTTGTGCCTTAACGTTATTAGTCATTAATTATATAATTATTAGTATTATTATAATATATATTAATATTATAATTATATAATAAATAGTTTATATTTTATATATTAATTTTTATTTTATATATATATATATATAATATATAATATATATATATAATAAAAAAAGGGGAAAAAAAAAAAAAAAAAAAAAAATTTTTTTAATTTTAAAAAAAAAAAATGAATATATAAAGTATATTTATAATTTAAATTTATTAATTTATTATATTAATTATAATTTTTTAATAAAATAAATATTAATATAATATTGTAAAATATTTATATAATTAGAAATATATTAAGTAATATATATAATAAATATATAAATAATATTATATAATATATTTTATATATATTAAATTTATAATATTATAAATAATATAATATTTAAAATTATATAAATAATATTATAATATTATTTATATAATATAAATTTAAATTATAATAATTATATTATATTATTAATTTATAATTATATAGTAAATAAGTATTATTTATTAATAAAAATTATATTTAATTTATAATTATATTATATATTAATATTTATATTAAATATAATTTATTTTATTTAAAATATTATTATATAAATTAAATATATTAATAATATTAATAAAATTGTAATTTAAAATAATAAATTAATTATAAATTATTATATAATATATAATTTTAATAAATTATTTATAAAGATTAATAAATAAATATTAAATAAGTATAATATTTAAAAAATTAAATATATATTATTTAAGTTTAATAATATAATATTATTTATATAATAATTAATATTTATAGATATTATAAATATATAATTATTATTGATATTTAATATATATATAATAATAATATTAATTTTATAATATAGTTTATATATAATATAAATTTAATAATATTTTATATATTAAAAATATAATAATATTAAAAAATAAAAATAATTATAAATTAATAATTATTAAAGTTATAATATAAATTATATTAATAATTAATTATTATTATAATTATATATTAATTAATATATAATAATATTAAATATATAATAATAACTATATATAAATATAAATTATAATAATTTATTAATAATTATATATAAAGTATATAAGATTAATAATAATTATATATTATATATATATTTAATTATATAATTTAATTATTATATATTATAAAATATTATAAAATATTTTAATTAATATAATTAATATATTATTATAAATTATAAAATAATTAATATATTTATAATATATATTAAAATATTTATAATTAATAGTTAATTTTTATAATAATATATATTATTATATAATAATTATATATATTATATAAATAATATTTATTTATAATTAAATAATATATATATATAATTTATTAAATTTAATAAAATATAATAAATGAATTATATAAAATTTTAAAGTATAAATATTAATGAAAATAATATTGATTAATATAAATATTATTAATTATTAAATATAATAATTAAATAATTATTATGAAAAAATATATAAAGTTAAAATATATATTATTATATATATTATAAATTTAATAATATAAAAATTATTAATATATATTAGATATTATTATGTATATTATTTATGTAATAATAATAATATATTATAATAATTAATATTAATAATAATATATTTATTTAATAATTTATATTAAATAATATATTATAATTATATAAATTAATTAATAAATATATAATATAATTAAAGATATATATTAATTATTATATTTAATTAATATTTATAAATTATTATAATATAGTTATTAATATAATTATAATATTATATATTAAAAATATTTAATTAATATATATTTATATTAATATAATATATTTATTTTATTTATTAATATTTTATATATTATATAATATATATTATATTTATAAAATAATTATTTTTTTATTTATAATTTATTATTTATATATTATAATATTATAATTAATATTTATATATAATATTTTATAATTTTATTATATTAAATAATTTAATTTAATATATTAAAATTATTATTAATATTATTTAAATATTTATTATTTTTATACTAATATTATATATATATATATAATTATATTATTAATATATTAAATTTATAATTTTTATTATTATTATAAAATTTTATTAAAATAAAATTATTTAATTATTATATTAAATAATATAAATTTATAATTATTAATATAATATTATTTTTTTATATATTAAATTTAATTTTATAAATATAATTTAATATATATAATATTTAATAAAAAAAAAAAATATAAATATTTTATTTTATTATTAATTAATTATATTATTATATTTTAATATTATATTTAATATTATAATATATTTTATTAAAAATTATATTAATTTTTATTTAATTTTTATTATATAATTTAATATAATTAATATAATTTTAAAATATATATAATTATTTATAATTATATAATATATAAAATATTATTTAAATAAATTTAATTATTTTTTTTTTTAAATAATTATTTTAATTTAATATTATTTTTTAATAAAAAAATATAATATAATTTAAATTATAATATTTATTTTATATTTAAAATTATAAATTTAAAAATTATATTAATATATTAATATATATATAATTATTTTTTTTAAAATTTTATTATTAATTTATTTTAATATATTATTATTATTATATTATAAATTAATAATAAATATTTTTATAAATTATTATATTTTATTTATATATTTTTAATAATTAATTTTATAAAATATATATTTAATAAAATTTTTTTAAATTTATATTTTATTATATTTAAAATATATTTTTATTTATTAAAAATTATTATTATTTATTAATTATATATTAATTATATTAATAATATTATATTAATTATTATTTTTAAATAATATTAATATATTAATTTAAAATATTAAATTTTATAATAATATTTTTTTTATTAATTAATTTTATAAAAATTTATATTTATTAATATTATTATTATTTTTATATTATTTATAAAATTTATTTAATATTATAATATAATATATATAAAATATATATATTATTATAAATTAAAATATTTATTTTAATTATAATAAATATTTTTTAATATAATTTTTTTTTTTATTTAATTATTTTAAAATATTTTAATTTTAATAGAAAATAATAATATTAATAATATATATTTATATATATAATATTATAATTTTATAATATATTATATAATTAATAAAATATAATTTATATTTAATATATTTTAATTATTTTAATTATATTATTATTAATTATATAATTAATAATAAAATTAAAATATTATATTTTTTTTTATTATAAAATTATAAATTTTATAAATTTAAATAAATAATATAAATTAATATTATATATAATAATTATATATTATTTATATTAAAAAATAAAAATATTATATATTTTAATAAAAAATATAAAAATTATTAATAAATTATTATATTTTATTTAATATATATTAAATTATAATTTATAAAATATAAATTAATTATATATTTTATTATATTAATAATATTAAAATTAATAAAATAATTTATTTTATATTATATTTATAATAATTAATTTATAATATATTTAAAAAAAAAAAAAAAAAAAAAAAAAAAAATAATTAATAATATTATTTAATAATATAATAATTTTATTATTTTTTTTAAATTATTAAAAATTAAAATTTTTATATTATATATTAAAATATATTATTTATAAATATTAATTTATTAATTATATTTTTAATTATTATAATATATATATAATTTTTTTATATATATTATTTAAATTATATTTATAAATAATTAAATATTAAATATAATATATTATTATTTTTTTTTTTTTTTTTTTTTTTTTTTTTTTTTTTTTTTTTTTTTTTTTTTTTTTTTTTTTTTTTATTTTTTTTTTTTTTTTTTTTTTTTTTTTTTTTTTTTTTTTTTTTTTTTTTTTTTTTATTTTTTTTTTTTTTTTTTTTTTTTTTTTTTTTTTTTTTTTTTTTTTTTTTTTTTTTTTTTTTTTTTTTTTTTTTTTTTTTTTTTTTTTTTTTTTTTTTTTTTTATATATATATATAAAATATTAATTATTAATTATATAATGATTAAAGTATATTATATAATTTATAATTAATTTAAAAAATAAATATTATTTAATAATAATTAATATTTAAAAATAGATATTTAATGTTATAAATAATTATTAAAATTAATAAATAATTAATATATTATTTATATATATAAATATAATTATTATAAGATATTATATTAATTTTTTAATTTTTAATTTATAATAATTATATAAATATAATATTAATTTTTTATTAAAATTTAAATTAATAATGAATATGTAATTATAAATATTATATTAATAATATTATTAATATATTAATAATTATAATATATTTAAATAGATAATATAATATAATAAATTATATAATTTAATAATAATTTAATTATTATAATATATTTATATTTATATAATTTATAAATTAAATATAATATTAAAATAAATTTAATATTTTAATATATATATAATATAATTATAATTAAATATTAGTAAAATAATAATAATATTAAATATAATTATTATATTAATTTTTAAGATTAATATATAATTATTTATTTATATTAATAAATATAATTATATAAATATTTATATTATAATTTATAATAATATATAATTAAATAATAACTAAATTTATATTAATATATTAATATATATTTTAATAAATTAAATATAATATTATTTAAATTATAATTATATATTATATTAATTATATTATTAAATATATTAATTTTATAATATATATTTATATTATAATATATAATTAATAATTTTAAATTAATAATATATATAATTATATTTATTAATAATAGTATATAATATAATATAATATATTAATTTTTAAATAATAATATTATATATAAATTAAATATTATTTAATTAAAATTATAAAAATTAAAAATTATAAGTTAATAAAATTTAAAAAAATATATTTAATTATATATATTAATTATTATTTATTTATTATATTTTATATAATTATATATAAATTATAAAATAAAAATTAAATTTATAAATTAAATTAAAATTATTATAATTATTTAAAAATATATTATATTTGTATATTTTATATTATAAATTAAATATTATTTATAATATTTAAAATTAATAAATTTATTTAATTTTATATAATATATATTTTATATAATATTATAATTATAAATTATTAATTTTATTTTTTAATTTAAATTATAATATAATTATATTTTAAATTTAAAATAAAATTTTAAATAAAATAATTTTTAAAATTTTTTTAATATAAATATTAATTATAAAATATATTTTAATTTAAAAATTATTAATTAAATTTTTTATTATATAATTTATATATAATTAAAATATTTTTATATATTATTTATTTATTAATATAATATTTAATTTTTAAATTATATAATATTATTTATAATAAATTATATTATATTTAAATATTATATTAAAATTATATTTTATTTTTTTTAATAATTTTTTTTTTAAAATTATTTAATTTAATTAAATAAATTTTTTAAAAATTTTTTAAATTTATTTTATATAAAATTTTTTTTATATATTAATTATTTTAAAAAAATTAAAAAATTAAAATTTTTATTTTTTAAAATTATATTTTATTTAAAAATTCCACCCCCCCCCCCCCCCACCCCCGCCCCCGCCCCCCCCCCGCCACCCCCCACCACCCCTACCCCCCACCCCCTGCCCCCCCCCCCGCCCCCCCCCCCCCCCACCCCCCCCCCCCCCCACCCCCCCCCCCCCCCACCCCCCCCCCCCCCCACCCCCCCCCCCCCCCACCCCCCCCCCCCCCCACCCCCCCCCCCCCCCACCCCCCCCCCCCCCCACCCCCCCCCCCCCCCACCCCCCCCCCCCCCCACCCCCCCCCCCCCCCACCCCCCCCCCCCCCCACCCCCCCCCCCCCCCACCCCCCCCCCCCCCCACCCCCCCCCCCCCCCACCCCCCCCCCCCCCCACCCCCCCCCCCCCCCACCCCCCCCCCCCCCCACCCCCCCCCCCCCCCACCCCCCCCCCCCCCCACCCCCCCCCCCCCCCACCCCCCCCCCCCCCCACCCCCCCCCCCCCCCACCCCCCCCCCCCCCCACCCCCCCCCCCCCCCACCCCCCCCCCCCCCCAAATAATAAGCATTGCCTAAAGCAAAGGAAAACATCATCCTTGATTAGGTTACTCTAAAAGCATAAAGATGTTTCTCGGTAGGATTTATACTTCGTAGAGTAAAGAATGCATTTAATCCATTTACTTGAAAGGCTACAAACCGGGATTATGTTTCCGTCTGTAAAACAGTTACAGTCTTCTTGTCGTACACAGCCTTGTTCTTGGAGGTAAAACCCAGTAGGACAGTAGCACCGTTGACCTTGAGTACTGCAGGGTGTACAGACTTGAGGGTTTCCACAAGACCTCTCACAAGTACAAGTTCCGTACACTTCATTGGAAGAACAGATAGATATACAGGTATCTCCGGAAGGAGTGAAGCCTGCGTTACAGGTACATTGATACATATTGTTTTGCTGCAAACACACCGCATTGGTATCACATCGGTAGTTGAGATCGCATGAGAGTTGACCGTTGATACAAAAACATCTTTTGGTACATCCAGGAGCAATATACGTTTGTCCCTCCTAAAAATTTACACAAAACAGCAAAATAAACTTGTTTCGTCTCTGTAACATACAACCACGATATGCAGAATGAAAACAATTGGTCTTTCCTTGTGAATTGAAAGGGATCAATTTTCTCTAAAGTTGAAAAGTACTCTTTTTATATAAATAGTGCACTTTTTGTAACCATCCCTTACCAGACCTTACTAGAAAGTTTGTATAAAAATGATATCATACAAAAACATTCTTTGTGTCAGAGTACTAAAACAAGGCTTGACGCCTGAAACTGCTAAGGCTAGAATTATCTCAATGTGCTGAATTTTCCTTTCAACGGTGTGAATGCCGGAATGGCACACAGGCCCTACTAAATCCTACTTCAACTTGAGAGTGTTTGAAAATTCACCAAGGATTTATCAATTTTTTCAGGCTGAACCAAAAGCACCTGATTAAAGAATGAATACGAATATATGTTCCATTTCTTTACACGTGCTTAGATGTACACATAATAAGCATTGCCTAAAGCAAAGGAAAACATCATCCCGGAATAGGTTACATTAAAAAGCATTAAGATGTTTCTCGGTGAGATTTATACATCGTAGAGTAAAGAATGCATTTAATCCATGTACTTAAAAGACTACAAACCGGGATTATGTTTCCGTCTGTAAAACAGTTACAGTCTTCTTGTCGTACACAGCCTTGTTCTTGGAGGTAAAACCCAATGGGGCAGTAACACCGTTGACCTTGAGTACTGCAGGGTGTACAGACTTGAGGGTTTCCACAAGACCTCTCACAAGTACAAGTTCCGTACACTTCATTGGATGAACAGATAGATACACAAGTATCTCCGGAAGGAGTGAAGCCTGCGTTACAGGTACATTGATACATATTGTTTTGTTGCAAACACACCGCATTGGTATCACATCGGTAGTTGAGATCGCATGAGAGTTGCCCGTTGATACAAAAACATCTTTTCGTACATCCAGGAGCAATATACGTTTGTCCCTCCTGAAAATTTACGCAAAACAGCAAAATAAACTTGTTTCGTCTCTGCAACATATCCAAACAAATTAAGATACAACCACGATATGCAGAATGATAACAATTGGTCTTTCCTTTCGAATCGAAAGGGATCAATTTTCGTTAAAGTTGAAAAATATTAATCTTTTTATATAAATAGTGAACTTTTTGTAACCATTCCTTATCAGACCATACTAGAAATTTTGTATAAAAATGATACCACGCAAAAACATTCTTTGTGTCAGAGTACTAAAACAAGGCTTGACGCCTGAAACTGCTAAGGCTAGAATTATCTCAATGTGCTGAATTTTCCTCTCACCAGTGTGGATACTGAAATGGCACACAGACCCTACAAAACCCTACTTCAACTTGAGAGTATTTGAAAAGTCAACAAGAATTTATCAATTTTTTCAGGCTGAACCAAAAGCATCTGATTAAAGAATGAATACGAATATATGTTCCATTTCTTTACATGTGCTTAGATGTACACATAATAAGCATTGCCTAAAGCAAAGGAAAACATCATCCCGGAATAGGTTACATTAAAAGCATTAAGATGGTTCTCGGTAAGATTTATACTTCGTAGAGTAAAGAATGCATTTAATCCATGTACTTAAAAGGCTACAAACCGGGATTATGTTTCCGTCTGTAAAACAGTTACAGTCTTCTTGTCGTACACAGCCTTGTCCTTGGAGGTAAAACCCAGTAGGACAGTAACACCGTTGACCTTGGGTACTGCAGGGTGTACAGACTTGAGGGTTTCCACAAGACCTCTCACAAGTACAAGTTCCGTACACTTCACTGGAAGAACAGATAGATATACAGGTATCTCCGGAATGAGTGAAGCCTGCGTTACAGGTACATTGATACATATTGTTTTGTTGCAAACACACCGCATTGGTATCACATCGGTAATTGAAATCACATGAGAGCTGACCGTTGATACAAAAACATCTTTTGGAACATCCAGGAGCGATATACGTTTGTCCCTCCTAAAAGTTTACGCAAAACAGCAAAATAAAATGTTCGTCAGTGCATCTTATCCAAATGACTTGAGATACAATCACGATATACAGAATGGAAACAATTGGTCTCTCTTTGTGAATTGAAAGGGATCAAAGTTCCCTTAACGTGAAAAAACATTAATCTTTTTTCATAAATAATGCTGTTCTTGTAAACATACCTTACCAGACCTGACTAGAAATTTTGCATATAAATGATATCACACAAAAACATTCTTTGTGTCAGAGTACTAAAACAAGGCTTGACGCCTGGAACTACTAAGTCAAGAATTATCTCAATGTGCTGAAGTTTCCTTTCAATTATTGTGGATACTGTATTGCACACAGAAAGACCATTTAATCCTAGCTTCAGCTTGAGAGTTTTCGAAAAAACCACAAAGAATTCATCATTTTTTTCAGGCAGAAGAAAAAACATCTCGCTTAAGAATGAATACGAAATATGTTCCATTTCTTTACAAGAACTTAGATGTTCGCCTAATACGAATTACTCAAAGCGAATGTTAAAGGTCATCATCACCCCGTATTGGGTTACATTAAAAGCATAAAGATGTTTCTCGGTAGTACTTATACTTTATAGAGCAAAGAATGCATTTAATTCAGTACTTGAAAGGCTACAAACCGGGATTATGTTTCCGTCTGTAAAACAGTTACAGTCTTCTTGTCGTACACAGCCTTGTCCTTGGCGATAAAACCCAATGGGACAGTAACACCTTTCACCTTGAGAACTGCAGGGTACACAGGCTTGAGGGTTTCCACAAGACCTTTCACAAGCACAAGTTCCGAATAATTCGTTGGTTGAACAGCTCGATACACAGATATCTCCGGAAGGAAAGAAGCCTGCGTTGCATGTACATTGATAGATGTTGTTTTGCTGTAAGCACGCTGCATTGGGATCACATCGGTAGTTGAAATCACATGAGAGTTGACCGTTGATACAAAAACATCTTTTGGAACATCCAGGAGCGATATACGTTTGTAACTCCTGCAAGTTTAAACAAAACAGCAAAATAAAGTTGTTTCGTATCTGCAACATATCCAAAGGAATTGGGATTCAACTACGCTTCACAGAATTGAAAACAACTAGTCTTTCTTTGAAAATTTAAAGTGATAAAGATTTCCTAAAATTGAAATTCATTAATCTTGTTTTAGTGACATAACACATGCTTACGTGAAATCTCATACAAAGAGTTAAAGCAAAAAATATTCTCTTTGTGCTAGAGGACTGAAACAAACCTCGACGGCTGAAACTATTAAGGCTACAAACATCTTGCCGTGCTGAATTTCCCTTTCAATATTATGCATTCACAAACGTACTCCGAGACGCTACGAAATCCTAGCCAAAGTTTGAGAGTGTCTCAAACAGTAATCAAGAATCCATAAGATTATTTCAAGATGAATAAAAAAAAAACATGTCGTTTAAGAATGAACATGAAATCATGTTCGATTTCTTCACATGTGCTTATTTACCTTAAGGCTCATCGAGTATTGTCCATAGCAAACGCATCAAAAATTATCAGCCATGGTTTACGTAACATCGTAAGCACAAAAATATTCTTCGGTAGTACTTTACTTCATAGATTAACAAATGCAATTTTAGTAAATTAAAGTCTTCTAACCGGGATTATGTTTCCGTCTGTAAAACAGTTACAGTCTTCTTGTCGTACACAGTCTTGTCCTTGGAGGTAAAACCCAATGGGGCAGTAACACCGTTCACCTTGAGCACTGCAGGGTGTACAGACTTGAGGGTTTTCACAAGACGTTTCACAAGCACAAGTTCCGAACATTTTGTTGGTTGAACAGCTTGATACACAGATATCTCCGGAAGGAAAGAAGCCTGCGTTACAGGTACATTGATATATATTGTTTTGTTGTGAGCACACTGCATTGGTATCACATCGGTAATTAAGATCGCATGAAAGTTGACCGTTGATACAAAAACATCTTTTGGAACATCCAGGAGTGATATAACTTTGTCCCTCCTGCAATCACAAGCAAAAGAGTAAACTATAATTCTGCCTAGTTTCTGGATGATATCCACAGGAACTAAGGTACAATCACGCTAACATTTTAAATAAGCAATGCACCACCACACCTTGCAAATGAAAAATCGGTCTCTCTTTGCTACTTTAAGTATTTTGTATACACCTGAGAAGATTCATTGTGATTTATTGACATGCTGAAGTGCTTATAACGCTGCTCTCATACAAAGTTTCGTAAAATTCTGTTTAAAAATTGCAACGAAACCTTTTTCTTTTTGCCAGAGGACCAAAGTTGGCTTCACTCTGGGAGCTACAACCCCAAAAATTTTCTGGACGAGCCATCAAGCAATTTTTTAAACCAATAATACGAGGAAAGCAGTTAGTGTAAGGCTGCACACAGTGCCCTGAACACATAAGTAAAGCCTGCATTACAGGTACATTGATACATGTCGTTTTGTTCTAAGTAGGCATCATTGGGATCGCATCGGTAGTTGTCATTAAACAGAACATCTCCTTGTACAACCTGGCGCCTTATACGTTTATCCTTCCTAAAATCGTGTGTGAAATTAAACTTAACAGTGTTAAAAATTCCTTCAACTTCTATCACATTTTGAAGTCCCATCTTTTCACATGTACTTAAATTCTCTCGACTAAGTTCATTCCTTACCTCTTCTACAATTTAAAAATAACTGTTTTGGCTATTCCGGACAAAAACTAGCCGATATCCTTTATTTCACTGATATGCACATGTCATCACACTATAATAACCATAATGGTTTCGAGTACCCCGGACTTAACATAAATGGATTTGGAGTGATACGAGAGCTACTCTAAGAAATGCTTAACTCAGTGCTATATGTGTATGTTGGGAAGTAAACTACACTTCGCATTTGTGAACAACTCACCTGAATGGTTACTCCGTCAATATAACAGCCACACCCCTCTTGTGTAACACAGTCTGTTCCTTTGAGGAAGAAGAGTAAAGGTGTATCAAACTTACAAATGACCATATAATGTGAAGTTGAGAAAAATCTTATACTCTTTGAACTCCATCGAAACTCGTAGATGAGTTAGAACTGTTAACATCTACTTAATAGTACTGTACAAACACCATTTATTTCTGAATTACTTTAAAGTTCGTAAAAGAAACTGGTCATAAAAGAATCTAGTCATTAAAGGACTTATTACAGCGGTTGTCATTTTAGAAAAATGTAAAACCTTATTTTAACCCAATATTCAATGAAAGAAAAGAAGTGCAAAAGTGTGTCGGATTTAAAACTGACGATAAGAACAATCTTACCAACCTCCAGAATATAGACCGACAGCGGAAAGCATGTAGTTACTGAATTCATCACTTATACGAAACAATCTATACAAAGCGTAGATGGATGTACCGTCTGAATAGGTAACATCGATTCTGAGTTCATAAACCTTTTGATTTGTAAGGAAAGATAATTTTTCATGACCAATCCACAGTTCCTGAGATAAGAACCCGAACCCACTCTGGTACTCTAACCAGTCACGTCGAAAAGTAACAGATCCATCTTGACGACGGAGGATTACCTGCCAATTAGAATACCAGTTCTATTTATAACAGTGATAATAAAATCAATATTGTGAAATTCACCACCATGGGTCCTAGTGTACAAAAACGTAGATAGTAATGAAGAATCCGTAGTTGCATACATGACAGTGATTTCACCTAAAAACAATACTGGGTATTAGAGATTTTACTTCCAAGTCGTAAGTACTTTTTAAGTCACAGACATTTTGTCTAATATGGGGTAAGGTAGGCGATCATACGTACCGTCCAACCTCCAGAATCTGGCTTGCTATCACAGTACACCTCGAAAGGTCTGTTATAACCATCCGGTTTGATTAAATAAACACCACTTGATCTCTGGTAATGACAGGAGTCTAGGGCTTCTTTGCAATCTCTTGGGTAAGCTGGTCTTTGGTAGAAGAAATATAATGCCTGAAAAAAGTCATGTTTTTTGTTGCATTAATCTAAACAGAGGAATTGAAAGTTAAAACTCTGCTACTGCAAAAGTTATTTTAAACGATAAAATCAGCAGAGGTGTAAAATGCTGTGGTTACTCATGGTCTTTTAACGAGACATTAACCGCACAATAGAAAATCTCACTCCAAGCCTCCCAAAGTTTAAATTGGTTCTAATGGCAGTAATTGTACTACATTCCCAGAGGTTTCGCGAAATGCTAATTTGCTGAAAAAATACAACGGTTTTTTTAGCCAATGCATATTTAACTACATGATAATTTCAACTTTGTAATGAAAACGATCTAAATTAAGGCATTGACTTCTACAATGTTTAAAGAAGAAAAGACAGGAAAAAATGAAAACAGAACAAAATCAATAAAACCGTATTTTCAATACTTTCGCATTAGTTCGACTACAAATTCTGGTTGTAACACTAGAATTTTGTCAAAAACTTTCTCTAAAAGGTAACAACTGTTCTTGCTGCATACTGATTAAGTCGTAAAGAATAACTGCAGTTAGAAATATTTCAACGAATTTTGGTCCTCTTTATAGTTTATGTATATCAGAGTTTCAAATTCAAACTTTTTTCTAAGAAAACTTAAATTCTAAGAAACGTTTTCTCACTTCTACCAAAACAGATTTGGAGTGAAGATTTGCAACTGAATAGAACTGAGTTTTGTCGATTTGTTGAGATTTTAGTGAAAGAGGAAAATCATGTAGCTTACCGACTGTTCAGACGAGACTATACCCGCTGTCCAAAACAACAAAAGCGCTGAAGCCACGCATAGTTGAATTAAAGTTGACATAGTGAAGATACATGCGATCTGTGATAATTCTAACTCTACTCTGGTTTAAGGCTTCAAGAAAAAGAAGATTCGTAATTATAAAATGAAGGTAGTGTGCCCCATAGGGAATTAAATATGGCAGGAGTTTTTTAGCACAGTCATGGGTTACTTTTCATCATGAATATGTTTTATTTCATGCTCCACCAAATTATCCGTAAACGGACTTGGCAGAAAGACATTTTCTTCAAAATATACAGATTTGGAAATAAAACCATTTTAGACTTGTGCAACCGATGTCGATTAAATCCCGCTTTGAGTAAACAATTTTCTCAAAGAATAAAATAACAAGATAGGTTTTCTAACAGTATTTGGTAGTTTATTAAGTTATTATATCTGATACTAATTTATATAACTTATACAAAGATACAGTCATAGCCTGTAGGGTATTAATCACCTCACTAACTTGTACCCGGCTTTAAAAAAAGATATGATAAATGGTACTTTTTGTGCACAGCTACAAGTATAGCCTGCAGGTTATAAATGCATTGATCACTTTGTACCCCTCTAGATAGTTCAAGCAGACAACTTTTTTTATAACTTTCAAAATACTTTGCTTTTCATGGTATTTGCACAAAATTGCTACGATCTTTAAAAACTCCAGTTTTGAAATAGGTTAGTATACGCGGAGATAAGTGTAGTCTATGTATTTTTAGTTATCAATGGTATGCGTACCTATAGTTACGTAAAAGGCGTTAAGCAATTTGTCTTTTCATATTACCTCTAATTTTATGTTTAGTTAAATATTCACATATACGTGCAAATCCAGATAATACGTGAAAATTGTACAATTGGTGAAATGTTAAAGGCTTTTTGATCACAATTCTTTTTTAGGGTTCCATTTTCATTGTTTGCAAATAGGGTTGGATGGAGACATTTGTAACTATCAGTATTTTTTAAGCTTTAATGAAAGAAAGGAAACCTTCCGTATTTGAAAAATTAAAAAAAAAAAACTCGTTGGAAGTTCCGTATTATGAACGCATGTGTAAGTATATTTTGATCGAGATTAAAGTCAAATAGTCAACTTATTGGCGAAATCTATGCCATGATAGTGTCACATTCTCTTTACGTTTTTCTCTTAATACACTTCATTAACTTTTAAGCTACTAAACGTTATCCAATAACACCTGTTCCATTTAAAATGCACTGCAATAACGTAGGACCGGTTGTTGAACAGGACTAAGCTGTGCAAACCTACCTTCTCAAACTAATGTGGTGTCTTCAGGGAAAGCAAAAAGGATGGATTAACATAAGTCTAGGGGAGGACTTTTATGTCGGGAATAAACAGTTTGCCCGAAATTGTAATGCATGTTGGGTTGTGAACAGCATTTACTTGCTCGAAAATAGCAAATAGTCTTCCTGAAGAGGAAGCTGCAGCGCCTGGCTTTCCTGTCTCATACGCCAGAGGGATAGGTTAAAACTAGTAAGGTTTATCGTTTTCGGAAGCAGTCTTTTTTCATAGACCTATACCTGTAGTTGGAAAACAAACTAGCAGGCTAACTTTAAGAAGAAATGACATTGCTGTATCCTTCATCCTAGGTGTTTTGTGATCTACTTAAGAGCAAATATGAGTCCAAATCAGCAATTATCAAGAAGACTAGAAAGATAACAATACCTCGACAATCAATGGTGTGGAGGAATATTATTCAAAGTGTTGAAGTGCATCGTTGGATGTGTTGGACGTATTTCTTTGGTTCACGCAGAAACGTCTCTGAACGTGATGTGGGGTACAGTGATGGCTTGCTGATTGCATCAGTGTATTGGCGTAGTAAATGAACCACTTAATAGCCCATTATCGTAATAACACGAAGTACTTGACATAGTGTACAAATATTTCTCTACTGCGTGACAGGGCTTGCTTCTTTTGTCCAAAATAGCCAGTATATTGCAACCAAACCTGTCACCATACCAACATGTGACCCGTAGTAGCAAAGAAATGGACACTACACGGTGCCAATGTAAGCCCCAACATGCGAGAACTTGCCACTTAAAATGCACTAGGATTAGACTTGAACCCAGTAATGCTGAGCCAATGCCTATTAAAAGCTCACAGTGCCGCGAATAACTCATTTTGGTACCCCATGTAGGCCCCATGTAGGGAAATTGCCATTGTGTTCCAGTATCGTCCCGAGAAATTAGCTTTGCTCTTAAAGGTATGAGGGAGCTTCAGCCCCATCGCTCCTGGTTCGTACTTCAAACTAGGTATTTAGGATTCTGTCACATGCGTTAGAAGCACAGTCAAGCAAAGTGTATCTGAGCTCCCATCTATGAGTGGATATGGTGTTTAATCCAAATCTGTAGGACACTACAGGATTCCCTATTTGCTCTTCACGGGACTTTGCTCCCTGGACCCCCCCCCCCCCCACAGTGAATTAGACAATTGCTGGAGTGTTTTAAAGCGGACCTCATTTAGAGATAGCCATTTCTCATGGCGAATAAATCGTTCCGACCTCAAGAACCTCAACTCCCTCAATGAGTCCTGGCAAGGAACTTGAATATAATGAACACTTATTTGTTTGAATGAGAACGTACATCTGTAAGAGCTAATAGGCCTATACATTGCATGGCCCTAATTGAGAAACTTTAACCCCCCCCCCCTCCCCCGACAATAAAAGAGAAAACGATATGAAATGCATTATTGAACCGTATTGAACGTTAAATTCCTGTATTGAACGTTAAAAATGTTATATTTCCGACCCCCCAAAATTGGAATTTCGTGGGGTAGGATTACATGTCACTTTCTAACGCCCGAGGCTATCTGCATCTCCGAGCCAATTAATTATCTCTTTCCAACAAGCTGTATCACATGTCATGTCTCCCATGTCGGTATCTACAGAGATGATGGCCTAGCATCCATGAAAATTAGCTCCGGAAGACCCGCTGACAAAGCTCACAAGAATTTCATTAAAACCGTCAGGGAATTTAGCTTGAAAATCAAAATTAAGACTAACCTCCACGTCGTTAACTTCCTCAATGTTACGCTTAACATGAAAGATGTTACCGACGCCCCCCCCCCCATAAAAAACCCAATGACTCCTCCTGTTCATTCACACCCAGTCAAATCACCCACTTAACATATTAAAAAATATTTGCATGGCAGTAAACCTTTCGTGGGGGCGAGCCTCCTTACAACCAAGCAGCATTTTACGCTACAGCTCCAACAGGCACTGGATTCTAGCGGTTATCACCACAAACGAGAGTACCCAGGAAGGAGGAAGGTTATATGGTCCAGCCCCCCCCCCCCCGTCCCGTATGGAAAAACAGTCAAATTGAATGTTGGTAGAACCTTCCTCAAGCTCCAACCCACTTTCCGTGAGGTCACAAGCTGCGCAAAATCTACAACAAAAACACCGTGAAAGTCAGCAACAGTTGCATGAAAAACATGAAATTCCTTATAAAGGGCTACAACTCCAAAGTACTCTTCAAGAAAGCTCTACCAACCCCATATCATTGCTGTAATTGCAGGGTCAGAGAGTCTTGTCATCTCAAAGAGAAATGCCTTCAGCAAGCCACCGTTTACAAGGCTGAAGTTACTAGCGATACCGTCACACACATACATAACCAGGCGCGGATCCAGGGGGCTGCCCCCCCCCCCCCGCCACGAAAAAAAAAACGAAAGGAGAAAAAAGGAAGAAAAAGAAAAAAAAAGAAAAGGAGGAAGAAAAATTAACAGCCAAAAATGAATAAAAGTGTCTAAGAACGTATTCAAAGTATATATTTCTGTAGGGGTTGGATGGAGCTATAGCTAGATTATCTCTTTAGATATCTTTCAAAGTGGCTGGCGACGAAAGGAGAGCTACAATGTTCGAAAACAGGTTAATAGCTGAGTAATGATCCTTGACTTAAGATCTAAATAAGTAAACATCGTGACATATGCACTGACTTAAGATCTAAATAAGTAAACATCGTGACATATGCTAGCTGCACTGAAATGTAGTAACAATTTTGCGTTAAAGAGTGAAATTTTTTGTAATCTACAGAAGACAAGCTGTCAGGTGACGTGATATTGTGCACAGTGGCACCAGCCGTTGCAGGCAAAGTAGCGGCGTGCATACCCTGTTCGATTTTGAAACTGTCTGAAAAGTTTCAAAATGAACTTAAAAGGCTTTTAAGCTACAGACAGTGGCGTCGGCACAGTGGGCAATTGGTGACGTGTGTCCCCCTCCCCCATCGATTCTTGAAAATTTTTAAAATGGTCCCAAAAGTCGTTTAAGCTACAGATTTCTGTGGAGGGTGTTGGGAGAGATGTATTTTTGATGATTGGTTTATTTTTCTAACCATTTTCTTTCACAAACTGTTCTCAAAGTATCATAAGTTTTGGATATTCTTGACAAATTCCAAATTTTCGCACGCTCCGCTAGCGTCAAGCCTTGTGTCAGAGTTGTCCTTATTATCAATAGCTTTCGGTAACTACTCACGGAGCAACAAAGGAGCAAAAGTGCTTTTTAAGAATTTTCAGTCAGAAGATTCGTTTCTGAATAGCATAGGTTAGTGGGAAAGTGAAAGTGTCCGATGCAGGTTCTGAATGCAGGTTTTGTCATGGACTAATATTTTATTCAAAATTTCGGCGGGCTTCGCGCGCATACGACAGGGTTTACACCCGATTTCATATACCATTGACAAAGCTATGACGCAAGAAATTATTCAAATGCAAACATTTTTGTAAAAAGTACATCTCCTTCTTTGTAGGGCTCTCATCATTATGGGATCTTTGACTAATCTAGTCTAGCACATGATTTTAAAGATTGAAAGTACGTAATTGCCGTTGCTTATTTTCCAAACATTTTATCGCGATGTTCAGTAACGACGAAAATCTTTCTGAAACGAATTTTGCCCGTCCACCTTCCCTCTTGCTATACCTTAAAAGAATGTGATATATCATCTCTCCTCCTATATGAATGTCAGGTTGTGAGAGTCCTGTTGGTCCCCTTTTCAGTGTACAATTAATGCAGAGCTCCCGGGAGGCTCTATACCGAAAATTTTCGGCGCGCTTCGCGCGCAATTGTTTACTCCTACGGAGAGAGGTACGTTTTTATTGAGTGATGGATTTATTCTTATCACTTTTTACCAAAAATCATTTGAAATCTTTCACGATTTTTGCAAAGTCTTCTCAATATTTCTTGATTTTTGCTTGATCTGCGTACTTTTAGCCTTGAATTGCTCCTTTTACTATCAATAAGGTCCCAAACGTATTCGCATTACTCATCGGTGGGGTTCTGCCATAACCCAATTATTCGTGTGCATAAACGTGATTTCAGAGGAGCCAGCATTGTAAGGATGTAAAGCAACTGATATTCATTCTTTCACCCTCCTCTTCTTATGAGAACTGAAAACTTAGTATCGAACCCACCTTCTAAAACATACATGAAGGGAATTGACACCGTTAGTCATAGCAATGGTTTTAAATGTAAATTCAAATTTTTGGCGCGCTTCGCGCGCAATTGTTTCATCTAACGTCCTAAACCCGCATACCGTATAACGAAAATCAAACACTCATTATGGCAAAAATCTTTCATGAAACATGAAAAGGTATAAAATATCACTGACGTAAGAACTGGAGGTCGATTTCTGTGCTCTTAAAATGCAATATTGCGAGAGCTTCCGGGGGCTCCGCCCCTGGACCCCGCTAGGGGCCCTAATGCGGGTCCCTGGACCCCACGCGTAGGAACTCGCGCTTCGCGCTCGTGGTGCATTTTCGGTGCACATCAGATTTGCCATCTTGCCCCCCCCCCCTCAAAATTTCTGGATCCGCGCCTGTACATAACACTAGCGTAACTGGGGTGCTTGAAGTAGGGGGCAGTAATGAAAATAAGGTAAATGTACCGACAGCATATAGTCAATGTTCCGACACTTAGTGTCAAAAGGTTATCACTTAACAAGTTACTCTCGCACCCGTGACCCCCATCCACCCAGAGTTTGAAGAAAACCTGTGTACTATGCCATGTCATTGCGGGGCATATTTCGCATAAAATTTGTATTTACTAGAGGAAAATAGTTCCTCGCCTTTTTAATGCGCGCGAAGCATGGGAAATTATTTTGGGTGAGTGTATACACTAAAAAGAATCTGTGCTTATTTAAAGCTTACATAGGTCTTTGTCCTTCCTCGAGTCACTAGCCGTACCGCAAGACAGATACAAGCAGACATGAGAACATTAACTAAGTCTAGCGAAATGAGATGCAATTCCCGACATTTACATAATTCCATGTATTCTACTTGTGAAGTAACTTGAAAAGATGAAAAGGGTTTGTAACCTACTATATTTAGCTATAAGCTAGTAACGGAACTGAGGACCAGTGGATAAAGCGTGCCGAAAATTTTGGGTTCTATTTCAGAAATGACCCTTTTTGGAAAGCCAAAATAAATGAATTGACCATATGTGGTGACAGAAGTTTCCCGACAGGGGGCCGGGCCATGCCAGCGACCCCAAGTTCCATCAGCTCCTTCATTATCGTCATCATTATCGTCCTCGTCGTCATCGTCGTCACCATCGTCACCGTCGTCGCCGTCGTCACCGTCGTCATTATTATGATGATGATGATGATGATGATGATGATGATGATGATGATGATGATGATGATGATGATGATGATGATGATGATGATGATGATGATGATGATGATGATGATGATGATGATGATGATGATGATGATGATGATGATGATGATGACGATGACGATGATGATGACGATGACGATGCCTAAGACAATGACGATGGCAATGATGATGATGATTATTATGTTACATTTATGCAGCGCCTTTAGTAAAACATTATTCAAAGGCCCTTTACAATACTTAGAACATTGAAATATTAAACAAATAAAAGTAAAGAGAAAAGAAGAGAATCATGTACACTAGTGCAATGATTAGGGCCTACAGAAAATCTTTGAAGGCAATAGTGAACAAATGCGTTTTTAGATTTTCCTTAACACTCTAAGCGATGAACTGAGTTTAACAAAAGGAGGGAGCCCATAGTGTGAGAGGGTGGTCGCAAGAAGTAGCAAAAGGTCGTAAGGTTTTGCAGCACAAAAAGAGCAAATCTTTAGTCAAAATGGAAGGTGCTGGTAAATTCTCGAAAGTAAGTTCTAGCCGGAGAGACAGCGTATTTCTAATTGTGTTCGAAACAGAGGTCTCCACTTACTGTGAATGCTATGCACTGTTCAACATGACCCTCTTTTCCTTGTTAAGCAAATCTCTGCAAGAGAACTTGACACCTGCAACCATCTTCATTTGGAAGTTGAAATCAGTTTAATTTTCATACCAAAGCAGTTTGATAAATACTACGTTTGAGTCTCGTATATTGGGATATAGTATTGATCTACTTCAAAAGACTCACGTTAATTGGTATGAAGCCTACCCTGGAGCCCATCCAATAAAGGGGCGCTTCCGTACAATGTAGGGGAACGGTATGCTTCAGTGGCGGATCCAGGATTTGGCAAAAGTGGGGGGGGGGCCCAGGTCATAGTGGTTTGTATAAAAGTCCGATCTGGGGGAGGGGTCTAAGGAGAGGGAGGGTCCCGGGTGGCAGTGCCAGGGTATTTTTAAAAGGGACAAAGCATGTGATGAGCAATCACCGTCCTGGGGGAGGGGTCTAAGGGGGTCTAAGGGTTGTCCCCCTCCCCTTTGAGAAATTTTTGTTAATTTAAGACTGGCTCAGATGCAAAATGGTGATGTCTGTGGTGTATTTTTGAACTGATCTTATATGGCTGGAAAGCATTCATAATTCAGTAAATTTTAATTTTTGGTTGGGGGAAAGATGCTTTTCTGGGGAGGGGTCTAAGGGGAGGGGGTGTCCCCTCCTCTGTGAGAGATTTTTGTTAATTTAAGCTTGCTCAGATGCAAAATGGTGATGTCTGTGGTGTATTCTTTGAACTGATCATATATGGCTGGAACATGTTCATAATTTGGTAAATTTTAAATTTTACCCAAAATTCACAGTGCATTTCATTAAAATAAATTACAAGGCTTAAATAATACACCACAGGGTAATACTGCAGCAAGTAATAGTTAAAAGCCTGATGTTGTCGAAAATATTCCTCTAAATATTAAAGAATTCTGAAATTCCCTTGAAAGTATAGAAGCAGAGCTCCCAATGCTGTGGGCCTGGCCGGTAATAGACTGAAGTTAGCAATCCATTAATACAGCGCTCATGAGTAACTCCTTGCAATGCCCAGAGAAAGTATAAGTCAAAATGTTATCAGTTGAAAGTCAGTAGCAGAGTTATTAGCATAACACTTATTTTCTGAGGTAGAAAATAATGAACAAGTTTGAGTTTCACTCTGACACATCTCATAGGCTTATCTCATTGGAATAGGGCCTTGTCCTTTGTGTTATGAAGTTGAAAAAACTTTCAAAATTTTTTGGAAGGGGGGGGGCCCGGGCCCCCCCCCTAAATCCGCCCCTGTGCTTGTTATCCCGTTTATGAAAAGGTGCTTAAAAATAGACCTGTATTGGTAGCCAGTGTTTACACTTGCACCAAAAATGTGGGGGATTTCCCCTCTGCCTGTGGGGGGGGGTTAGAAGTACGGGGGGGGGATTAAAATGTTGAAATATGTCGAAAAGTTAACATGACATTTAGCTGCGTCGGGTACATGTACAAATATATTCACACCTGTCACCAAGATTAGCAGCTTACACTAGCCAATGAAATCACGCGCATCCTGCCTACGAAGTCAATGGACAATTATTACGGAGAAATCTCCACACAGTCAATGAAGATTCGTAATAGACTGTGTTGTACTCGTCAGTTTTTCTCGCTGGGCCTGGAATCACTCACAAGCTGCCAATAGTGTATTTATAATGGGAGTTCGCCCGTTGAATCGACTTTGCTATGTCCTTTACGAAAGGAAGCGTTAGCCGAGTTAGTGAATCAGGGAATCGAAACGATGTCATTTCTGAATGAAATCTTTTTCTCATTGTTTTTAGGGGTTTTTCTTTTTTGAAATGGTCGCAGTATTTCTAGTATTAATTGAAATGGATGTGTCGAGTGCTGCTTTGCACTGAGGTTTCATTTTTTTTTTTTTTTGTAAAAAACACATTGAGGGAATTTCCCTACAATAAATTATTTTTCAGGGGGAATTGCAATTTTTTGCTTGAATCTCGCAATCCGTCAGAGGCACCGTCAGACCACTAAGCCCTTACTACCGTCGTTTTGTCCAGCGGCTTTCCTATTAGATCCGGTGAAAGACCAGGGGAAAGGCACCAGAAAGTTCGTGTGAATAAACAGTTTTATTGGCGTAAGATATATCGTTTGGCTATATTCAAACGGCATTGGAAACCCACAATACAAAAAATGAAATAACATACGCTTTGACAGTTTTTCATTCCTTGCCGAAGGCGAAATGAATCTATGCAATCACGCGAGAGTATGTATGTATGCATGCACGTGTGTTTGTGACGCTTGGCTTGTGAACACGATATCTCAAGATAGCAATGATGGATACTTTTCATATTTAGGATATAGAACTATCATATTGAGGAAAAATCCCCGTTGTTTTTTTTTTTTTTTTGGAGATTAATGTCATGTGAGGTCAACAGAGGTCAAAAACTGAAAACCTTGTAAACACTATATCTCTAGGGAGGAAGCATGGGTACGTTTCGTACTTGGCATGTGGATGCGTTATAGTCAAGAGAGGAATTAGTTTTGGAGGAGTTCGAGGTTATTTGAGGTCACCAACGAACGAAATTCTTAACAAACTACTTGTAAACACAATATCTAAAGATAGCAATGATGAACAACTTCCATACTTATATTGAGGAGAAGAACCATATTGTTTTCAGTGGAGGTCAGAAAACAAGATATTTTAAGACAGGTATGACGGATGCTTTTCATGCTTGGTATATGGATGTGTTACTTTAAGAGAGAGAGAGAGAGAGAACCCATGGGCTTGTTGGAGGTAGAAGGTCATATGAGGCCATCAGATGTAAAAGTGCGAAAAGCTGATACACTAAATAGACAGTGGAGGTATGTCAAAATTGTGCCGTTTCGTGACCAACGCAAAGTAAGGACTGGACTTTATCTACCATTGCAAATATAAAGTTATAAAGAACAACATTTATGTTTTTCTTAAGCATAACTGTAACGGCAATGATTCGAATTTGAATAACGTAATTATGAACGTGTAAAAGAGGCTGTGTCTATGACCATGATTAGAAATACCCTACCCTAAAGAGTTCTTTGATGGCGAGGTGGATTAGTGCTCGGTTACTCACAGACGACCAGGTTTCGAATCTCTTCTAAAACACTTTTTTGTTATTTTTTTCTGGTGGGTTTCAACGGTCATGTGAGGTCAGCAAAGGTCGAATTGTGAAAACATCGTAAAAATGATATTGTCAAGGATTATAAATCTGAAGGATGAACCTCAGTGTTAGAAAGCACCCCCTTTTGGCATGGAATCAATAAGCATTCCGGCTTCCTGGTATAAATTCAAACTTAGACTATCTACGGGCCGATTACACCACACTGCGAGCTTTTTAGTGAGATGGATGAATGGTGGTAGAAACTGCAAGGAAACTTTGGAAAACTGAATGCTCCCAGGTTGTCCTATCGGAAGAAATAGCAATTTATAGACATTTTAATAATTTTCTACTTTATTTTCATCGTTCTGGTAGAAGCCACATTTCCCTCTCCACTTGGCAAAAAAATTAACATCTGTCTCTTGGCCCAAATACTTAAGCCATCGTTTGTGTACTTTCTTTTTATGATAATGATAAAAACAAAATTATTTGAGTGCAGTTATGGGATACAGCGTTACTGGTACACTCGACCAGGTGTTTCATACAAAGAATTAAACATACAATGCGAAAGGTTTGTAATGTTTCCTACAGTGAAGATCGATGGTTAGAGGCAGGAAGGCATATCGGACTTAGCCTGCGTAGCATCTCTCTGTGGCTATGCCACTCTGTGGCTGCCGCCACGGGGGCTACCGCGTTGTTTTTTTTTCGTAGCGATGAGCTGTACGAAAAAACTTCGTCCGCTCCGCAGGGTATATCGGACTGCTTGTCCGAGAATCAGATGCTTTAGGGGAAGTATGTTACTTGAGTCATGGGGAGCTGCACCCTTCAGCCCTCCACCCCTCGCCCATTGGCTACGTTACCCGCCTGCCACACGAAATCACGAATCAAATCAATTTTGGATAGTTGTAAATAAAAGTAAGAGATTCAACATTGACACCATAACAACGCAGTATAAATATACGATAATGTAGCATATAAATACGAAACATTCATCAGTCAAATTCGGTTTCCTACATACATTTTAATTTTAGACGATAGATATGTCTTCCCTTCAACTTCTTACGTAGGACTACACTGTGAAATTCCAGTTTGTTTAAGATCTTTAAATGCTTCTAGTCATTTTAGTTACTCGGCAACACCCCACCTCTTCCCTCAGTGCCCGTAGTCAAGGGGCAGAGATCCCGATTCCCTTCAAAGTTCTTCCTCTCTTAAATTTAGAAACAAAAATTTCTATATCTTCCAAACGCATTAACGTGACTCACTCCCCCACCCCCCCCCCCCCCCCCCCCTTGCCACTTGAAACGTAGTGGTCCTCTGAAAGTTTCTCCTCTTCCTACATTGAACAGCCGTTGGTCTGATAAAATGTGTAACAACTCATTTTTTTTAATTCACAGTGTTTAACGCATACAAAGCGCACCTTAGGTCCTGCTTCCTACCTGATATAGAAATGCGGCTATGAAGATGCATTTGCAGGGTGAACGTAAATTCAAGTTCGTGTTTTGCCGTCTTCATCGAGCCTTGTCCATCCGCCGAACCTGTATCACTCTTGCACATATAAACTGAAATAGTAAAAATATGTAAGTTATAAAATGGCAATTGCCACACTTACCACGAATGTTACAATGTTACGTTGAAAAATCCCCATACAAGGCCCCATAAAAAATACTCATCACTGACTTCTGAAAAAATCCTTCGCCCGGTCCTTTTTCATTTCTAATTTTTTATTACCAACTAAATTTCAGTGTGTTCTTTCTGTGCCCTATATTCTTCTATATATCATGCATCCGGAGTGTTCTAGTCAAGTCGGCCTTTCATAGAGCATGAAGGAGTAACACGCACTATATGGAAGACCAGGCATAAAGATGCAAGATACATATAGATGAAAGATAAAACTGAGCGCAGATCTATAGTAACACATGCATTTCACAATGTTTGACCCCAATGCAGATGTTCAAATGAACACGAAAATACATGTGGACACTATAAGGAGCTATTCTAAATTTGAGTTTCATTCGTTTGTTCAATGAGAGTTACAAGGTGATGGAAAGGCGTTTGATCGAGTGAAATTATTCGCCACAACTCCCGCAACAAGCCATAAAATTGCAGATTCTATAACTCATTTTGGAGTTACGTACTTTTTCATCATGGTAACCCATCAGAACCAATCTGTGGTTTATGTGACAGGGCTCGAAATAAGAGTAAAAAATCAGTTGTCCCAGGGACAAATGGGACAGGTCTAGACAGGTCCCTCCAAATTTTAGGTGTACTACACATGTTCTGCACATATAGCCTATTCTAAATACATTCCCTTCAAATCGATGTAAAACTTCAGCTCACCATCCCTACATACTTCTTGTGTTGTCACTTCAAGTTCAGTCTTCCGTGGTGCACACTTTTGCCACTAGGTTTTACCATGCCACACGTCATTCGAGCGAAATTTCTCCACCAGTGGCAACTCACATACTTATAGTATCGTACTTGTACCGACTTTCAGCACATTTTCAGTGCCAGTGAATCCACAACGGTCTGTGGCTCTGTGGGCCGCAGAGCATATTATTTGTTAATACAGTATGATCGCAAGTACGTGAAGAACGATTGATTGTGGGATTCAGTCGGAGTCATTTTGGGCAATATATAAATGAAAAACCGTCAAAACGATGTTAGAGATCAAATTGTCTCATTAAAAAAAAAAAAAAAAGAAAGAAAAAGAAAGAAAAATGCACGTGGAAACGATGACGTCGGCTCGGGAGGTTTTTATTTTGTATTTTTTTAATGTGGCCTAAGACACTCCCACGCCTAAAAGCAAGGGCTGCAAAGGCCTTGATCTAGTGTTTCATAGGCTCTAAACTGAAAGGAAATATCCTTCGACACTATTTCATTAAGGGTTTTTCTAACACCTCAATTTTTCTTGTAGGCTCTCTTTTTTCACACCCTACAGGCACAGTGCCTGTCTGGATTGAAACTGCTACTAGCACCAAGGAGCATATCCTTAAATAAAGTTGACGTCGATTCCCCTCCCCCAAAAAAGAAGAAAGGAAGGAGTACCTGTTGCAAAATGCCCCGTATGAGCAGAAATATCTGTAAATTTACGCATGTTCTGTTCGTAAAACTTTGCAGATTCTCGCTTCAAGCTCGAAATAACAGGCGTGATGATTGTACAAAACGTATTGAAACGTGTTTTGTTAAGGAAATCGTTTACTTCCCTTGCTCTAAAAGGAAAATTTAACTCCTTCGAATAACTTTTATTTATATTTTTGTCTTTTTACGTAGATCTTTTAGGCTTTGCTATTTTAAGTTCAGCGTTCATAGTATATTGATTAAGTGATTGGGTTTAATCATTATGTCAATAATTCCAGTTCAAAATCATTTTAAACGGACTGTAAATTTTCCTGAGTTAGTGTGATTGTTGGATAGATTTACTCATACGGAGCTACTTTTAGACCAACCTAAGCCTATACTGATCAATAGTAGCATAGGCGTGGATCATGGGGGGATGGGGGACGCGCCCCCTCGCTTTTTGGAAGGGGGACGTCTCCAAAAAGCCCCCCCCCCCTCACTTTTTCAAAATGATGAAAACTAAAACTATGATTAACTGTATTATAACATAGATTACGAATTGATACTACATTTTAAAAGCTAAATTGCCCCCAAATATGGCACCATTTGCCATAAAGACACCTTCTAATTTCCTTTTTTTTAAAGGAGAAGGAAACACCCCTCCCCTGAGACCCCCAGGATGACGATTCGCAAGTGGTGAAGAGTCCCCCGCCTCCACACCTTTGGAGATGGATCCACGCCACTGAATAGTAGGTTACCTCACTAGAACATTCACATGCAAAAATAAACCGAAAATACGCAATACTTAACATGTGAATCGGTAGGCTAGTTAAGGCTCTTGATTAATGGAAATAAATGTTTGTAACCCCAAACACCGGTTTGAACATGCAAGGGCTTCGCCACCAAACACTCTCTCATGGGAAAGGGCGATAGGGTGCCAGATACGCAGTTAGCTAAGATCACGGGTACAATTTTCCAAGTAAGTGAATTACAGTTTTCACAGCCAAAAGAGTATGCGTAGATGCTTTCTTCCCTTAACCGTCTATTTTATAAACTTGATCTAAGAAGTTTATGACTGAAAGTGTCTCGTTTGGTTTTAGTGTCATCTGTGTGGTAGTCAGAGCCCCAGGCAGTGCCAAATAATGCGGAGCTTACCTCGAGAGATCTACAGACTTTCTTCAAAAACTTATGCTTTAAAAGAGCTAATATTCATATTTGGAGGTCTATTTTTTCGCCGGGATTGCAAAACTATAGATATTGCGCATTAAGCATGATGTCATCAAATTTTGTTAAAAAAATGGAAAATAAATATTTTTCTTATTTAACATATTTGGGTATATTAAATACCAGTCCTTTTATTTAGCTTTATTTTAAAAGAATATGGTTTCGAAATATTGAGCTGCAAAACTTTTAACATACCATTGTCTCTTTGACTTTTGTACAAAATAAGGTTTTCAAATACGTCTTTCTAAATAGTCAATTTCTGTCTTTCTTCATAGCTTCAAGTATGAGCCATTTATTCTTCAGATATTGTGCAAAATTGTATAAAAGTTTGCCATTTTTAATGATTTGTAGTCGCATTAGGTTGTTCTGTGTATGAAATGATGTGTTTGATCCAAAATATGTACTTTAATGTAGGCTATTATATAAATATGATGACGTTAACAAATTTGGTGAAGCAAATATAAAAACAGGATTTTTCACATTTACATCTTTGAAATATATTGCAGAACAGTACTTTTATTTAACTTCGTTCTCAAGCAACATGATTGCTAGATTTCGAGTTATGAGATTTTTAATTTATTTGTTTTTTACTCTTTGAATTGTGTACAAAATAAGAAGTTCAAAAACGTTTTTCTCATAAGTTAATTCCTGTTTCTCATCGCTTCAAATATAAGCTATTTTTCTGATGAATGTGCATACCTTTTGCTATTTCCAACTATTTGTAGGTGCATTAGAATGTTCTGAATAAGACGTGTGTCTGATTTAAAAAAAAAAAAAAACTGTTTCTTTTGAGATCTCTTGAACAAAATATGATGACGTCATCAAATTTTTGTGAAAATGTGTTATGAACATTCTTCTCATTTTACAAGTTTGAATACATTGCATAACAGACCGCTCATTTAGCTTAGTTTCTAAACAAGATGATATTTAATACTGAGTTACAACACTTTAAAACTTGTTTCCAGCCCTTGACCTGTGTACGAAATACAAATTTAAAGTGCGTTTTCCTCAGTAGTCAATGTCTGATTTTCATCATTTCAGATATTACCTACTTTATATATATATATATATAGATATATATATATATATATATATATATATATATATGCCATTTTTAACTTTGTATATTCATTAGGATGTTCTGATAAAGAAAACCTGTTTGATTTGAAATATGTTTTATATTATTAAGGTCTATCTGACAAAATATGTTGTTTTATTTTTTTTTCAGTTCACATGCAACAATTTCGCAATAGCGTCTACTGCTTTCTATTATAATTGTCTTCAATTCCATTACATGTGAAAACGTCACATTGAATTTGCTGCAATAGCTGAATGAAACAAAGTCAGTGCATAACTCTCCAGGGGTGGCGTCAGGTGGGGGACAAAAAAGATCATGCGTCACTCCCACCCTGAAGAACCCTGAAAGGCCCCTCTCCCGTCGCCCGAAATTTTTTCAGATATTGTTGGGGAGCCCTTACTGTACGAAGAAGTATGTTGTCCCTAACAGCAACCAGTTGCCTTGTCGGTTGACTTGGCTTTGCTCTCATGGAAGGTAAATTCTTCAAAAATATCCAAAACTTCATTCGTTTTAATATTGAATTTTCCTTAAATAATATCCAAAAATTTTATTCAATAAAAAAAAACTGTCAATTGTTGCGTTTTTCATCCTCCCCGCTGCCTGGCAAACATTGCATTGTCAGTGTTTCTGGTTGCTGTCCCCCCCCCCTCCCCGTCGGGAAGTCGGTCCCCCCTTATCGGACAAATCCTGGAGCCACCCCTACTGCTATTTCATCAAATGACGTGTCCTTTGATCAGTCTTTGATCAGTCTGGGAGGTTGCCCTGTTTGGGAGAATCTGTTTTTCCTTCGATTGGCAGAAAAATTTGTCACGGGCGCAGCCAAATTGCCTATTTAACCCACAATTTCACGTTTTCGTCGTGTTCGTTGCCAGAGGAGAATGGATTTAGTAACCCTTGCAAAATTTTGTCTGTCTATTGTAATGGAAATAAATGTATATTCGTTAGGTGTATTGTCATAGCTACCGAAAAGCCACGTCCTTATCGGTGGTTCACGACACCGTTTTTGAGGGAAACGCAAGTTTTTGAGCGGCCTTCTTTCTGACAAAGCCTTGTCTTTGATTGGTTAGCAGGCTATACAATATGTGTCACAAGTCCTCCCCCTTATGGGACATTTTTGTTCCCCCCACCCCCGGAGAATCTCCCGAACTGGTCATCTCCACAACTTCGTGCGGATGGGTCACGATTACTGTAGTCAGGGCCATGAAGTTAAGAAAGGACTCTAAATGTAGAATTTCCGTTAATGGCCTCTTTGCATACGCCTGTCAGTGTTGAAGTCGAGACCAGCATATATATGCGAGACCGAGACCAGAGGGTGTCAAGACCGAGACAGAGACAGATATTATGAACGGAACTTCGAGACCGAGACCGAGACCGAGACCGAGACTGAATGTACATATTGTACAGCAAAATGAAACAAACTGACCACTCTCTGAATACTTTTTTTACAAACTTTATTACCTTATGTTCTACAGACGAACTATAGCACAAAGATTTCACCGCCTCTTTGATATATACACGTTTTCTTTATTAAAATAATCAGGTATTTTTCTAATGTGACCCTTCTCTTTAAATCGGAGTCAGTCAGTGCTACAAGTGTTCAGTGTTGTATCATAGTGAGTTTTTCCAACTTACAGAAAAATGAGTCACAAACATGATATGGAGTACTCGCAGTTCAATTACCGAACATTTTGTTTTCAAGCCTAGGATAGGAGTGCAAATAATTATGCAGTCATAGCATATAATATACAGTTAACAGTGTGCAATTTTAGGCCTATACCTATAGCCTTCAAAGTTGCCATATAGCTTTAGTGTCATGTCTGATCATGATGGCCAAATGCTTTGCATTTGCACTTTTTTCCCATCTAAGAAAGAATTCTGGTCGATAACTTAAGATAATTATATATGGAACTGGGGTATATTAGGTCATTCTTTTTTTGATAGCCAAATGATCATTAGTAGCCAGATTGAGTTAAACCATGGCATGAAAACGCCAACAGGCATTCCCGAAGAGCTAGAAATGGAGAGCACTAAAAACACTGAGAGGGGATTCCAACACACACACAGTGAACAAGTACTGCAGTGCAGTACTAGACTGCTACTGTTCTGAATATACTGAGTAACCTGACCTGTCTGCTAGTCCAGTGCACTATCATCCCCATTGACTAAGTTACAGACCCACTCACAGGCTCTCAGAAGAAAGTTCAACCCATAATAGAGAAAGTGTATGGAATCGCTGGATGAATGATTTTTTTCAATGAATTATTGTTTTAAAGTAAATGAACTAAAACTTATTTTGAAATAAATGAGGTTATTTAAAAAATGAAAAACGGGAAATCTTCGCCCACCATGACGTGCCTCTCGCCCACCATGGTTTGTTCTGAGGTACACAAATGCACTTTCAAATTGCCTAGCCTGTTAAGAATTTCTTTTTAAGGCAAAGATTTGCCATTTATCTGAAACTGTGGCCACTGTAAGAGCAAATTTAGCTTCGCCTTTATCATACCTCGGCCGCCAGTATCTTAAGGGCCACGAACCCTAGCTACGCCACTGGGCAGCTTCGCTTGGCGGTGGAGACGTGGGCAGCTGACAATTTAGGAGCCAGTAATACGCACTGTATACATATCTCTAAATGTGAGTATTTTGAATTGATGTTGATATTGCATTAGATAGTTTCATGTTTAATGTGTAAATGACTTATTTTTGAAGAGACGAGAAAGTATTGTGCATTTACAGTTCCAGCAAAAGGAAATGAGGAAGTGCATGTAGTTGTATTATATGCGAAGTAAAGTAGCAGATGCAGTTGTATCATTTGTCTAAGAAAAAGACAAGGTGCAAAATAATTATGTTTCGTTCGATTAAAAAAAATAGTGTATTTACCGTACGACAAGAAAAGCTTCTTGAAAATTATTAGCCAAAAAGGGGGCAATGGGTTAATTAAACCGACCATGAGGTTTGGATTATTTTCATTGAGCCTGGTGCAACGGGGTGCTCACAGGAGAAAAGGAAACTGGTGGAAATTATTTAACAGTTATATGCAATAAAAGTAACACACTTATCTGCCTGGGTTATTTTCTTCCCCAGTGTAACTCATTTCCGGTCAAAGATGAAGGGCTATCCGATCACGGTCATGTTAAGCATAAGCTGGGATTTTAACTGTTCAGCTGGAGGCACTTAAGTTATTAATCCTTCGCCGCAGTATTCAACTGTAAATAACAACTCCCTGATTCAACCCTACGCAAGCAGGAGTACAAACATATTTCAACTGACCGCATGGAACACTGTATGGGAAGCACATACTGAGTGAAAGCTTCTTTCTTTTTTCTTTCTTTTTTTTTTGACTTCCTACTGTGTTCGTTTAAAAGACTTTGTGTTAGAGAAGCAGAATAAACTTTACTTTTGTTCATCGCCTGTTATGCTGTTCATCTATTTCAAGTAATTAATGGAAGATTGATAATGGTGTCGGCTGCTATAAAGAAACTGGATTGGTTAAAGTTAGAGAGGAGGTTCCTTAAGTTTGCAACTTGAAAACTGCAGATTGAAGCTTATATGGACCTATGAAGACTTAATTGGAGTAGGGAGTTATATTGAATAAAGATCCATGGAAATGCTTTCTTAGAACCCTACTAGTTGCCGACAATCTTTTTTGTGTGTTGTTCTTGATGACTCAATAAGCTTAAAACATCACCTCTCTGCTTAAAAGATGTTAGGGATTCAGTACAAGTGAGGCTGGCCGTCTGCTACATCTCAAGGAGCACGTCGAGAAATACGCCCCTTGCCTTAAAATTGCCAGTCGCTTAAGCTGTAAAGTAATTTCAGGGTCTCGACGCGTTTGGACGCTATTTATCACATACTTGTTTAGTTCGGTGTAACTTACTCAATGCGGGTGTGCCTTTTAAAGATGCGAGGGAATGCGGAAATTAATCAAAATCCAACACGAACTTTTGTCTTTTACTCGTTTGCATAAATAATTAGTACTGGCTTGTTGCCAGCATTATCAGATTTCTTGACAATAAACAGTCGTTTTTAATGTCAGAAATGTGTATCGTGCTTGACTGTAGGCAACTATAGTTAGACATATTACAGCATTGTTCCAAATAATCCTTTTGTTGTAGTCGCTGTAGGTATGGATGAGGTCGCCTGGATATTAGACAAAGGAATCCAGTGTCCTTCTGTTCAATAATCCCTCATTAAAAATGTAATCCCCACTCTGAGGTTAATGTAATTGGATAGGCATAAATTAAAATTTTCCATGGGTCTACTTAAACCAATTGGTTAGAAACTAAGCCATAAAACCTCATCTAACTCTAACTCTAACTCCATAAGTATCCGTCTAATACACCTCCTTGATTGAAGCAAAAATAGGGTATTTATTACGTACATCTAAAACTGGAATTTATTTTTGACCCCATAAGTGTGACCATACTCTTTATGGAATCCTAATATTCATTTCTCTGAAGTAAATAAACCAAAAGAAACTTTTACCCCAAATTTCATCTTTGTATTTATCTCAGTAACCGAAGCCGAGAGTTGAAAAAAAATAAAAAATAAATGAAAAACTTCCTCTCATTTCCGAAGTAGTAAAGTTTTCAAAAGAATATTGGACTTAACGTGACACTCGGCCCCAGAAAACATTGAATAAAACAGAAGGGTTTTCATTCAAGTGCTTTTGAGTTTGAATCCCCCTACATTAATTGGAGCGTTTACTTAATGATAAGTTGTAGGGCAGATTTAATCACATAATCTGAATTCTTATTTTAGTTTGAGCTGTTCGAGTACTTACCATCCTTCAAAAAAAACATGGACCTAAGACTTCAACGCTTTCACCAATTTGGCCCTTTTGAATCGTGAAGTGCTTTGTTACACTCACAGTGACCGGCAACAAACAGTGGAGATAATAGTAAATGAGCGATTACTAAGTAGAGGTAAAGAGGAAAATATTTTGTTTCAAAAATCCTCAGTTTTTAAATGAATCAAAGTGTTTGTAATTCTTCCCTATTTTTAATGATTTTGGTAAATATGATAAAGGAAAATGACTTCTAATAACAGCGTGACAACTAAAATCAAGATGTAACATTTATGAAATCCGAGATATTTACTTGAAAAAGATCTCTTTTGAGGGACCATTTTACACCATTTAGTATTTTTTCCTGAGAAAAAAATAAATCGTAAAAACTCATAACACGTTTTTAATTTTTCGTCAGCAAAAATTTTATTTACCTCAGTTTCAATTTACTCTTTCATCTTTTATCCTTAAAAAAATCTATCCCCCCCCCCCCCCCACCCCCCCCCCCCCCCACCCCCCCCCCCCCCCACCCCCCCCCCCCCCCACCCCCCCCCCCCCCCACCCCCCCCCCCCCCCACCCCCCCCCCCCCCCACCCCCCCCCCCCCCCACCCCCCCCCCCCCCCACCCCCCCCCCCCCCCACCCCCCCCCCCCCCCACCCCCCCCCCCCCCCACCCCCCCCCCCCCCCACCCCCCCCCCCCCCCACCCCCCCCCCCCCCCACCCCCCCCCCCCCCCACCCCCCCCCCCCCCCACCCCCCCCCCCCCCCACCCCCCCCCCCCCCCACCCCCCCCCCCCCCCACCCCCCCCCCCCCCCCACCCCCCCCCCCTTGCCCAACCCCCCCCCACACCCCCCACCCCCCCCATTTCATCGGGAAAACTAAGGTGAAATGCGTTTTTGGGGGAGTTTAAAAGGCTTTGGGGTTCACCGGGGAACCCAACTTTTAAATTTTTAAAAAAAAGCGGAGATTTAATTAGTTAAAACTTTTGGGAGAAAAGCCCACGGTGGGGTCGTCTCCCGGGGATGGGGCCCCACGAAAAATTAAATTTTTCCGGGGGGTTTATGTTTAAATTGTTGTGGTGGAGGGCGGGTGAGCATCAAAAAGTGGGGGTAAAAGGTTTAAAAGGGGCCCCGGGGGGAAAAAGAAAACCCTTTTTAAACCTTTTCCCCGGGGGAAGGATAAAAAAATTATTTTTTTTTGGGGAAAATTGGGGGCTTTTTTTTGGGGTCTTTTTTTGGAGAAGAAAAAGGGAAAACTACGGCAAACCAAAAAGTTTTTAAAAGGGGGTTTTTCCCTTTGGAACTTGAAAGATTTCATCTTTTTTCAATAGTTTGGTGCAAAGGAACATTTATTTTTTGGGTTAAAAAAGGATTTGGGGACAAAAAAACCCGCAAGTTGGACATATCTGCAGGTAGGAAAGCTGAAGTTCAAGTGGTATTTGGGGCCTTTGGGAAAGGTGGAACCCCAACTCAGGGGTCAAAGGTACTGAAGGCACCGGGGAAACCACGGCCTTTTCCAAAACCCCGGGGAATTGGATAGATTCATCTAAATGGGGTTTTTGAAAGATGAGTTCTTTTTGGTCCGGGTAAGGACAAAACCCAAAGGGGTCAAAAGCCGAATTTAAAAATCCCGTTCTAGGGTCCCAGAAGTCCAAAAAACAAATTCCTAAAATTTCCCCGATTAATAATCAAAAATTTTAACAGTTAAGAGATATGACCAGTATGAAATATATGAAACCCCGGATCATTTGGGGAAATAATCAAAAACCTTCCTTTTTACTTTGGGGTGGGAGCCCCGAAAATTTTTTAAAATATAATCTTTTCAGCCTTTTTGCGAGATTTTATATTTTGGAGAAACTTACCTTTAAACCCCCCTTTGGGGCTTGCCCACCTCGGATTGGGCAAAATGGAAAGTGGTATTTAGTAACAATGAGCACCTTCTTTTAAAACCCCCCCAAAAAGGTTCTTAAACAATGTGGAACCAAAAACAAATTAGGGAATTAACAAATGGAGAGGTTAGAAGGAAGTTTTCCTTTTAAAAAGCCGATTCCCCGGATGTAAATTTTTGTTTTGCCGTTTTGGGCCCCTTTTTGAATTTTGGCCGGGGTTGGATTTTGGAAAATTTCCCATTTCGCCGCAGGACTTCCAACCTATCAACCCATCTGCAGTGCGTAGTTTCCTCTTTTGTTAGGGGTGGGCCCCCCCTACCAAATGGGGAGGCTCTAATTAGGCCCGACAGCATTCATTCAAAAAAGAACTGAGGGTCAAGGAAGTTCATGCCAGAGGACATTGAGTGACTTATTTCTGAGGAAGTTCTTAGTAAAACTAATCTGGCAGGGGCATTCCCTTTGAGTAAAATTGTATTGGAACACTCAAGCCTATAAAAAACCCTACCGACCCCAAGAACCTAATTTAATCAGGTGACCAAAAGGACCATACCCAAAGAATCCTAACCAATTTTTTCAATCATCATAAGAGGGAAAAAACGAGAACAGGGACAAGAGCAATGAGTAAAGCCCTGAAGTTAGGTATAAAGTAAGCTTGTAGTGAACCTGCACAATAGAATAAGGGAGGCCTTATTTGGGCACAATCAATAGGCAAGTGGGCATAGGTGTTCCTAAAGATAGGCACCGCTCAACCTGCCTAAATCTGTAACAACATGCAGTAACTTTGTAGAAAACTTTTTCTTTACCATGAAAGTCTTGAAGAGATGTTGTGCCTGACACAGGATCATTTGCGAAGATCCATTCTGTAAGGGAGATAGGGGAATGAGGAATCTACTGCTTTTTGGTTTTTGCAGTGTAGTTGAAAAGGAATTTAGACACAAAATTTGGGATTGAAGCAACCAAAAATTGGGACTAAGTGATTCAAAAAATCTTTTTAGGCACCCAGCCTCTAGGTGATCTCTCGGTCACTAGGAGTATCTGTTAAGTGAGGATTTACTGGAAATGGGTTGCAGGTGGAATGGTAGGAGGGGCAAGTAGATAGATTTAGAGTGGTTATGTTCCTTGTCACTTTAAGGACTTCAAGAGACTAAAACTATTGCTCTTGTAACAGTAATAGTTTATGCCAGCTTAAACTATTCAAGTTGGTTGAAGCAAAGACTATCTGGCATAATGTCGAACTCTCATACCAAATCACTCCATTTTTGAACATTTGAAACAAAAAATGAGAAGTTTTTAGACCTGTAGCTCTGCGAGTAAGCAGACAACTTCTGCATATTAAATTTTACCCTTTATATTCACGTAGCAACGGCAAATTGCAAAGCCCCTTAGGAAAATGTGCCTCGTGGTGAAAAACCTTCCAAACAAAAATTTTCAGTATATGTAGATACTTGTTGAGAGTCTTTTGAACACACCAGGACAATGGTTTTGTCATTTGACAAATTTGGCAATGTCTGACAGTGAATTGACCACTCAAAAACGATGTATTTTGAAAAGTACTCTCGCAGTACAAGATGCATTGCAGCAAGCTGTAGCTTACTGTGCAATCGAACCATGTAAAATCAAGTGTTTAGGCATAGTCAATTGTACAACTGGCTTGTTCGGCACGGAAGTGCTGAATATTTGGTGTGGGAAGTTTTTGGTTTTTAAATGTAAGATCTGCATGTATTCTGATGGTTTTAGCACTGTATTTTCAAATGGGCGATATTTTCTCAAGGTGGGCTGTTTTTGCCAGCCACAATTTAAGGAGTGCATTTGTGGCATACTTGGAAAGGTTTTGCTCCAAGGCGGGCGTTTAAGCGGGCCGGTGATCGCCGGGTATATGACCAGCCCTGGTACATTAACATCTTGCACGCACATGGAGTGCAGGGAATTTTTGGGTTTTTTTTTTCTGGCAAGTCGTTACAGTCCCCCAAATCAACTTCGGCTCCCATGTCCTTGAAGGGTTTGGTATGTGTACGTTAGGCAATGCAAACACAGACAGGACATCTGAAGAAAATTACATGTAGAGAAAAAGCTTAACCGGGAAGCTTGCAAATGTATCACAGATTATTGCAGGGTCTTTTGCACATGCCTTTAAATTTTGACATTCTTGGCCTCGGGAGTATTGTCACGCTTTTCAATTATCGATCCTGCTTCTTTGTGGAAGGAAAGTTACAAACTATACAAACAGTAGCCTTGCTACTTCAACTGAACCATGCATTCGGAATGAATTTTTCCGTTGGGAGTTAGAAACTTGGGTGTACATCTTTGCTAATGCCGGAAGTATCACTCCAGAATAAGATATATTTTTGTGATAATTTTTGTGAATGTACATTCCATTGTCCATTGAAGTTTGGCTATTACGAAGACATTCCAAAACAGACATTTACCAACTTTGGTGTCATTCCATACTTGGTGGCTTTCACGGATGACTGGGCAAACTTCCGGTAAAAAGTCGCAACCTGGTAGCATTCTTTTTAGCGTTAAACAGGGGTGTTTGGTGGAAATGAGTTCCAAACGGCACCTGGACCCAGTTAATTTTACCTCTGCACCAGGCCCCCCGATGATTGCGATACAGGATGTAGCAAAATTTTTGAAATCTTCTAACGGAAAGAGATCAAGTTTTTCAGACCTGCCACATTTGAAACTGGAAATAGGAACACAGCAGCAATTTGGAGAATCCAGTCAGCCTGGGCGAGGGGTGTAATTAAGGGCATGGGGTGTCCCACTCCCCTTTGGAAATTTTGAAATATAAATACTCTTTGAAACAAAACGGTAGCAAATTTGAAATGAATTGTATCAAAATTTAAACAGGCAAATTTCAATTTTTTAGTCTGTATTTTAAACATCTGGATGATTGATAGTCTGCTGGAATTTAGCCTAAACAAAAAATGCAAAAATCAACACACCCCACCAGTGTAAGGCTAAGGTTTTGTGAGCCTATAATGCAAAGCAAATTGAACTTTGAACTAGTTCCGCAGGCTGGAATACATCCCTTTTTTGCATTATGAGTGCACAAAATAAAACTTTCTGATCATGTTACTTGTTACTGTTGGGCAGGCTGCATGGTAATGTTCTATGTTTACACACTTAACACAAAACTTTATTTAGGCCTAGGCTATGTGAATGATCTTGGCCGGGTTATGCAATGTATTAAAAAAAAAATTTATATAAAAAATCCCACCTATTTTATAATCTCTGTGACTTTCGTAGTTCAAAAGTTAGACCTCGACGTAACCATTAAGTTCAGGCCTAGCCTAGGCCTAGGCTAGACTGCACACGTGCTATTTGGCTATGCCCCACTTTTGCTACGTTACCTATATATGTATGCGATACGGTACCGAAAAACGCCCGAGCCGCAGCTTTTGTCCAAAGTTTATACTCAGAAACCGTTTCTGGCTGTTAAAAAAGAAAAACGTATAAGTATCGTACAATCTTCAAATTTTTTTCTTCTTTTTAATCTAGAAACGCATTGCAATAGTCCACGGTTTTCAAACAAAAGTGCAATTATTGCAATAACCCTATTGTAGTACCAAAGCAGGGGCCACAGGACTTTGGGTCGGTCCCTAGGCGCGCTGGGTGCTTTGTAAACATTAAATAACAACGTTTTTGTTTGGAAATGTACTGTCAGTGCCGTATCCCGAGAATTTTAGCGCGCACACCCGGGTTTCACATACATAATATGAAGTCTTGGTCTAGTGTTTTAAAATATGTACACGTAAAGTCCATACAAGTTCGATCCAAAAAACACAAAAAGGTGCGTGATCCATAAAAAGCGTTTTTAAAAAATTAGTTGCAAGGATATTTCTTGTACTATTTGGGGGGGGGTGAAATCGGAAGTTCTGATTTTTTGTTTTGACGAACTCAAAAAAACGGAACGGTTCTGATTAAATCGAAAGGTTGGCAAGTCTGAGTTTAATTCCCGCCATTTGGTCTGGGGCTGAGACATCAAAACATTCGACTCCAAGCTGAAGGAGAATGAATTACCAAGGCCAAGGTCAAAAAGGGGGCTTAGTTCTCCGCCTGAGGCTAAGGCCTGCCCGTGGGATACAACCTGCCAAACTTGAACCTGAGACAAATTGACAATGTGCCTTTGTAATTTTGATACATTCTTCAACTTTACACTCGTTTTGAATAGAAGAATTTATATTTCAAAAAAATTCCAAAGGGGAGTGGGACACCCCATGCCCTTTAAATTTCACCCCTCGCCCAGGCCGACGGATTCTCCAAATTGCGCTGGGTGTGTTCTATTTCCATTTTCAAATGTTGGCAGGTCTGAAAAATTGATCTCTTTCCGGTTAGAAATTTCAAAAATTTTGCCTAATCCTGTATCGCAATCATCGGATGGGTCTGGTGCAGAGGTAAAATTAACTGGGCCAGTGCCGTTGGAACTCATTTCCAGCCAAAACCCCTGTTAACGCTAAAAAGAATGCTACCAGGTGCCACTTTTTTACGGAAGTTGCGCCAGTCATCCGTGAAGCCCAAAGTAGGGAAATGACACAAAAGTTGGTGAAATGTCTGTTTTGAATGTCTTCGTATACACTTCAATGGACAATGAATTGTACAATCACAAAATTATCAAAAAATACTTATTCTGGATGTACTTCCGGTATTAGAAAGATTGTACACCCAAAGTTTCCCTATCCCCAACGGAAAAATTTCATTCCGAAATGCATGTTCAGTAGTAAGCAGGCTACGTTTGTATATTTGTACCTTCCTTCCAGCCACCCTCCGACAAGGAATCGATAATTAAAAGCGGGCAACTCCACAGCAAGAATGTCAAACATTTACAAGGCATGTGCAAAAGACACTCATGCATAATCTGTGATACATTTGCAGCTTTCGGTTAGAGCTTTTCTCATACGTTAATTTTCTTCAATCGTCTGAGTGTTGCCAATTGCCTAACGGTACAAACTAACCTCAATGGACATAGGACCGAAGTATATGGGACTGTAACGACTTGCCAGAAAAATAAAACCAAAAATTTCCCTGCACCTTGTGCTGCAAATGTTAATGTACCAGGCTGTCATATACCGGCATCACCTGCCCGTTTAACGCCCCTTGAAGCAAAACACTTTCCAAGTTCCAAAATGCACTCTTAAATGTGTGCTGGCAACAAACAGCCCCATAAAATATCGCCATTTGAAAACAATGCTTAAAAATAATCATGCAGATATTACTTTAAAAGACCCAAAAAAGACTTCCCACACAAAATTCGCACTTCGTGCGAACCACCAATTGTACAATCGATATGACCTCACAGCTGATTTTACAGTTGATTGCACAAGTAAGCTATCGCTTGAGCAGACTTGTACTGCGAAGTACTTTTTAAATACAGTCTTTTTAAATGTCAATGCTGTCAGACATTGCAAATTTGTCAAAAGACAAACCTTCTCTGGTGTTTCAAAGACCTCAAACAAGTATCTCATAATATGACAATTTTGTTGGAAAGTTTTTCACCACGGGCACATTTTCCTAGGGGCTTTGCAATTTGCCGTTGCCTAACGTGTAAAATACATGGATAGGCTACAAAATTCTTCAATAGCAGAAGTTGTCTGCTTACTCGCAGAGCTACAGGGCTAAAATTACCAATCATTTTTGTTTCAAAGTGTTATCAAATGTTGTCTGAGATGTTGTATGAGAGTTCAGACATATTTATGCCCAGAATAGGTCTTTGCTTGTCAAACCAACTTGAATATTTTCTAAGCCTCTTGCCATACATATTACTGTTCAAGAAGCAAATAGTTTTAGTCTCTTGAAGTCCTTAAGTGACATGAACATAACACCACTCTAATCCTCAATCTACTTCGCCCCTCCTTACTCCTATTTACACCTTGTAATCCCCACTTACTCGCAGTAAGACCCTGGCAAGCTTTAATAGCACAGTGGCTCCAGGTGACCTCCGAGAGAGGTCACCTGGAGAGGTCCTCCTTCCTGCTGCCTGTCCAAAAGATAGTCCAGTTTTAAAACCTGCAGATATCGTGTAAACCCCTATTTTTCAGTTTTTGGACCCCAGTGACCCCGGGATGCCCTTTTGATCTAAAACCAAAAATGATAGCATTCATTTTTCCCCACCATAACTAATTGAAATAATAAGTATAAAATTTAATTCAAGCTTCCTAACTGGAGTTTTCGGTAACAAATTTTGGGGTTTTTTGACCCGTAGTGATTTTAAAGACGACCTTTAACTTCTAAAAAAAAATGATGCTTTAAATCTTTTAAATCATAATGCTCCACAAAACACAAAAAAAAAAAATCATTAAACCCTTCCTACCCGGAATAAAAGTTTTAACAAGGTTTTCACCCTTTGCCCCCCGTGACCCCTATGACCTTTGACCTCCACTAAACATATAGCATTCATCTTCGAAACCCATCCCAACACCCACATACTACATATATAATCTATCCAAGTTTCCCTTTCCCTGGAGATTTTTAAAGGTTAACAGGGTTTTAAGTGTTTGACCCCATGCCCCCAGTGCCCTTTGACCTCCCCCCAAAAAATGATGGGGGTTCATTTTTCACCATAAAGATCTACACACTACATATGAAATCAACCCCAAGCTTTCTAGCTTGAGATATCAATTTAAAAAAATGTTAAATTGGGGTTTTTTTGCCCCCCCCGGTGACCCCAAATGCCTTTGACCTCCCCCCCAAAAAAACGATCCCTTTTTTTTCCCTTACCATAATGCATGTACATACTCGTAAAAATTTTTATCCAAGTTTCCTATTTTGAGATATCATTTTAAAAAAGGGTTTTTCGGGGTATAAAACCCCAGTGACCCCAGAAAACCCTTTTGACCTCCCCCCAAAAAAAAATAGGGTTTTTCCCTCGTCCCCCAAAAAGCATCTACATTTTATGTATGAAATTTACCAAGCTTCCTATCTTGAGAAAATTGTTTTAAACCCAAGGGTTTTTCCCGCATTTGACCCCTTGACCCCAAAGCCCTTTGACCCCCCTTTCAAAAAAAAATAGGGTTCTTTTCTTCCCAAAAGAATACCCAAAAGTTTCCTTGGCTTAAAGAATCATTTTAAAAAAGGTTTTCAGGGTTTTGACCCCAGTGACCCCAGATGACTTTTGCCCTCCACCAAAAACAATGGGGTTTTTTCTTTACCAAATATTTTTAAATAAAAGGGTGGGAAATTTAATCCAAGCCTCCTCCTTTGAGTATCTTCGTGAAAAAAGGTTTTAGATTTTGACTCTGGTGACCCCATATGACCTTTAAACCTTCCCAAAAAACAATGGGGTTTTTCCCTCTTAAAGGGGGAATTATTTTACCAAGTTTGAAAAACCGTCAAAAATTTTCCCCCTTTTGAGTATGTGTTAATGAGAAAAGTGTCAAAAACCCACATACACAGCGCGCGCCGAAAACTACACACCACATACGCCATCACGAATGCTAGGTTTTTTTATAAATTTAAACCAAAAATGATGCCAAATCAAATAAATTTTGGGAAAGGGTAGATAAAACCCTTTTAAATTGGCATCTAAAAAACCCTTTCCCAAAAATTTGGCCGTCTCTCATTAAAATTTAGCCGACCCCAAAGAAGGTGTGATGCATTGCTGGCAAAGGATTTGATGGGGAAATAAAAATTTCCCTTTTTTTTTTTTTATGAAAAAGCAAGAATTTTTCAAACCGGTTTTAAGTGCACACAATCCACATTTGGGCCATAATGAGTTTCCCCTTCAGAAAAAAAATACCAAAAGGATTCCTTGGTTTTAAAACCCAGTGATGGTGAAACTCTTCTTTTTGAACCCCGGGCAAATGGCCAGTTAAAAGAATCATCTAAAAAGGGACACAAATTAAATGGGCTTTCCCATGGCATTTTACTCACAGGAAATTTTGTTGGGCTAAAAATAATCAAAAAGGTCAGGGAACCATCTGAACCTTGGTCAGTTAAAGTAACCCCCGGTTCCATTGGGGGAAAATGAGCGGGCTTGTTTAACAGAAAATTTTTTTTTTTTAAACCCAAATTTTAAAAAATACGGGAATGATAGAAAAATAAAAATTAGGCAAAAAAGTGGGTTCCTTTTCAAGAAAATGGGGGGCCCTCACAGGAAAAAATTTTTCCCAAAACCTACGGGTTTTGTGAATTATTACCCCTTTACTAATACCTCACCTTTTACTACTATTGGCCATTTTCATCTACCACGGAATTCCTCACCTTTTATTTTACTATTGGCCCAGTCCACCTACCACGGAATGATCACGGGCCATAAAATTTCCCTGACTAGGTGGCATTATACCATCCCCTTATCCCAGACTAACTTAACTTCCTTTGGGTTTCATGAGAGACATATGATAGAATGCCCAAGAAGTAAGCACAAGTACAGCGCACGACGCACAACATTGTCACAAAGAAGGGGCCCCCTACAGGGGGTTGTGATCCAGCCCCCCCCACCTGAAGAAAAAAGGGAAAGCAGGTGGTAGCTTGATCCAGAGAGGACATCAAGGTCGGGTCGGGCGGGAGTCCGAAAAGATGCCATTAGCATGAGAGATATGCCAAGGCGGGTTTCTCCGTGAGTCCTCTGGGGTTCCCGGGAGCGGGCGGGGGGGTGAGAGGTAGGTGAGGGAAGTAGGGCTAATAGATTTTACAAAAAAAAGGTTGGTTTGGGGGGAAAAACTGTTACGCTCCTACTTACCTCCCCCTATTAATACTATTGGACCCGGACTAGCACCGTGAAGAAAAAGGGGAAAACGGGCGGAACCGAAAACCCTTGTCAGGGACATTGCGAAAAATAATTGGGGTCTCCCCTGATACCAACCCGATTTAAAAACATCGTTTAAACAGTGTGAGCCCAGTGTTGCAGGGCCCTTTCCTTTTGGTAGAGCCAAAACCCTTTTTCCAACTGGGGAGGGTTTTTACTCTGCGGGAGGGCTGTTGGGCTACCTGGGGCAAAGGGACAGAAGGGCCCACTTCTAAACCCCTGGTTTTCCCGGGGAGAAGATGTCTGGAGGGGGGGGGGGGGGACAGGAAAAAATCTACCCCTTTAGTAAAATTGGTAATTCCAGGGGAAAAAAATTTTTTACCAGAATAAACCCTTTAAAAAAACCCCCTGAAAGTGTAAGTGGGGACATGCAGGAATGAATCAACCCGACCGCTTCCTTCCATAGAAAAAGAAAAATGAGGGGGAAAAAGCCGATTTGGATACTTATGCCTTACAGCGGGGGGTCAACTGCGGCCCGCGGGCAAAGGGGGGCCCGCGACCTTTCCCCCTGTGCGGCCCCCGAAAACCAAAATTTTGATTTGGGCCCAATTTCTGGCCCTTTTACGTCTTGTTTTTTTGACCCCAACCTAAACTTACGTAATACGGATATCATGAAATCAAAAAAAACGTCATTCCTTTGATGTAAGGTGGATATTTTTCGACCCAATTTATTTTTTGATAAAATAAAATATTCATAGGGAAAAAACCCTTTAAACTGAAATTTAAAAAAAATTTGCCCCCCCAAAAAAAAAGAGATGCAATACACGGGGGCCCAAATTTCACCAAAAAAATTTGTAGGTCCTACTACAATATAATTCGAGGGCAGTTTGGGGCTGTCTAGATGGGCACATTGGGGCACTTTCGGGGGAGGGGTGGGAGAAGGGTTAGGGGGGGGGGAAGGGGAAAAGGGGGGGGGTGAGACGCCCCCCTCTATTTACACATGATCTCTCTTCCATGCGGCCCTCAGATGGTCACAGCAAAATGATTTGGCCCCGGGGTTCAAAAGGTTGCCCCCCCCTGCTCTACAGGTCTATATCCGTAGGCCTGTCTTGGGAAATTTCCCTTTTTGAAAGTCTAAAACCGACAGGTCAGATTCCCGGGAGGTGAGGGCAGATCAGTGATATCCCCAAACCCCCGTTAAAGAGTACTGCCCCAAACCCACAAATAGAGGCGACCAAAAGAAAACCCCCTGAGGGTCCGTAACCCCAGCTGACCTGAAGAAAGGGACATGAGATGCCCTTTTCAGTTGAAAAAGCTTAAACTGTTAAAAGGGGAAAACTACCCCTGTCCCTTTTTTAGGTTTCAGCGGGAGGTTAAAAAAGGGGGACCCCTTTCAAAAAATGGTTTTTTCTTTTTTTCGGTTTGCCTTTGACTTGGGGGAGGCCCCCTTGGGGGAAGTTACCTTTTTTAACCGAAAAAAAAAAAAAGGGTTTGGAAAAAAAATCCCCTGGGAAAAAACTTGGGAAAAAACCTCCAAACCTCCCCCTTGGGGGAATCTTTTTAACCTTTTTTCCCCCCCGGGGTTTTTAAAGAACCCCTTTTAAAAAGGGAAAGTTTTCCAAAAGGGGGCAGGGGCCCCCAACCGGATTATTTTGATTCCTTTTTAAAAAAAAAGCAGGGGTTTTTTTTTGCAACCCTTTTTTTAACGGGGCCCAAAATCATTTGGGTTGGCCTTGGGGACCCCAATTATGGAAAAAAGGCCCCCCCCAAAGGGGGGGGAAGAAGAAGGGGTTCATGTTTTGGGATAGGAAGGGGTTTTTTGGCGTCTAAAACTTCAAACCCCCGTTTCCCCCCCTTCCACCCCCAAAACCCCTCCTTTAACCCCTTCCCCTTCCCCCACCCCTCCCAGTAAGGGACCCAAAAAGGGGGGGCCCCATCCCCCCCAACACCCAAACCCCCCCAAACCTTTCCCCCTCGAAAATTTATATTGTAGTATGGACCCACTAATTGTTGGTTTAAACTTTTCCCGTGTATTTCCCCTCTATTTTTTCGACAAATTGTTAATCAGATTTAGAATGGTTTTACTGTGAAACTTTTTTTTATCAAAAAGAAAAAGGTCGAGAATATCCACCCTTTCATAAAGGAAGTTATGTTCTTTGATTTTTATGATATCCCCGTACTTACGTCAAGTTTAGGTTGTGGCAAAATAAAAAAGACGTACAAGGGCCAGAAATTAGGCCAAAAACGAAAATTTGGCGCGGGCCCCACAGGAGGAAGTCGCGGGCCGCAATTTTTCCCGCGGGCCGCAGGTTGCCCCACCCCTGCTGTGAGGCCCTTTAGTAGTCCGAATTTGGCTTCTTCCCCCCCCGTTCTGTTCTATGGAAGGAAACGGTACTGTTGATTCATTTTCCTGGGAGTCCCCACTTCAGCTTTCCCCTGGGGGTTTTGAAGGCTGATTCTGGTTTTCACTTCTTTGGAAAATTTCCCCAAACTACTGAGGGGTAGACTTTTTTCCTGTCACCCCTCCAGACATCTTCTAGCCGAAACCAGGGGTTTAGAAGACGGTCTCTGTACTTGCTCCAGGTAGTCAACAGTCTCCCGCAGAGTCGAAACCCTACCCAGTTGGATAAAGTCTTGGCTCTACCATATGTGCAAGGGTCTGCAACAGCTAGGGCTCACACGTGTTGACGATGTTTTTCATCAGTTGGTAGTCAGTGGAGACTCAATTAGTTTCAGCAATGTGCTGACAACGGCTCGGTTCCGACCGTCTTCCCTTCTTCACGGTGCTAGTCTGTCCAATAGTAGTAATATGGGAGGTAAGTAGGAGCGTAACAGATTTTCCCAAACCTACCTGTTTTGTGAATCTATTAGCCCTACTTACCTCACCTACTCTCACCACCAGCCCCGCATCGGAACCGAGAGGACGTCACGAGAGAACCTGCCTTGGCATATTCTCATGCTAATGGCATCTTACGGACTCCTGTCTGACCCGACCTTGATGTCTCTCTCTGGATCAAGCTACACTGCTCCGGTGTTTCTTCAGGTGGGCTGGGCTGGATCACACCACCTGTAGCGGCTCTTCTCGTGACAATGTTGTGCGTCGTGCGCTGTACATTGTGCGTTACTTCTTGGGCATTCTATCATATGTCTCTCATGAAACAAGGGCGAGTTAAGTTAGTCTGCATAAGGAGATGGTATAATGCCACCTAGTCAGGAAATTCATGGCCAGTGATCATTCCGTGGTAGGTGGACTGTCCAATAGTAGTAATAGGTGAGGACATTCCGTGGTAGATGAACTGTCCAATAGTAGTAATAGGTGAGGTATTAGTAGGGCTAATAGATTCACAAAACAAGTAGGTTTTGGGAAAATTTCTTCCTGTGAGGGCCTCATTTCTTGAAAAGGAAGCTACTGTTTTGCCTAATTTTGAATTGTCTATCATTCTGTATTTATTAATATTGGTTTAAAAATATGAAAATTTTCTGTTAAACAAGCAGCATCATTTCCCTTTAATGGAACCGGGGATTACTTTGAACTGACCAAGGTTCAGATGGTTCCTGACCTCTGATATTCAGCCTAACAAATTACCTGTGAGATAACATGCCATGAATGCTATTAATTGTGTCTTTTCAGATGATTCTTTTAACTGGCCATTGCCTGTGTTCAAAGAGAAGAGTTTCACCATCACTGGTGTAATACCAAGGAATCTATGGATCATTTTGTTGAAGGAAGCTCATTATGCAACTGTGGATTGTGTGCACTTAATACAGGTTTGACAATTCTTTGCTTTTTCAGTAAAATCAGGGAATTATTATTCTCATCAAGTCCTTAGCCAGCAATGCATCACACCTTCTTTGGGGCGGCTAAATTTGAATGAGAGACGGCCAAATTTGAGCAGAACGGCTTTTGAGATGCCAATAAATGGCTTGATCTACCCTTTCAAATGAGTTTGATTTGGCATCATTTTGGTTTCAATGATAAAAGAAAACCTATGCATTTGTGATGGCGTATGTGTGTGTGTATGTGTGCGTTGCGCGCGCGTGTGTATGTGGGTTTGTGACACTTTGCTCATTAACACGATATCTCAAGAAGGGAAACTCTGACGGTTCTCAAACTTGGTACATAGATTGCCCCATATTAAGAGGAAGAACCTATTGTTTTGGTGGAGGTCAAAGGTCATATGAGGTCACCAGAAGTCAAAATCCAAAAACCTTGTTAACACGATAGATATCTCAAGGTAGGAGGCTTGGAAATTTTTCATACTTAGTATGTAGATATATTATGGTAAGAGAAAGAACCCAATGTTTTTGGTGGAGGTCAAAGGTCATCTTGGGTTACAGGGGTCAAAATCTGAAATCCTTGTTAACACGATGTCTCAAGCAAGGAAGCTTGGATATGCATTATGGTAAGAGAAAGAACTCTCTTATTTTTGGTGGAGGTCAAAATTCATCTGGGGTCACCAGAGTCAAATGCTGAAAACCTTGTTAACACAATATCTCAAGATAGGAAGCTTGGATAAATTTCATACGTAGAATGTAGAGGTGTTATTGTACGAGGAAGAACCCTATTGTTTTGGTGGAGGTCAAAGGTTATCTGGGGTCAATGGGCTTCATACCTGAAAACCTTGTTAACATGATATCTCAAGATAGGCAGCTTGGCTGGATTTCATACGTAGTATGTACATGCGTTATGGTAAGGGAAAGAACCATATTGTTTTTGGGTGGCGGTCAAAGGTCATTTGGGGTCACCGGGATCAAACCTTGATAACATTTGTTAAATTGATATCTTCAGCTAAAAGCTTGGATTGATTTCATATGTATTGTGTAGATGCTTTATGGTAAGAAAATGAACCCTATCATTTTGGTGGAGGTCAAAGGTCATCTGGGGCCACAGGGGGTCAAACACTGAAAACCATGTTAACACTTTATCTCCAGGTAGGAAGCTTGGATTGATTTTTTATGTAGTATGTGGATGCGATATGGTGCGAAAATGAATGCTATCACTTTTGGTAGAGGTTAAAGGTCATCTAAGGTCAATGGGTCAAACACTGAAAACCTTGTTAACAGGATATCTCCAGTTAGGAAGTTTGAATAGATTATTTTTTGTGGTATGTGGATGCATTATGATGAGAGATGAATGCTATCACTTTTGGTAGAGGTTAAAGGCCATCTAAGGTCAATGGGTCAAACACTGAAAACCTTGTTAACAGGATATCTCCAGTTAGGAAGCTTGAATAGATTTCATACTTAATATGTGGATTCGTTATGGTGCGATGATGAATGCTATCATTTTTGGTGGAGGTCAAAGGTCATCTGGGGTCACTGGGGTCAAACACTGCAAACTATGTTGACACTATCTCCAGGTAGAAAGCTTGGATAGATTTCATACTTGGTATGTGGATACGTTTTGGTAAGAAGATGAACCCTATTATTTTTGGTGGAGGTCAAAGGTCATTTGAGGTCACTGGGGGTCAAACACTGAAAACCTCGTTAACAAGATATCAGGTAGGAAGCTTGGATAGATTTCATAATCAGTATGTGACTGTGTTGAGGTGAAAAGATGAATGCTTTCTTTTTTGGTCGAGGTCAAAGGTCATCTGGGGTCACAGGGGTCAGAAAGCAAAATTTAAAGAATTCCCCAAATCGTCTCATTGGTTCGCCAGAAGTCAAAAAGCAAATTCTCCCAAGCATTCCCAAGATCAAATTTGAATCTAAAATTATTTTTCCAATATGTTAAGATAGCACTTGACCAGTGACTGAAAGATATGTGACACCATGGCATTATTTGGAATAGAACACTTATCATCGAAGCCTCAATGCATTTTTGAATTCTGGTTTGATGTTTGGAGCACGAAAAATTTCAATAAGGCATAGGTGCTTTACAGCTTTTTGAGCATGATTTTTACCCTAATTATATGAAAAGAACTGTACTCTGGACCCCACTGTAGGGGGCCTTGCACTTCGCTCGCACCCTGGCGCCGGCACCAAATGGATAGTATGGATAGAATCAGTAATGAGTGAGACACCCTACTTCAAAATCCTGGCTAAAGCCCTGTTTCTCATAGATACTAATGTGGTTAACTCAAACTAAAATTCAAGGGAAAGAAATTAAACAAACTGAAGAATGGTTAGAATGGAAGGTTTGTCTCTTTTAAGAAGCACCGCTTCCCCATGGTATTGTATCAATGTTGCTTGGTTTGCAGGTGTTTGTGGGGTCATTTTTGAAATTATGGCCCGTGAGGTTTTCAGCCACTTTTGAAATATGCCACATTCCAAAGCATGACAGGTATCTTCCATTACCTACTCTAACCTATCTGCCAGTAGCAAGTCGGGGAAGAAGTATTAAACCTCCTTATTGATTTATTTGCTTTGTGGTTTCCTCCTCACAACTGTTGGGAGGCTCTCCATTCAGGCCCAGCACAGCTATTCAGTGTGTCAACATGAGGATGAGGAGTCAAGATGAGGTTCATGCCAGCCAGGACATTGAGCTGCACAGTTTATTTGCTAGAGGATTAGTTGCGGTAGAGTAAAACTCAATCCTGGCTAAGGGACATTCCCTCTAATGAGTCAAAAATCTGCAGTACAGTCTGGTAACCTGCTCAAGCCTATTAATAACTCATACTGACCCCCAAATGACTTCTTAACTTTACATCCAGGTGACCAAAGGTAGCCCCATACCCAAAGATCCCTTCAACCAAGTTTTTGACATATTCCATCCACTAATGAGGGTTTGAAAGCAGTTAGAACAATTGTGGACAAGTAGTACAACCTGTAGTATAAGCCAGGTGCATTGTTAGGTTAATAATGGACAGATTACAGCTGTTGTATGAATTCCTGCATCAGTCATGACATCATTGTGGGAGTTGCATCTTCATTTGGAATCACAATTACAACTAGGGCAGTGGGGACATGAGGTGTTTCTGCTGAAGGGGACTATGTTTGCACCTTTTGTTTGTCTCCACACTTCTGCTAAATCATGTTTATACTAACACTGTCAGGTAATCCTGTCTGGTCAGAATAACTGTTCACTTGACCATGAAATGGTCTTGCAGCAGATGTTTGCCTAGCCATGTATTTCTACAGGGTAGTCTATTTATGCTTGAGAGAGTCCATTCATGTAAGATGTGCAGAGTAGGGAAGTGAGGAAGTCTAGCTTGCTTTGTGGTTTTTTTTGCAGTGTACTGTTCTGAAAAGAACTGAGTATCAGCAAAAATATGGCATGGAAGCCAACTCAAAAAAATATGGGGACTAAGTGAAAACCTTCAAAAAAAATCTTTTGCTTAGTGCACCCCATGCCATTCCTTAGGTGGAGGTTCTTAAAGTTTGTACACTGAGGGAAGGTCATCTGTTATGGTCGTTAGCATTTAAAACCCCTGAAAAGGGGGTTCAGTGTAGAAAAAGGAAAGGGGTTTAAGGGGAAAAGTATCCTGACTTGGCTAATTCTTCTCTTGCTTGGAATAAGTTTGATGTCAAACTAGAAAAATAGGGGGAATTAAAGCTGCCAACTCCCTAATTTAAAACACCACTTTTGGGAAATAACAAAATAGAACTTCGATTTAACACCCCTTAAAATACTTCTTAAATATTAAAACAGTTTTTCCATTTTTTTTTATCAATTTTATTTCTTTAGTATTTTGGAAAAACCACAAAAATTTTAGTATTAGGTTTTTTGGGTCCCAAAATTCAGGACGTGTGAGAATTTCCTAAGAAGTAAGAATGTTTTTTCAAAACCAAGCGGAAAAAGCCAAAGCCAAATCTCCCTTTTAATAAATGTATAGCAATACATAGTCACGTGTTTCAGGCTTGATATTGTCTGTTCGAAGATTATGAGTAATATATTATACTGGGCATAGCATTTACATTTGGAATAATTAAAATCTATTTATTCTGGAATTTGGAAACTTTGGTTTTACTGCGGGGTTTGGCACTGGGATTCCCAAATTGATTGCTGGACCCCGTTATTGACCACAAAGGGAAATTCTCTTTTCCAGCACAGTCCACATTAGTTAGTCAGTCTTAGCTTCTATGCAAGGTGTTAAACTAGTTTAATGTTTGATTTTTGACTACTGAAAAGACCTCCAACAAAATTCAAGGTCATCCTAAATGCAAGTTCTTGTACACGTTTAAATATCAACTTCCTCGCTGGCACGTTCAACATACATTTCAGTTTAAGTGCCCCCAAATAACAAGATATTGATACTGCATGAACTTGCATCATAATTGTATATAGTTAAAATTCTTTTAACTTCTAACTGGAGTATTGTTAACAATTTTTTGGTTTGACATATGATCTAGGAAACTTAATTTAAAAATGATAAAATTAATTTTCTTTTAACATTCAACAAATTTTAATTTTCACGTTCAACTGAAGTAGTATATTAAAATTTCCAAGGTGGCCCCCGTGCCCTTATACCTGCCTCCAGAAGATCAATTCACTTGTCCATCCATACATTAAATTACTCCAGCCTCCTGAATATGTGTTACGGTTAAAAATTTTAACCAATCCAAGGGTTCGACCTCCAAATCGATAGGGTAAATTACAAGCATCCTTGACCTCAGAAAAACCCCGTTACGCTTGAAATAATTTTCAATGTTAATTATTTGGAATGGGCCCAAGACTTTGACTCCAACAAAAAGAACCTTAATTTTTAGTCTGATTTAATCTCGTAAATACTCAATGGACTTGCTACAATTCCAAAAATTACAAAATGTTCGGAGTTTTCGGTATAAGCAAGATGGACCCAAATCTATTTCCCCCACAAAAACAATGTTTTTCCTGTCATAAGATAATCTTTTATAAATTTGTCAGCCTTCCTTCCAAAATGGTAACAGGTTTCACATTGAGCATTTCCCCAGTGAATGACTCCATTACAAGAATGTCAAAACATCATAATAATTTCATATTTAAGCTTCGTTAGACTTTGTTACAAGTTAATTTGACCTGGCGTTGCATTGCCTAAAGACAATTTTTCCTCATATAGCCAAGTTATCTATACTAAAGAATTCCAAATAACCTGAGATTCCTGTTCCAAGTTTTAAGATTTGTTCTGGTACCGTAGTCTTTGACCCTGCAACCTAGGCTCTTAACTCATTGGACAACACTTCGGACCAATGCATCGTAATGGGTGCCCACAAAACTTAATGAGCAAATTCCAAACCACTACAAACGGCCTAAACCCCAAACAGCAATTTGCATTTAAACAAAAACTTCACCAGAAAAAACTTCCATGCGAAACCTTTAGAATTGGCATCCCCTTTTGATCTCAGGTTGCCAAAAATTCGCTTCTCATAAAATTTGTACCGCCAAGATTTTCAAAATACTGTGGTGTCATAAATTATCCATGATTATGAAAAGCAAAAATTGTAACTGGTGTCAAATCACAGTTCTAGATTTTCAGAACAAATGATGATTTCTTAACAAGGTTTAAAGGCTTTTGCAATTTCAGTTGCCTAGTTAAAAACATCGAAAGCACAAATTCTTCAATTTATGGAAGTTTCTCACGGAACTTTAGGCTAAATATACGATCATTTTTTTTGTGTTCAAAGTTCCCAAGGTTTGATTAAAGGGGAAAATTTTGCTGGTTTTTCAAAAAATTATATTTTTTAAACCTTTTAATACAAATGTTAAAAAAAAAATAGGATGTAGTCCTTTTAAAAAAATGACCCCACAAAAAATCCCAAACCTACTTTTTGCTATTACCTACTAAAATTTTACCTTATACCACTATGGAAGCCCCCCCACGAAAGCCCACTTCCATATTGGAATCCCCCCCCGGGAAGGTCCCCTCCTGTGAAGCTTAAAAATTTAAAAAAAGGCCCCTTCCCCAGTTAAGGTTTGATATATGCCGCCGCCCCACCCGCTTACCCCCTTGAACAAAAATTCGGGGGCATTTAAAAAAGTTAAATGGCTGGGAACCAAACCTTAAAAATTCCCTTATTTAAAATACCAAAATAACTCGTTAAAAAATTAAAAAAAATGTTAAAAAAAATACCACTTTGGCGAACACAGCCAGTTTTCTGCTTTACATTGAATTTACATGTTGGATGAATTCAAGGATTCTGAGCATTGACGGGGTACTTTTCAAAAATACATCTTTTGTGTCAATTACAAAATCCAAAATGAAAAACCCCTTGGTTTTTTAAAACAATCTTTAAACAATATTATAATTCAAATTTTTTTGAATTTTTAAAGAGGCCTTTAAATGAGGGCTTTGAATTTGTTTCCACTTTAAAAAAAGGAAATTTGGCAAAGTTTATTCAAGGTTGGTTTATCAAGAATCAAAATTTTCTTTTTGCAAAATTTCAAATGTTTGGGGTTGTTTCCTTAGCAAAGGGGCTTTTCTTCAAACCAAACTAATTATTTTTTAAAGGCCCCTTCAAATCTGTTACAGAAAATTTGCCTAACCTTAAATGATGAAACAACAATCTAAATCCAGTCCCCCTATTTCCCATTTTAATTTTTCCTTTTTTCCCGTAAATGGGTTTTTTTTTTGGTTTCCTCGGAAATCCGGGGGGCCCTCCTTCTTGCGTCCAAAAATAGCAGGTAACCCTTGCTACTTTTGAAGAGGGTAAAATATTCAACTTTAACAGATTTTTTAAAATACCTTTTCCCTCCACGGGGAACCTTTTCATTTGAGTTTTTCCCTAAAAGGGAGGTCAACATTTTTCCCCCTTGCCAACTTTAGTTCACGTCCACCTTAAAAACATTCACGTGTTTCCCTTGCTTGGACTTGCCACAATGTAGCCAAGACTATCCAATTTTAGGGTTTTTCGGTTTTACCTCCCATTGGGGTACGGGCCTTTCCCCTTGTTCTCCCCACAAAGTTCTTAGTGCGAAGTCTAGGCTTGGTTGTTGGTTATGTTAGTTTCCGATTTTAAACATGAAGCTAGGGGTTCCCGGATGATTCTGACTGCCTTTCTGAAAATAGGGGAGAAGCCGATTTTTGGCCATGGGAGCCATTAGCGGGGTGTAGATGCGTCCCCGTCACAAATCCCGATTTCCTGTGCGGGCCCGGGCCAAGTGATTGGCCCATTTGGCCCTTTAAAAAAACCGGTTAGACCACAATCCTAAACCTTACCGTAAGTTCGGAAAAATCCAGGAACGGGCATCCAAGTCCCGGGTATTCCGAATCATTGGGGTTTAAGACGAAAAGAAACCCTATCCAAAAACTAATTTGGCCTTTTGGGTACCCCCCCCTAGGCCCCCCAAAACTCCTTTTCCACCCCCCCCCCCCCCCACCCCCCCCCCCCCCCACCCCCCCCCCCCCCCACCCCCCCCCCCCCCCACCCCCCCCCCCCCCCACCCCCCCCCCCCCCCACCCCCCCCCCCCCCCACCCCCCCCCCCCCCCACCCCCCCCCCCCCCCACCCCCCCCCCCCCCCACCCCCCCCCCCCCCCACCCCCCCCCCCCCCCACCCCCCCCCCCCCCCACCCCCCCCCCCCCCCACCCCCCCCCCCCCCCACCCCCCCCCCCCCCCACCCCCCCCCCCCCCCACCCCCCCCCCCCCCCACCCCCCCCCCCCCCCACCCCCCCCCCCCCCCACCCCCCCCCCCCCCCACCCCCCCCCCCCCCCACCCCCCCCCCCCCCCACCCCCCCCCCCCCCCACCCCCCCCCCCCCCCACCCCCCCCCCCCCCCACCCCCCCCCCCCCCCACCCCCCCCCCCCCCCACCCCCCCCCCCCCCCACCCCCCCCCCCCCCCACCCCCCCCCCCCCCCACCCATTTAGAAAACCCCTTTTTTTTTTGCCCGGCTTTTCACCAGAAAGTCAAAAGGACTGTGGAAAACGCAGTGTGATCGGAAAAGGGCCTAACGGCAAGTGGTTTTACTTAAGTTTAGTGTGATTTGGGGCGCCCTCCCTAGGCAGAACTCCCCCAAAGCATGTTTGGTTTACGCTAGGTTTTCCCCCCTAAGAGGCAGGGGAAATTTGGAAAGGGAAAAATTTTAGACAGTTTTTCCCCGCATAATGCCGATAAAAAAAGGTACAAAATGGTTTTTTCGCCCAACTCGTGTCTCGTCGGACCTCACATCATTTTGGACGGTCAGGCTTTTCCCTGAGCAAATGGATTTACCTTTTCATCTTTTTTTTTAAAGTTTTTTCAGGCTTCTTTCGAAAAGTATTTCATTGATGAGCAGACCCATTCGAGGGAAAGTTGATGTCCCCTTTTGCCACCCAATCGCCCCGACTTTTTTGTAAAAGTTTTCTTATATTTAAAATGCACACGGGGGAAGAAGCCCACTGTGCCACTGTGACCGGGAAAATTACGTTCTGATGGGCGTCACTTTTTTTTTCTTGTGTGGTCGATAAAATCACTTTCAGTCCCTATGGGGCAGTTCGGGACCAGATGAAGCTGGGCTTATTTGAAGCTTTCTCGGCCTTTCTACGGGACGCTTATCAAGTTGCGCTATGTATCTGGCTTTTATATGCCCGTTTTTTGTAAACCTGGACCGATGTTGATTCAAGATCTTGTGCAGATATTAGCCAGACATCGAATCCATAATTGGCCAATACATGGAGTTTTTCGTTTGACTCATATCTAGATGTTAAATAAGGTAAGTATTTGGTACCTTTAAGGTGTCGGGGTGTTTTGGACGAGTTGTCTTGGGGCCCAAACGCCGGAAAAAGAAGTTAAAAGTGCAAATCTAGGGCAATTTTATACACCTATGCACTTTTGTCTGCACCTCTGCTTTGCAGCGTTAATACGTAATTACGTATACCCTTACCTCACACTCTGCCACAATCATTAAAATCTTTCAGAATAATTGTTAGAGAGGGAACTGTTCCAGATGTGTGGGCCACATTCACAATGGAATTGATGATGGAAGGCTTACTTTGATTTGCGCCGTTAACATTAAAATGTGCACTTGATTTTAGAAGTAGGACTGCAAAAATTGAAGTTAAAAGCTTTCCTGGAGTTTAAAGGGCTTCAAAACCCTTACTTAAAAAGAACCTTTTGTGATAATATTGACAAGAAACAATGACCCAAGTCGAAAAATAATAAGCTGGGAATTGCCCTTGAAATATCTCAATAACGTGCTCAACCCACTTTTTTACTGCGATCGCTTAAAGATTAAATTTTATTTGTAAATACTCCAAAAAAATCTTTTTTTAAACAATTTCCTTGTTACGTCCTACGTTTCTTTCCTTTAAAATTCCGTGCCCACACTGCAAAAAAATCACGCAAAAAATTTTGTTTTGTAACAAAAATTTAACCAAAACAAGTTAGTTTTGAACAATAAGGAATTCACTTTCTACTTTAAAAATTAAAGTTTTTTTTTTTTCTGTTATTACTTCGACTTGATGTTTTTGCTTCAGAAAAACAGAATCGCCCTTGTTCCCTGAAAAGTCGTAACCTCATTCACCACGACAGTCACATTTCCGGGAACCACTCATCATACGTCCTATTTTTCATTTAAAAATGCTCCCCTTGAAAGGAAAGAAAGGTTTCTAACTCAAAACAAAACCTCAGGGGAGATTGCATTCCCCAAGGGAGAATCACAAATATTTGGGTTCCAGTTCTCCCCAAAGGGAAAGTATACTAGCTACCCCAGCAGGTAAATTTTTAAAACCAGAACCTTCCCTAAAAAAAAATAGCAAAACATATTGGCGAGACTTGATGATAAGCCATTTGGGGGGCTTGACAAAGTGAGAATTACATGGTTTCAAAAACGTTTACAGCTTTTAAACAGCAAACAAAGTCAGCTATTCAAAAGGGGACACAAGTCGTTCCCCACCAAAAATGAACCAAAATTTTACTTTTTTAGCTATGTTTACGGTGTTATTACCCTGACAAAAAGGGGGGAAAACCCCTTGTAATTTACAAGGTTCACAAACTGAAAAACCAATTTATTAAATTGTTTCCAATATGGTTTTAATGTGATTTTACCGCATCAAACAGCCAATATGAAAAGTATCCATTCCTAGCTTGAGATATTTGTTTTCCATCCCCATAGTAGTATGTGGGGGATGAGATACTGCTTCGTTTTCCATTGAAAAGTGCACACGTTTACCTCTCCGCGCCATAAAACAAAAAACCATGAAAAAGCATGGAGGGAAATTGGGGCTTTTTGACCGCTACTCAAAGGGGGGCAGAAAAAAGGGGGTGAAGGTCCTGTTCCTGGTCATGTGACCAAAAAGCCTAAAATTTGGGGAAAATCAGATGGAAAGACATTTACAAGGCCAAAAATGTGTAGCAAACTCCGCCTAACTAAAACATGATTGAGCCCAATTTGGGGGGGGGGTGCATATCTTGGAAATTTTGCCTGCATACCCCCACAGATAGGTCAAGGTCAAAGTCAACCATCAAAAAGGTCAAAAAAAGCAAATTTTTCCCAAAAGTGGGGTATAAAAAACCCGAATGCAACAGTAAATGGCCCCGATTTCTTGACATAGCTTTCATATTGAAGCGCTCTTGGCACCCAAAAATTTTTCTGGATTTTGATTGGGGCCCAGGGTGAGGAAGGGCGTTACGAAATTAGATTTCGTAAAGGGGTGAGACAAAAGGAATAGGTGTATAAAATTGCCCTAGATTTGCACTTTTAACTTCTTTTTGGGCTTGGGGCCCAAGCCTGCCCAAAAAACAAGGGTTACATATACCTTTTAGATATGAGTCAAACGAAAAACTCCATGTATTGGCCAATTATGGATTCGATGTCTGGCTAATATCTGCACAAGATCTTGAATCAACATCGGTCCAGGTTTACAAAAAACGGGCATATAAAAGCCAGATACATAGCGCAACTTGATAAGCGTCCCGTAGAAGGACCAGAGAAAGCTTCAACTAAGCCCAGCTTCATCTGGTCCAGAGACTGCCCACATACGGGACTGATGTGATTTTATCTGACCACACAAGAAAAAAAATGTGACGCCCATCAGAACGTAATTCCAGGTCACAGTGGACACAGTGGTCTTCTTCCCGCAGTGTGCATTTAAGTATGAAGAAATCTTGTACAATAAAGTCGTGGCGATTGGATGGCAAAGGGCAACATCAACTTACCCTCGAATGGATTCTGCTCATCAAATGAACTACTTTTCTGAAAGAAGCACTGAGAAAAAACTTTAAGAAAAAGATGAAAAGTGTAAATCCTATTCGCTACAGGCAAAAGCCTGAACCGCTCCAAAATGATGGTGAGGTCCGACGAGACACGAGATTAGACGAAAAGCCATTATGATATCCTTGTTTTATCGATGCATTAGTGCGGGCAAAAACTGTCTAAATTGTCTCCCTTTCCCAAGTTCCACTGCCTCTTAGGGGGAAAGCCGTAGGACGTAAACCAAACCTATGCTCATGGAGGAGTTCTGCTCTAGGGAGCGGCGTCCCCAACTCACACTCAAACTTAATGTAAACAGCCACTTGACCGTTAGGCCTCTACCGACTCACACTGCGTTTTCCACAGTCCTTTTGACTTGCTGGTGAAGAGCTCAGGGGCAAAAAACAAAGGTTAGTCTAGAAACAGTTCTGCTCCCCAAAGGAGCTAGTCCGCCAAGGAAACGCAGGCTTAACGTGACCATCATCTTGGCATACTGACTACATTGTTGTATCAATCAAAACCTGTCCAGGTCATCTTCATTACAGTTACGGCACATGTAATTCTCTTGTTACTAATGAATAAAGCAGTAGTGTCTCTTTGTAAATTTGAGGTAGTAATGTCCTCCAAGATGACTTGTTTTATGTAAATACATCACCTTGTGATAATTCTATATACTTTGGGGCATATGTGGCTACATGTACTGTCTAAATTTTAATGGCCAGATATAAGGGATGAAACAGTTATCAGGATACGTATTTACTGTCATATGTACTTTGTAATTATACTGGCTGCTGCATCGACTAAGGGTCTCAATGTGGAAATGGTATAATCAGGCATCAAATTAATGACCCAACTAATCAAACGGCAATTCATTTGTGTAATTTATTATATATATGAAGCTGTGTGGTGAAGATGTGGAATTAAATTGATGTGGAAATTACTTGCCTTAAATGTCCATATAAATTTGAATTTGCATATCTTGGCATGGATTTTGTATTAAGCAAAATCTTGCTTGATATCAACGGCCATATCAAACTTGACTGATGTATTTGTTATCGGTTTATATCAAGTTGCATTTAGCTTGGCATGGCAATGTAAAGCTTGATTTATATATGCGGCCTGAGATTGTTATTTGAGTTATATCTGGCTTGATTTAGCCGTACAAAAGTTGATTTGTGTAACCCGGAAAGCGCTATTTTTAAGTTACATTTTACGTGAAACAATCATATAAATCTTGTCTTAGATATCAGGTCTTAATTTTCTATCAAATTACATCCGGTTGATATGGTCGTATAAACTCAACTTATGTGTGCGTGGAAAGCATTTAAAAATCTATGTCTGTTTTGATATGGTCACAGAAAACCTGACATGGCATGTATATGCAGTATGCGTTTTCTATCAAGTTCTGTCTGACTTGATATGGCCAGAGTGTGCATCAAGCCAGATATATACAGACGCAGAATCCTTTGTATTTTGAGTAAAGGTTGGAACAACTGCCATCATTATACAAGGATATCTCTATAACAAGGATATCTACAATAATTATTAGAGACAGCTTTACTGTACGTAACGTTTTCCGGTAACATGCCTAAGTCAAGTTTTCTGAGGGGTCCAGATGTCCCTCAAGCTACCAGCTATTCCACTCAAAGATTATCTGTAGATTACTAAATTCAGACCTTCTGTTGAATCACATCAAATTTACGCCTCAGCAGACTAATATAATATTCAAACACTGTCCATCCTTAACAGGATTTGTCTCATAAAATCACCGCCGAATGGAAAAATGTTGCAAGAGTTCTCAACATTGAAGAGGCACACATTTATCGAATCCAAAAAGACAACGATGATTGCATACAAGAACAAATATATCAAATGTTGTTTTTCTGGAGGAAAAAAGAAGGTGATGATGCCACATACAGTGTCCTGTCACAAGCGTTGAAGCGAGCTGGTAGAAAAGACTTAGCCGATGAATTGAGTTCAGATCAAGGTAAAATTGCTATTGCTTCTTGTACGGCATATAGCTTACCTGGCTTTTTAGTAGCAAGCACTTCGGCTACAGTGGTAGTTTTGACACATATCTGATATATCGTTGAACTCTACTTATTGCTGACAAGCGGGAATCCTCTAAAACGTTACTTTAAAATCTCGAGCTGAACCGTTGTTAGCAAAAAATACGGTGTAACACCACCGCGTAGTTCGCTACCCCTTGAAAGGCAAGTAAAAAGGTTAGCTCATATCCTTGCTCTTGACACTTGCTTGGAAATAAACTCTTACTGTTTGTTGCGGAACCAAGAGGTACGCAGTTTGCATTAAATCATTAATTTGCACTTGCCTGTCGTTAGACATCAAAGCTGTGTTCAATGTACAATCCAAAAGTTTGGATGTAGCGGGTACGATAGAGATTGACTGTGTATCACACAAAGAGCTTGATGCCATTAGGTACATGGTCCCTTATTTTATGATTTTCTCATCAAAATGGAAAGTAGGACAAAAGGTAGCATAAATTTAAGATTTTCAATGGTACGCCAACGAATACCATGGTCTTGGTTTAGATTCATTGCCACACTGATCGCTACCTTATAAACATTTCGAATAGTTAAAAAAGTTAACAGCATTTCTGAAATCGTACCAAAAGGGGGACTAACTGTGCCTACTCTCTACCTACAGGTTTGTTGCCACGTGAATGTGAACAAACCAAGTTAAGAGGTATATCACATGAAGGTCAGAGAAATAGAGATGGAGAGGATAACACAGACCGGCCTATGACATTGAGCAACGAAGGTACGGTATGTACAGTTGAAGGGATCGAATCCGACAAACAAGTGTTGTAAAAGATCTTTATGTAAGAAAATTCGTACGGTATGGTAGCGGATGTGAGAGTTAAGGGCGGGTCACACTACAGCGATTTTCAATCCGAAATCAGATCCGAATTTTTCTAAGTTGGACAAATAGTTTTTATTGAGACAATGTTCTAAGAATGGTCACTCTGTATCGATAACTGATCACGTTAAACTGTTCTGCTACCATTATATAACTTATATCACTCAACAGAGCGATATTTGTTCGAAAATCAATCCGATTGTTGCACGCGCGTTCGATAAACGCTGTCTGACAATGTGATATCACGAAGTAATTAGTGACAATGTGATGTCACGAAGTAATTAGTTTGCATTCGATTTTCGTAGTCCTCTAATTCAAATTACATATTTACAGAGACTAGCAAACTTTTGACTCTCCCCGACCAAGGATGGAGAAGAGGTTAACAAAAAATCACAAAAATGGGACCGTAATCCTATCCGAAATCGCTCTTTAGAACAATCAATACGCGTAGTACAAATAAGGGTAACTGGTAATAAAAAATGTTGGCTCGAGAGGATTGATAGGTGGCATTAATGTCTAAAGGTTTCTTTTGTTTGAAACATCTGTAGTATCTACACAACGATGTAAGCGAGAAAATCGGTAATCACATTTTCATTAAAAGGTATTTCAAGTAGAAAGTTTTGTTTCTGGTTTCAGCAGTTCTAGTTGTTCCAAAATCAATTGACAAACAAATTATATTAATTGCAGTATCTTCCAGGAAACGTGTGGAGGATTGTAATTCCCAAAGCGATTCTGCTGCACTTACACCTTCAGGCAGAAATGACGATGAATCAAAACCTTGCCAACCTTTTTCTGACATCACAAGAACAAAGAATCAAGATTTCATGCCTACTGTAAATATTAAAAGCGAGCACGATAGCCATCTAGGAAAAGGCATCAATGATAGGAAAACAGGTTTGTACTTCACAACGTCAGGTAACTGTTATCAGCTTTTTCATTTGATCAACTGGCAATTACTATGTAAGTAAATAAATGTTAGACTTGAAAAATTGCTTTTAAATTAACTTCTCAAAGGAAAAAAGACCGTGGGGAAATAGGGCATTCCTTTCCCTCAAGCATTAAATATCCATCTCAACAAATTCCCCATTGCTAATAGACAGGAGTAGGTGAGGTTTTTTTGTAATTTTCCCAGTATAACGGTTTCACGTCAGTCAAAAGAGACTTACTGAAACCGATTACTTTTGCCAGAAATGAAGATTGTATTGAAAAATTACCATGAAAATACACCAACAATCTCCTATATTCTATCTTAATCTGTAGTACAACGTTTTTGTTTACAACAGAGTCATCGTTTTTAATCTAGAAAATGCATATGTTTGCATAAATATCCACTGCTTTTGCTACTAGCAGGTATTTGCAGACAGAGGCACCAGCAGAACTCCAGTTGGAGAGATAGCCACTTTTGGGTAAAAATGAGAATTCACTGGATCGGGGGAAATTTTGCCTGGCTGAATTAATGAACATTTATGAGCACTTAGTGCCAACTCTTCGCAGCCGTCGATTTGTTTAAAGAATGACTTGTGCGTTTATTTAGGCATTAGATGTATAGTTCATGCCCATAGAGCGAAACACACGGAACCTTCTGCTGCGTGTAAATAAATACAAGTACTGCCATGATCCACTTGCAAAATCTTGTGTGGGAACGTTGCACACAACTTTCGGCTGTGTCGAGCCTTTAGTGTAAGTGTAGGACAAAGAGCTTAGCAAAATTGATTATTATTTCAACATTGCGCGGTGAACTACTAAACGTCACTGGGCTTTTTTCCCTCATCTACAGACTTTCTTAATATGCCAGTATTTCTTTATTCTGGTCGGTGTGCAATGCATTATGGAAAAAATATGAAAATGGCGCCACCCATGGAAAAATTTTTTCCCCAATCAGGTGAAAATTCATTTTCAACAGAAAACGGTTATCACCGGAACTGAACTCTGTAACTCCAAACATGGACTACGTAAGCCCCTTTAAGAATATCCAATCCCTGAATATTTCAGGTTGCCATTTCTTGCCCTTTGAAAAATGTTATCCAACTTAAGGAGAGGAAGAATCCCATGTGTACATTGCAGGGCGTATAACTCCATCATCTTTGCCCTGTAATCTCAATAATAGAGGAGAAACGTAATACGCAGAATTTGCCCCCATTTCACAAAACAGACGCTGATAAAAATATTGTATATACGCTCTGAAATACTCACTTTGCTAGTGCTTTCATTTGGAAGGGATGATGAGTTTTTCTTAAGTGTGCATTTCCATGGCTGTCGATCAATGGCCAGAACGGCCCTAACCAAATCGGTCTGAGACTAACTTGGGCACAAGGCAACTCCAGCTCAGGTTAACTCGGTCCTTGGCTTACCTGGTCCCAAGCCAACTCGGTCCTCATACGAGAAAACATGATGGAAGTATTTGTGTTCCAGTCACGGTTTTTTTACGATCACGTGCAACTTTCTGTCGAAAAGGCGACATTTCTCCAGAAGCAGGTTTTCAATGGACACTCCTGGTATCAGTGTAAATGGGTGTCTGCCTACTACCAGATGGGCAATCCCTTACTATCAAAAAGTATAATATATATCTTATTTATATGACGTTACAGAACAGGGCGTGTGCCCCTCAATAGATGCAAGCGCGTATCATTGCAACTTACACCGACAAATACAGACGTCTGATTTGTGCACCAGTGCATACGAAGTCGACGCTGTGCGTGCAGTGCGCTTCAAAATGACGTCGCGTGACGTCAATGCAAAGGCTTATATGTTTCACATAATAAACGGCAACTGGCACACGGGAAGGGCAGCGGGCACAGTGGGGTCTTCAGCTACAGACAACAATGTGCAAAGTATTGGCATGGGCATCAGGGGCGGTACGGAAAAGATGGAATGTACGTGTTCATTGAAATGCACGCTTCTTTTACATACATCATGATTCAGAACTTAAGAAACCCCCTATCGTGGACAAGTATAGCACCATGAGGATCAGGTTAATGTATGATCGTGGGTGGCACGCGTATAGAGGCATTGGAAGCAAAGACCTGGGGATAAACACCCATTTAAAATATTGGACAAAAGTATGAGGACTTTGTGGGGAATAAATCTCCTGAATGTCCCATTATTGTCCGCTCTGAGAAATTTATCACATCTGCAAAATGAAACATCAAATTGCATCTAAGGACCCTGAAATTTTCAAAAATGTACCGAAGGGGCCACCCCCTCCCTAAAACATCCTTCAGGACGGCGACCAATAATTCATCCCAAGGTAACACTATGTCAAATTTTCAAATCAATTTTGAGTTGAAAACCGCCCCCTTTTATCTCAACATAAAAAAACTTCATTTGCCATGTTTGTTCACACTTGATAAAATAAGAGTGAAAATTTACTGGGGATTCTTAGTTGAGGCCGCGAAGGCTTGGGACCGATTTGGCGTGAGGAAGAGTTGGCTAGGAGCCTAGTTGGTTGGGACCGAGTTGCTTTGGGGACGAGTTGGCCCTTGTTTATGAGTGTTTGTAACGCTTAACTTGTAAACACGATATCTCAATAGCGTAATGATGGATACTTCTCATACTTGCCGTATGGACTTTCCATATGAGAAGAAAGGTCCCTATTGCTTTTGATGGTGTTCAAAGGTCATGTGGGTGTACAGGAAGTCAAAAAGCGAAAACCTTGTAAAGACAATAACTCTAGGTCGAAAGCATGAATACTGTTCAATCTTCTAAAGTCAGAAAATGAGCCCTATTGTTTTTAGTAGAGATCAAAGGTTATGTGAGATCACTCGAGATGAAAGTACGGAATTCTTAAAATATTGCTCGTAAATATCTCAAGATAGCACTGATGGGAGTTGTTCATACTTGGTGTATAGATTTATCATGTTGGGAGAAAGAGCCCTATTCTTTTCAGTTGCGGTCAAAATTCATTTGAAGTTACCAGATGTCAAAACTGTAAAATTTTGAAAAACACGATATTTCGAGACAGGAATGATGGATACTTTTTATACTTGGTATGTAGACTTATCACTTTAAGAGTGAGAGCACCTATGGGCTTTTTGGAGGACAAAGGTAACCTGAGGTAACCAGAGATCAAACTTTGAAATCCTCGTAAACTAAATAGACAGTGGGTGGTACCTCCGAATTGTGTCGATTTGTGACCACCGGACAATTAGGACTGAATGTTTGTGCTACTGCAAAGATTAAATTAAAGAGAACAGAATACAGTTTTTCAAAAGCATAATATGGTGTAGTGGAAATTGCTCGGTTTCTCGCACAAACGGCTCCGTTTCGAATCCCATCTAGGAGATTCACTTTTTGATTGGTTTTGTTATTCGATTTTTTGTGGAGTTCAAAGGTTACGGGAGGTTGTGATAACATCGTAAATCAAGAAATTTCAAGAAGGATAATTATAGGGATAAATCTCAGTGCAACAAAGCATTTCATTTCGGCAAGCATTCACGAAGCCTTAAGTATTTCTGGTTTGAGACATTCTCAAAGCTGCTGTACAATATGTACCTATGTTTTTATTGACCTCCGGTGACCCCATATGACCTTTCACCTCCACCAAAAACGATAGAGTTCTTTCTATTAATATAAGGCATCTATGTGCTAAGTTTGAGAACCGGCAGAGTTTTCTTCCTTGAGATATCGTGTTAACGAGCAAAGAGTCACAAACACACACACACACACATACACACACAAGTCGATTTTACATACAATCCGAGGACCTCACTGTTATGATTTACTTCCTAGATTATGAAATAGACTGCTCAAACTCTCGAGGACTTGACAAATCTATTGAATTTCCTTCAGAGGAATTCAAATCCATTGTTCAGGTTCTCAGTCTGATAGGAAAACAAGTTCACACACATACGCCATCACGCATGCATAGGTTTCTCTTATCATCGAAACCAAAAACGAACGCACTTCTTAAAGCATAAGTGCGAATTTAATGTAACTAATCAAGCATATCTGAAATACATGCTATTATTCTTTTTGTCACTCCTGTCAATTTGTTTGTCTTTGACATCATCGCCATGTCGATGCTTATCGTTACTCCATTCATCTCATAATCTAGTCAATAATCATCAAGGGGATCCTGGATTTTAAAAACGAACGAAAGCGCTAGCTCTACTTGGGCAAAGCTCGCACCTACGAAGCTTCGATTGGGGGTGGGGTGGGGTTGGGTGGGTGAGGAGCAATAAAAACATGCGTACATATTGTACAGCAGCTTTGAGAATGTCTCAAACCAGAAATACTTAAGGCTTCGTGAATGCTTGCCGAAATGAAATGCTTTGTTGCACTGAGATTTATCCCTATAATTATCCTTCTTGAAATTTTTTGATTTACGATGTTATCACAATTTAACTTCTACCTCCCGTAACCTTTGAACTCCACAAAAAATCGAATAACAAAACCAATCAAAAAAGTGAATCTCCTAGATGGGATTCGAAACGGAGCTGTTTGTGCGAGAAACCGAGCAATTTCCACTACACCATATTATGCTTTTGAAAAACTGTATTCTGTTCTCTTTAATTTAATCTTTGCAGTAGCACAAACATTTAGCCTTAATTGTCCGGTGGTCACAAATCGACACAATTCGGAGGTACCACCCACTGTCTATTTATTTACGAGGATTTCAAAGTTTGATCTCTGGTTACCTCAGGTTGCCTTTGTCCTCCAAAAAGCCCATAGGTGCTCTCACTCTTAAAGTGACAAGTCTACATACCAAGTATAAAAAGTATCCATCATTCCTGTCTCGAAATATCGTGTTTTTCAAAATTTTACAGTTTTGACATCTGGTAACTTCAAATGACTTGTGACCGCAACTGAAAAAAATAGGGCTCTTTCTCCCAACATGATAAATCTATACACCAAGTATGAACAACTCCCATCAGTGCTATCTTGAGATATTTACGAGCAATATTTTAAGAATTCCGTACTTTCACCTCGAGTGATCTCACATAACCTTTGATCTCTACTAAAAACAACAGGGCTCATTTTCTGACTTTAGAAGATTGAACAGTATTCATGCTTTCGACCTAGAGTTATTGTCTTTACAAGGTTTTCGCTTTTTGACTTCCTGTACAGCCACATGACCTTTGAACACCATCAAAAGCAATAGGGACCTTTCTTCTCATATGGAAAGTCCATACGGCAAGTATGAGAAGTATCCATCATTACGCTATTGAGATATCGTGTTTACAAGTTAAGCGTTACAAACACTCATAAACAAGGGCCAACTCGTCCCCAAAGCAACTCGGTCCCAACCAACTAGGCCCCTAGCCAACTCTTCCTCACGCCAAATCGGTCCCAAGCCTTCGCGGCCTCAACTAAGAATCCCCAGTAAATTTTCACTCTTATTTTATCAAGTGTGAACAAACATGGCAAATGAAGTTTTTTTTTTATGTTGAGATAAAAGGGGGCGGTTTTCAACTCAAAATTGATTTGAAAATTTGACATAGTGTTACCTTGGGATGAATTATTGGTCGCCGTCCTGAAGGATGTCTTAGGGAGGGGGTGGCCCCTTCGGTACATTTTTGAAAATTTGAGGGTCCTTAGATGCAATTTGATGTTTCATTTTGCAGATGTGATAAATTTCTCAGAGCGTACAATAATGGGACAATCAGGAGATTTATTCCCCACAAAGTCCTCATACTTTTCCCCAATATTTTAAATGGGTGTTTATCCCCAGGTCTTTGCTTCCAATGCCTCTATACGCGTGCCACCCACGATCATACATTAACCTGATCCTCATGGTGCTATACTTGTCCACGATAGGGGGTTTCTTAAGTTCTGAATCATGATGTATGTAAAAGAAGCGTGCATTTCAATGAACACGTACATTTCATCTTTTCCGTACCGCCCCTGATGCCCATGCCAATACTTTGCACATTGTTGTCTGTAGCTGAAGACCCCACTGTGCCCGCTGCCCTTCCCGTGTGCCAGTTGCCGTTTATTATGTGAAACATATAAACCTTTGCATTGACGTCACGCGACGTCATTTTGAAGCGCACTGCACGCACAGCGTCGACTTCGTATGCACTGGTGCACAAATCAGACGTCTGTATTTGTCGGTGTAAGTTGCAATGATACGCGCTTGCATCTATTGAGGGGCACACGCCCTGTTCTGTAACGTCATATAAATAAGGTATATATTATACTTTTTGATAGTAAGGGATTGCCCATCTGGTAGTAGGCAGACACCCATTTACACTGATACCAGGAGTGTCCATTGAAAACCTGCTTGTGGAGAAATGTCGCCTTTTCGACAAAAAGTTGCACGTGATCGAAAAATAACCGTGACTGGAACACAAATACTTCCATCATGATTTCTCGTATGAGGACCGAGTTGGCTTGGGACCAGGTAAGCCAAGGACCGAGTTAACCTGGGCTGGAGTTGCCTTGTGCCCAAGTTAGTCTCAGACCGATTTGGTTAGGGCCGTTCTGGCCATTGATCGACAGCCATGGAAATGCACACTTAAGAAAAACTCATCATCCCTTCCAAATGAAAGCACTAGCAAAGTGAGTATTTCAGAGCGTATATACAATATTTTTATCAGCGTCTGTTTTGTGAAATGGGGGCAAATTCTGCGTATTACGTTTCTCCTCTATTATTGAGATTACAGGGCAAAGATGATGGAGTTATACGCCATGCAATGTACACATGGGATTCTTTCTCTCCTTAAGTTGGATAACATTTTTCAAGGGGCAAGAAATGGCAACCTGAAATATTCAGGGTTTGGATATTCTTAAAAGGGCTTACGTAGTCCATGTTTGGAGTTGCAGAGTTCAGTTCCGGTGATAACCGTTTTCTGGTAAAAATAAATTTTCACCTGATTGGGGAAAAAATCTTGCCATGGGTGGCGCCATTTTCATATTTTTTCCATAATGCATTGTACACCGACCAGAATAAAGAAATACTGGCATATTTAGAAAGTCTGTAGATGAGGGAAAAAAGCCCAGTTCACCGCGCAATATTGAAATAATAATCAATTTTGCTAAGCTCTTTGTCCCACACTTACACTGTAGGCTCGACACAGCCGAAAGTTGTGTGCAACGTTCCCACACAAGATTTTGCAAGTGGATCATGGCAGTACTTGTATTCATTTACACGCAGCAGAAGGTTCCTTGTGTTTCGCTCTACGGGCATGAACTATATATCTAATGCCTGAATAAACGCACAAGTCATTCTTTAAACAGATCGACGGCTGCGAAGAGTTTGCACTAAGTGCTCATAAATATTCATTAATTCAGCCAGGCAAAATTTCCCCCATCCAGTGAATTCTCATTTTTACCCAAAAGTGGCTATCTCTCCAACTGGAGTTCTGCTGGTGCCTCTGTCTGCAAATACCTGCTAGTAGCAAAAGCAGTGGATATTCATGCAAACATATGCATTTTCTAGATTAAAAACGATTACTCTGTTGTAAACAAAAACGTTGTAATACAGATTAAGATAGAACATAGGAGATTGTTGGTGTATATTCATGGTAATTTTTCAATACAATCTTCATTTCTGGCAAAAGTAATCGGTTTCAGTAAGTCTCTTTTGACTGACCTGAAACCGTTATACTGGAAAAATTAAAAAATAACCTCACCTACTCCTGTCTATTAGCAATGGGGAATTTGTTGAGATGGATATTTAATGCTTGAGGGAAAGGAATGCCCTATTTCCCCACGGTCTTTTTTCCTTTGAGAAGTTAATTTAAAAGCAATTTTTCAAGTCTAACATTTATTTACTTACATAGTTATTGCCAGTTGATCAAATGAAAAAGCTGATAACAGTTACCTGACGTTGTAAAGTACAAACCTGTTTTCCTATCATTGATGCCTTCTCCTGAATGGCTATCGTGCTCGCTTTTAATATTTACAGTAGGCATGAAATCTTGATTCTTTGTCCTTGTGATGTCAGAAAAAGGTTGGCAAGGTTTTGATTCATCGTCATTTCTGCCTGAAGGTGTAAGTGCAGCAGAATCGCTTTGGGAATTACAATCCTCCACACGTTTCCTGGAAGATGCTGCAATTAATATAATTTGTTGGTCAATTGATTTTGGTACAACTAGAACTGCTGAAACCCGAAACAAAACTTTCTATTTGAAATACCTTTTAATGAAAATGTGATTACCGATTTTCTCGCTTACATCGTCGTGTAGATACTACAGATGTTTCAAACAAAAGAAACCTTTAGACATTAATGCCACCTATCAATCCTCTCGAGCTAACATTTTTTATTACCAGTTACCCTTATTTGTACTATATACGCTTATTGATTGTTCTAAAGCGCGGGTCACAGTAGAGCTATTTTGGATAGGATTACGGTCCCATTTTTGTGATTTTTTATTAAACTCTTCTCCATCCTTTGTCGGGGAGAGTCAAAAGTTTGCTAGTCTCTGTAAATATGTGATTTGAATTAGAGGACTACGAAAATCGAATGCAAACTAATTACTTCGTGACATCACATTGTCACTAATTACTTCGTGATATCACATTGTCAGACAGCGTTTATCGAACGCGCGTGCAACAATCGGATTGATTTTCGAACAAATATCGCTCTGTTGAGTGATATAAGTTATATAATGGTAGCAGAACAGTTTAACGTGAGACAAACTAGAATCAGTTATCGATACAGAGTGAACATTCTTAAAACATTGTCTCAATAAAAACTATTTGTCCAACTTAAGAAAATTCGGATCTGATTTCGGATTGAAAATCGCTGTAGTGTGACCCGCCCTTAACTCTCACATCAGCTCAAATACCGTACGAATTTTCTTACATAAAGATCTTTTACAACACTTGTTTGTCGGATTCGACCCCATCAACTGTACACACCGTACCTTCGTTGCTCAATGTCATAGGCCGGTCTGTGTTATCCTCTCCATCTCTATTTCTCTGACCTTCATGTGATATACCTCTTAACCTGGTTTGTTCACATTCACGTGGCAACAAACCTGTAGGTAGAGAGTAGGCGCAGTTAGTCCCCTCTGGGTACGATTTCAGAAATGCTGTTAACTTTTTTAACTATTCGAAATGTTTATAAGGTAGCGATCACTGTGGCAATGAATCTAAACCAAGACCATGGTATTCGTTGGCGTACCATTGAAAATCTTAAATCTATGCTACCTTTTGTCCTACTTTCCATTGTGATGAGAAAATCATAAAATAAGGGACCATGTACCTAATGGCATTAAGCTCTTCAGTGTGATACACAGTCAATCTCTTCCGTACCCGCCGCTACATCCAAACTTTTGGATTGTACATTGAACACAGCTTTGATGTCTAACGACAGGCAAGTGCAAATTAATGATTTAATGCAAACTGCGTACCTCTTGGTTCCGCGACAAACAGTGTTTATTTATTTCCAAGTAAGTTCCAAGAGCAAGGATATGAGCTAACCTTTTTACTTGCCTTTCAAGGGGTAGTGAACGACGCGGTGGTGTTACACCGTATTTTTTGCTAACAACGGTTCAGCTCGAGATTTTAAAGTAACGTTTTAGAGGATTCCCGCTTATCAGCAATAAGTAGAGTTCAACGATATATCAGATATGTGCCAAAACTACCTCCCTAGCCGAAGTGCTTGCTACTAAACAGCCAGGTAAGCTATATGCCGTACAAGAAGCAATAGCAATTTTACCTTGATCTGAACTCGATTCATCGGCTAAGTCTTTTCTACCAGCTCGCTTCAACGCTTGTGACAGGACACTGTATGTAGCATCATCACCTTCTTTTTTCCTCCAGAAAAACAACATTTGATATATTTGTTCTTGTATGCAATCATCGTTGTCTTTTTGGATTCGATAAATGTGTGCCTCTTCAATGTTGAGAACTCTTGCAACATTTTTCCATTCGGCGGTGATTTTATGAGACAAGTCCTGTTAAGGATGGATAGTGCTTGAATATTATATTAGTCTGCTGAGGCGTAAATTAAATGTGATTCAACAGAAGGTCTGCATTTAGTAATCTACGGATAATCTTCGAGTGGAATAGCTGGTAGCTTGAGGGACATCTGGACACCTCAGAAAACTTGGCTTAGGCATGTTACCGGAATACGTTACGTACAGTAAAGCTGTCTCTAATAATTATTGTAGATATCCTTGTTATAGAGATATCCTTGTATACTGATGGCAGTTGTTCCAACCTTTACTCAAAATACAAAGGATTCTGCATCTGTATATATCTGGCTTGATGCACACTCTGGCCATATCAAGTCAGATAGAACTTGATAGAAAACGCATACAGCATATACATGCCATGTCAGGTTTTCTGTGACCATATCTAAACAGATATAGATTTTTAAATGCTTTCCACGCACACATAATTTCAGTTTATACGACCATATCAACCGGATCTAATTTGATAGAAAATTAAGACCTGATATCTAAGACAAGATTTATATGATTGTTTCACGTAAAGTGTAACTTAAAAATAGCGCTTTCCGGGTTACACAAATCAACTTTTGTACGGCTAAATCAAGCCAGATATAACTCAAATGACAATATCAGGCCAGATATATAAATCAAGCTTTACATTGCCATGCCAAGCTAAATGCAACTTGATATAAACCGATAACAAATACATCAGTCAAGTTTGATATGGCCGTTGATATCAAGCAAGATTTTGCTTAATACAAAATCCATGCCAAGATATGCAAATTTAAATTTATATGGACATTTAAGGCAACTAATTTCCACATCAATTTAATTCCACATCTTCACGACACAGCTTCATACATATAATAAATTACACAAATGAATTGCCGTTTGATTAGTTGGGTCATTAATTTGATGCCTAATTATACCATTTCCACATTGAGGCCCTTAGTCGATGCAGCAGCCAGTATAAATACAAAGTAGATATGACAGTAAATACGTATCCTGATAACTTTTTCATCCCTTATATCTGGCCATTAAAATTTAGACAGTACATGTAGCCACATATGCCCCAAAGTATATTGAATTATCACATGGTGATATATTCACATAAAACAAGTCATCTGGGAGGACATTACTACCTCAAATTTACAAAGAGACACTACTGCTTTATTTATTAGTAACAAGAGAATTACATGTGCCGTAACTGTAATGAAGATGATCTGGACAGGTTTTGATTGATACAGCAATGTAGTCAGTATGCCAAGAGGATGGTCACGTTAAGCCTGCGTTTCCTTCGGGGACTAGCTCCTTTGGGGCCGAGCAGAACTGTTTCTAGACTAACCTTTGTTTTTTGCCCCTGAGCTCTTAACCAGCAAGTCAAAAGGACTGTGGAAAACGCAGTGTGAGTCAGTAGAGGCCTAACGGTCAAGTGGTTGTTTACATTAAGTTTGAGTGTGAGTTGGGGACGCCGCTCCCTAGAGGAGCAGAACTCCTTTATGAGCATAGGTTTGGTTTACGTCCTACGGCTTTCCCCAAAGAGTCAGTGGAACTTTGGAAAAGGAGACAAGTAAGACAGTTTTTGCCCTCACTAATGCATCGATAAAACAAGGATATCATAATGGCTTTTCGTCTAATCTCGTGTCTCTTCAGACCTCACCATCATTTTGGAGCGGTTCAGGCTTTAGCCTGTAGCGAATAGGATTTACACTTTTCGTCTTTTTCTTAAAGTTTTTTCTCAGTTCTTCTTTCAGAAAAGTAGCTCATTTGATGAGCACAATCCATTCGAGGGTAAGTTGGTGTTGCTCTTTGCCATCCAATCGCTACGACATTCTTGTACAAGATAACTTCATACTTGAATGCACACTGCGGGAAGAAGACCACTGTGTCCACTGTGACCTGGAATTACGTTCTGATGGGCGTCACATTTTGTTCGTGTGTGGTCAGATAAAATCACATCAGTCCCGTATGTGGGCAGTCTCTGGACCAGATGAAGCTGGGCTTAGTTGAAGCTTTCTCTGGTCCTACTATGGGACGCTTATCAAGTTGCGCTATGTATCTGGCTTTTATATGCCCATTTTTGTAAACCTGGACCGATGTTGATTCAAGATCTCGAACAGATATTAGCCAGACATCGAATCCATAATTGGCCAATACATGGAGTTTTTCGTTTGACACATATTCAAAGCCAGTTACTTAAAATGCTAACCTTTCGTGATAATATTTGACAAGAAATCATATGACAAATGTCGAAAATAAATAAGCTGGAGAATTATGTCCTTGAAATATCTCAATAACGTGCTCAACCACCCTTATTTTACTGCGATCGCTTAAAGATTCACATTTTACTTGTAAATACTCACAAACAAATCTTTATCTTGAACAATTTCCTTGCTTACGTCACCACGTTTTCTTTCCATCTAATTCTCTGTGACCACACTGCAAAGATAATCACGCAAACAATTTGTATCTTGTAAACACAAATTAACCAAACACAGTTATGTTTTGAACAATAAGGAATTCACTTTGCATACATTAAAAATATCAAGTTTTCTTTTTTCTGTCTACGTTACTTCGACAGTTGATGTTTTTGCTCTCAAGAAGAACAGAATCGTCCTTGATTCCCTGCAAAGTCGTAACACGTCATTCACCACGCACAGTCACATTTTCCGTGAACCACTCAATCAGTACTGTCACTAGTTTTCAGTTGAAAATGCTCCCCCTTAGCAACAGAGAAGAAAGGTCAACTTGTCTTCTGAACTCTAAACGAACCTCAGCTGGTGAGATTGCATCTCCCAAGGGAGAGATCACAGAATATTTGGGTTCCAGGTTCTCCCCAAGGAACGTACTACTAGCTACCTCACTGCAGGTAAATTTAAAACCAGAACCTTCCCCTAAAAAGAATAGCAACACTATATTGAGACGAGACTTGATGATAAGCCATTGGAGGGCTTGACAATAGTGAGAACTTACATGGTTTCAAAAACGTTGAGCAGCTTTGAAACAGCAAACAAAGTCAGCTATTCAACCGGTGCACACAAGGTCGCTTCCGACCAAAAATGCAACCAACTTTATCAACTTTTTTAGCTGATGTTGACGGTGTATTATATACCCTGACAAATGGGAGGAAAGCCACTTGTAAGATTTATCAAGGTTACACAAACTGAAATACCATATTTATTAAGTTGTTTCCAATATGGTTCAATGTTGATTGTACCGCATCAACACGCCAAGTATGAAAAGTATCCATGCTTCCTAGCTTGAGATATCTTGTTATCTCATCCCCACATACGTAGTATGTGGGGGATGAGATATCGTGCTTCGTTTACCATTGAAAAGTGCACACGTTTACCTCTGCCAGTCGCCATAGCAACAATAACCATGGAAATGCATGGTAGGGAAATTTGGGGCTTTATGACCGCTACTCAAGGGTGGGGCAGAAAGGGGTGGTGAAGGTCCTGTTTCCTGGTCATGTGACCAAATATGCCTAAAATTTGGGTCAAAGGCTCAGATGGTCAAATGACATTTACATGGTCAAATGACATTTACAAGGTCAAAAGTGTGTTGCGAACTCCGCCTGAACTAAGAACATGATTGAGCCCAAACTTGGTGGGCGGGTGCATAGTCCTTGGAACTTGTGCCTGACATACCCTCAGCATGATAGGTCAAAGGTCAACCCTCAAAAAAGGTCAAAATAAGCAATTTTCCAAATCTGGCTATAAAACCAGAATGCAACAGTAAATGGCCCTGATTTCTTGACATAGCTTTCAATATTGAAATCGCTCCTTGGCACAACTTGGATACTTGTTCTTCTGAGGTCAAAGGTCAACGAGGTCCAGAAGGTCCAAACAAGACAATTTTGGGGTCAAAAGTGAATGAAAACGAGCACTCATCTTAAAACTCGAAGGTACTAATGATCCCAAAAACTTGGGTGAGGGGGTGCATGGCCCCTAGAATTTTGTGCCTCCAATTATCATCAGCCATGATAGGTCAAAGGTCAGAGGTCAAGAGGTCCACGATAGGTCAAAATAAGCAAATTTTTAAATCTGGCTGCAAAAGCTGAACGAAACATTTTACGATCCTCATTTCTTCGCATAACTTTCTGATCCCGACACCTACTTTACACAACTTTACACTTGACCTTCTGAGTTCAAAGGGTCACGAGGTCAGAAGGTCAAACGGTACAATTTTTGGGGTCAAAAGTGTGCACGTGCGCTCACTCAAAACTGAAGGTACTACTGACCCCGAAACTTGGTGTGGGGGTTGCACAGTCCCCTTGGAAATTTGTGCCTCCATTACCCTCATTTTTTAAAAAATTTTTAAAAAATTTAAAAAATGAAAAAAAAGAATTTTTTTTTTAAAATAAATTTTAAATTTTTTGTTTTTTTTTAAAATTTTTTGACCCAAACAATTTTTAAAATTTTTCCATTAAATACCTTTGTATTGATCTTTAAATTTGAGACTTTGTACTTAAAAAAGGGGTTTATTCCACCAAATTTGAAAGGAATATAAGGGAGTTTTTTTCCGAAAATAATTTAAAAAGGGTTGAATTTCCCAAATTAACCTAAGAAAATTTTTTCCAAGTTAAGCAAATACATCGACGTATTTTTCTCAACCCCAATAAGGCAATTTAAACCCGTTGCCAAGTTTTTGTGGACAATATTGGAATATCAACTCAAAAGGGTTTTTAAAAAACCATTCAATTTGCCTAAAAGACTTTTTTTTAAAAATAATTTTAAAATTTAATTGACCCTTTTAAGGCAAAGTAAAGTTCCAAAAAAAGGTTGGTCAAACGAAAACAAACTTAATGTTTATCAATAACTGGTGGGTTTATCTAAATTGTCCTTTTCCATTCGTTTTTAAATCAGGTCCACCAAGAAATAAGATTAACCCGGGGGCCCAAATTTACCCCAATGCCAAACTACCGAAAATTTTAAGCCAACTTAATTCACGTTTTGGGGACGGGGGAAAAAAACATTTTAAAAAATTGCTTTCCAGAATCCACCAGTTAATGCCCCCCTTTTTTAAATTTTTCCCTTAACCCCTGTAAATTTTAATTAATCAATTTTTAAATTTTTAAACATGGCTTTAAATTTTGTAAGTTCGACAAATACCGTTTAAAAACCCAAAAAATTATCCATTCTTTTATTTACCATAAATCTAATTTTAAGGCCACCAAAAAATAAATTTAAAGAACATACCTTCAAATTTATGATTAAGAAACGGGTTTAAAAATTTATTAGATTTGAAATACATTAAATGTTTAGGTTAAAAACTTTTGTAATGGAAAAAAATTTTAACGTCCGGGGGCCAATAAAAGTTTATTTGCCTAAAGTTTATGAAAATTTATATAACCATTAAAAACTTTTGATTTTGTTTTTAAATTTGGAACTTGCCATAAATTATTTGCTTCTAATTTATTTTACTTTTTGGAAAAAGCCTAAATTTATTTGGAACCGGGGGTTTAAATTTTAACCACAAAATTTTTTGTTCAGATTTTGTAATTAAAACCTTGTTTTAAAACTTATGTCTGTGAGCAGCCATTAAAAATATCAAAGTTGAATATGACAGAATAGTCCGATAAGCTTTCATCCCTTACTCTGGCCATTAAATTTTAACAGTACATGTAGCCACATATGCCCCAAAGTAAATTCATCACATGTGTTATTTTTATCGACATCTTTGAGGACATTACTACCTCAAATTTACAAAGAGCCCATTGTTTTTTAAAATCCAAAAAATTTTTATCGAAAAAAAGGTTTTTTTGATTGAAAAAAAATGTCGGGTTTTTTCCCCTTTTTTTAAAACCCGCCCCCCCCCCCCCCCCACCCCCCCCCCCCCCCACCCCCCCCCCCCCCCCCCACCCCCCCCCCCACCCCCCCCCCCCCCCCCCCCCCCCCCGACCCACCCCCCTCACCCACCCCACCCCCCACCCCACCCCCCCCCCCCCCCCCCCACCCCCCCCCCCCCCCACCACCCACCACCCCCACCACCCCCCCCCGCCACCCCCCCCCCCCCCCATCCCCCCCCCCCCCCCACCCCCCCCCCCCCCCACCCCCCCCCCCCCCCACCCCCCCCCCCCCCCACCCCCCCCGCCCCCCACGGCCCCACCCCCCCCCCACCCCCTCCCCCCCCCACCCCCCCCCCCCCCCCCCCCCCCCCCCCCCACCCCCCCCCCCCCCCCACCCCCACCCCCGCCCCCCACCCCCCCCCCCCCACCCCCCCCCCAGCCCCCCCCCCCCCCCCCCCCCCCACCCCCCCCGCCCCCCCCCCCCCCCCCCCCCCCCCCCCCCCCCCCCCCCCCCCCCCCCCCCCCCACAACCGTCTGTAGTGCTGATCATACCTTTTTCATGGGCTTGGAGATGTAAAATTCTGATTACAAAATTCAGAACTTTGCCGAAATAGGGTGCGTACGCCCTTTCTCATATGCCTGGATCCGACCCTGCGTTATAGTTATTTGACTGAATGACGTCGCTGTATACCGCGCATTGTTTTTAGTCAGCATGGTCAGGATAGGCTGTCAACTCACGAATTCAGCGTGAGAGTCACGCATATCGGCGCAATCTCACGCTCTCACGATGAAGTATCAGTTTCTCACGCAATGGCTCAATATGGTGAAAAAAAAATCCACTCATAACGCAAACGATGCGTCGGGTGTCGGTAAAACGCCAACTATCACGCTACCTGAGTTCCTCCAACTGATCATCATGCAGTAAGCTGTCAGAAGTGCAGTTTACAGTATAATTAATCTTGCCATCATCGAGCTAGTTCTTTTCAACCCCAATATGAACAATTATGTCTGAGTACACTAGATATATTTATATTCGATTTTGGGCTGTCAGCAATACATACCGGTAGACCTTAGAATTTCCACTCCAGTTTTTCGTGTAGACCTATTTATAACGCGGTGAACAAAATGTCTCCTTAAAAATTTCCATGCGGGAACATGAAACATCTGAAAAGTGGCTATTGTGGGACTGCAGTAGCCTAATGTGGCAGGAGAAGTGCCATTTTCTGCAATCTAGGGGTATTTTTAGCAAAAAGTCCCGCTGGCGGGACGCTCCGTACGAACCAATGGGCGCGCTTCGCGCGTCAGTAGTCCCCCAGTGAATCTCACTCTCACCGGTCACTATAAGTTGACAGCCCCGAGATACAGTTTAAGTTATTGACAAATTCAGTATCAAGGGTATGATTATTTGACTGGCATACATGACTGTATGCGAATTGTTTTCAATCAGAAAAGTTTGATTATTTTTCAAATTATACTACGTTATATGGTGGTGTTGAGTCCAAATTTCTGCATTTGGTTTCATTACAGTTTTCGATTCCTTTAGTGCCCTCCTGTAGGGCGGCTTCAAGTTGTCGTTGCGAAGTGTCAGCCATTTTGTATTAGACAGGGTTGCCTGTCGCAGTTTGTTTTGGGTGACAAGGTTTAATGATTTGGTGGGTAAATGTGTATTCATAGTGTTTAATTACCTTTCTATTAGGTACTTCAGAATATTTGGACAAACCACGTATTATTAAGCAGACTTACCAATATACACACGCATTTCGCGTGTGTCACACGCATTTCATGCTTCTCACACGCTGTTCCCCTATTTATAACACGTATATGTAAAACAGCCTCAACTGAACTTGCTTATTCAAAAACACCAAACTCAAGATCTCCGATACACTTGCAGTGTATCATCAAGAGGTTTTCAGGTAATCTAATACCTTGAGTAACATGTGTCACATGATATGACTACATGCTTTTGAAGCTAAATTTACTATTACCACAGATTTAATCAAAAATTTAATTACCTTTTTCTCTTCATGAAAAAGTTCGTTCAAAGTAAAAATACGATCAGTAATAATGACCATCTGATTTTTGGACTGTGAAGAGCTTCAGTGGTGTGCTCTCGCTGTCATTCAAAGTCCTGCTCAAAGCTCCATGCTAGTGTTCCCATTTTGTTTACTCCTCGGACATTCGAAGAATTTCCTACTGTCCTAGGCGTCTGGATCCTACGTCATACTGGACCACACCAAGCCTGCCTTATGGCTGTCCCTTGCAGGCGCGGTCAGACAGCGGAAACATATTGTTGGGGGGGGGGGGTCCCTGACTGTGCGGAGGTACTTCCGATTTTGCAACAGAAATTTTGACGAGTCAGCAATCAGATCTCGGCAGCAATTTCTCCAATTAATGCAAAAAAAAATCTACGGAAAAGATAGAAGGTACTGGCATAATCAGATTGAAGAAGACGAATTGATACAAAACATCAGATATGAGATTATCAGTGGCGTAGGACGCGGGGGGGGTGGGCTAAAGGGGCGATGGAGCTCCCCAATTAGATACATGTGTAGGCGGAGGCCAAATGGTCCATGTATGATGCCCCCGCCCACGCCCCCACTGATACGTAGCGACAGTTATTTATTACAGCTATTCGTTTTCTAACCCCGTTTTTTGCTCGCCTAAACGAAGAACAATTTCTCTAATACCATCCACAAACCGCAAATCTATGTCGGGCGTCTCGCTGCCCCTTCCCCCCCATGGTGAGCCACAGAAGAGCATCACGTCTACTGTTCCCCATGTCACTAGTCATTCCATTTACTAATCATCGCTAGATGAAGCCCGCAAGTCCGTTCCATTCATTGACACAGGTCTCTCTCGCTAAACACAGTAGGAAAAAGTACAACATGTTTACGTAGGAGGTCGCAAATCACATTCATAACATATCGCTAAGCCAGCCCTTGCCTTATACTGTTCATCTTGGTGTTGGCTGTCTAAAGCGGTACTCGATTCTCTAGTGCCGCGCGTTTGTGTGAGGCAGACTCACTGTGATAGCAATCATTTGCAGGCATGTTTCCATCAGACGAACCATAGGTTAAGGTAGTTTCGCCCCCCCCCCCCCTCACACCATGATAGTCCCCCCCTGGTTACCCCCTTCTACATACATTGTCCACTCTTATATCCTATACGGTCTAGAACCCCTAAAAGATGCCTCTCTTTCTTTTTGGTTTCCTTGTGTAACAAACGGAAACCTATGTAGTCAGGTTGGCCGTGCTGGCAGTATGTGTGTGTGTCGTGGGTGTGGTCGATCGTGTATGTAGCACACACGCCATTGGAATTTGAGTGTATGTGATGCGATAACTCAAATATACCAAGTGAACTCACATTTTTCTCAAACTTGGTTGTTGTACATGTATCATATTGAGTAGATTTGCACACTAATTGTTTTTGGTGGCAGGTCAAAAGGTCACTAGGGGCTCACTAAGAGGCACAAAAAAGTGAATTTGCGCTTTTGTAGGTAGCTATAAACTCGTGTGATCCATTATTCACAACTGTGACATAATTTTAGGATAAAGATAGATTGGTAGGGACTGGGCAAGCCACTTGTAACATTTATCAAACCTTAATCTCGAAGGGTCATAAAGGTCAATAAAACATAATGTTTTATTGATACCTCGCCCCAAACGAAACATTTTTTTTTATTATGGGATCGTTTCCTGTCAATTCGGAAAAATGCTGTTTCGTCTCAGTTGAATGTTGCCCACATGATGGATCTCACTTTGACCTCACTTGACCTACATTGACCTTTTGACCTTTGTTCGACTTTTTTGTGACGGCCTGGATTTGTCTTGTTGAGACGAACCAAATAAGTCAATTTATACTACCCTCCTTATGATGTTCCTAACTCGAGTTAGTGACATTTAAGTGAAAGGTTAGTAGGGTGTGTGTCATATAGGCATTGGAATGCGAGGTATGCTGTGCAGTAACGCCATAACCCTAAGTGAACATAGAGAGGGAGGTTGGTCTGTAATGGACAAGTTTTGTGTTCAGTCTTAATGACATTCGTGCATCTGAATAGACCTGTCTTCTTGACCCCTCATTTCACCTTTTGACTCCTTTGTGACTTTTTTCTGTTGTACGCCTGGATTCCTCTTGTTGAGACAAACACAAAATAATCAATTATACTACCCTCCTCATGATTGTTTCTAACTCGACAGTTACTGGAAATTTAAATGCAAAGAAAGGTAGTAGATCTGTCGTGTGATTATATGCATTGCAATGACTAGGTACGATAGCTGTCGAATAAGCTCAAATAACCAAAGTGATATAGGGGGATAGGGGGGATGGCCATACTACGGAAAGTGGTTGATTCATCTAAATGATGAGTCCATGGATGACTTTCGGTTGACCATATTTGACACTTTGGACCCTTGTGCCTTTTGTGAAGCCCTATCTCCCCTCCTCTCCAGCCTTCCCCTTGGATTTATCTTGATCTACTCCCCTCTCCCCTCTCCGCTATCTCTGAGACAAACCCAAAAAGGCCAATGTAACCTAGCCCTACCCCACCCACTCATGTTACAACCTCCTTGTCTGTCATAACTCAACTTCAAGTAATTGATTATTTTAGTGAAAGGTTGACATGAGCCTTCCTCCCCCTGCCCCCCTTTCCCGTTGCGTGTTGCCTCTTCTGTCGTGCACACCCTCCACACATGGGCTAACACCCCCTTGGAATATCCCTCATTCCTCTCCTCTTTCTCCCTTGGTGGCGCAGCGCTTCGGATTGGTATCCTTGATGACCAGTAATCACTTATCACAATATAACCAAGTGATCAGTCTTTCCTTAAACTTGCGAGTATCCCGTGTCATGCCACCATTGTTTGCAACTGATGTATCCTGTACAGTCTACCTTATGTATGCGCTGGCTGCCGCTCATGGTCAATACCAGTCATTGGGGTTGAAGGAGCACATGCCTTCCCTTACTACTCCCTTTGTGCAAAATAATCTTGAAGACAAGGAACCATAGTGCCCTTGGGCTCTTGTTTGTTCTTAATGTTTAAATATATATTTTGTGAAAACTTACCAAAAATTTTCGCGCTTCGCGCGCTTCGCAATTTTTACAGCTTAGATTCCGGGGAAAACAACGCGGAGCTATGCTTCTCAAGTACATACAAATTTTATGCAATATATGCCCCGAATGGAATGGTCTAGTACACAGGATTTCTTCAAATCCCACTTATACCCGACGGCATTGGGGCTATCGGGGATTCGGGTCGGTGGCCCCCGTCGGGCAAATCTTGGCGCCACCAACTTAATGATAGTAGACTCTGGCTGTGGAAAATCTCCATTCCAATCAATTCACCGAAATCCATGGGGCTAACTCCACTCTGAATAATTTTGAATAAAGTCGGATAGATCGTGACAAACTTAATGCGTTTTAGAACAAATTCAAATCAACCTTTAAAAAATTTTCACAAAAACTGCACATCTTGATGGCTGCTATCAAGCCTGGCAAGTGCCATTTCCGACGATCTGGGATGTGTTAAAATCTCATATTTTCTCGTTTTGCTCCGTGCAAACCTATGGTGGCTCTCCGCTTAGATAATAAATGAGATTCAAACTTGCAATCCTCGGACACCAAGTCAGGCCAGCTCAGCTAATCCGTCCTTACAGAAATGTGTTTTAGGATAAAATCAAATCAAGCTTTACATTTGTTCACAAAAATTGGACATCTTGATAGCTGCTATCAAGCCTGGCAAGTACCATTTCCGGCGATCTGGGATGTATTCAATCTCAAATTTTCTTGGTACGCTCCGCGCCAACCAAATGGTGGCGCTCCGCTTAGTAAACGGGAGTCCCCCCCCCCCCAAAAAAATAACTCCAGTCCTCCAGAGCCTCCCAAACAAAAAATCTTAGCTACACCACGGTTGCATAGTGTTGATGTTGTAGTTGTTTCCTTTTCTTTGAATATTTTTATTTTGCTTAAATTAAAATCGGAAAAATTATAATGAGCAAATATGATGTTTTGGTGTGGGAAGGGGTATCGAGGTCGAGAAATCGCATCTGGTCTGCCCCCCCCCCCAGTGTCAAACATCGATCCTACCCCGCTGATTATGCATCCTCTTTCATTTACTCTACCTGCAATGTTCCCACATTCACCTTCTACAGACACGGCGGAACGAAAAAAAAAACATTGGGTGCTGAGTGCTAGCAAGACTATCTAAGCGGGGCGCCACTACAAATTGGCGCGGAGCGGACAAGAAAATTTTTGGCTTTACAAACCCTCCAGATGGCAGGAAACGGCAATTCCCGAGTGTTCTTAGCTGCAAGTACTCAGCCTTGAAACATGGATCTCATGTCTGCAATCTCCCAGAGGTCCCCACTTCTTGGAGCACTTGGCAAATATGGAGGGGGGGGGGGGGGCTGGCCAAGCCCCATCACTTTTTTCATTGGGGGCTGAGCCCCCCCCCCCCGTGCCGCCGCCACTGGTCCCTTGTTCCCTCGCCGTTTGCATTGCCCTCAACTCCTCACCAGCCTGCCTGCACTTGTGGGGCTGAATAAGCATCATCGTGATCATAGCCTTGTTCCCTTCACTTTTGGAGACTTTTCAAGTCTCTGTATTGCAAAAGGAGGGGAATCCTCACCAGGAGGGCGAATTTTCGCGCGCATGTGCACACGGCGTACACCGACACCCTTACTCTCTAAATGTAAAAGAGTGAATTTCACTCTTCCACGATTGCCTACAGTGACCACTCTTTCATTTTCACTCTGCTGAGAGTGGTAAGTCACTCCAAATGAGTGAATTACCACACCGGGCAGAGTGGAATTCCACTCGAAACAGAGAGTGGTCTCTGTAGGCAATCGTCGAAGAGTGAAATTCACTCTTTTACATTTAGAGAGTAAGCTATCTGTGGTAGGCTTGAACTGTCATCCCCTGTGGTTCCCGCAAACTGGTTATCACGCACGTGGTGGCACTACTAACTACAAACATAACCCTTTTTGGTGCCCCCTGTAGGGTGCCGGTGCCCTCCTTAATCAGAATTCCTGACTACGGGCCTGCTTATTATGTTATCCTAATATTCATATGGAATGTGTTTAATTTGTAACAATGTCTGCATCTGCATTGCAAGAGGGAGGAAGAAGTCATACACTGTAAAAATTGATTAACACTTTTTTGTAACAGATAATAAACGCGTCTTGGCGTTTATGTAACAGAAAAAACAATAAAACACATAAGCAAATTAAACGTCTAAAACGCCAACTTTAACACATCATTAGCGGCTCGCCATAGGGGCACGGGGGGCACTTGCCCCCCAAAAGTTTGCAAAGCATGGTCTTCAATTTTCAAAAGTAAAAATAATAAATAAAAAAAAAATGTAATTCGAGATGGGTTAGGCCCTCCCTTTTCCTTGAGTGGGCTTAAAATTAAAGAAGTGAATAACTTTTCAATGCAATGCGAAGGTTAAACATTAATAAAGAGCTTTCAAAACGACATTTTTTCGGCGCGCTTCGCGCGCGTTTTCTCAGTTGCTTGTTTGCTACTATATATACCGTACTTCAGACATTATAAATGGACCTGCCGTTAGTGTGAGCTAAGGTAATCAAAACAAATGATCACGCTGTGATATTTGTAATCTGATTAGCTTAGGCATCATAATGTCATTTACAGAGTGTAACGGTAATGCTGGAGTTAAATGCCCATAGTTTTGCAGAGCTTTCGGGGTCATTAGATACACAACCCATTATCCGTGTTGATTATCATCCACGACTAAAAGCAGTTTTGCCAGGTCGTCACCTGGTCAGATTAGCATAGGTATCTGTCTACAAAAAGTTGTAACGGGCATGTAGTCTAAAAGTATTGTGTTTCCCATAGAAGGAGAGGTTTCCCTTTCCTTGTCCAAATTGACAGCGCCGTTGGCCCAGGGAGTTGCTATTGGTCAAAATAGCAACTCCCTGGTTGGCCCACGGTCGGTCTTATAACTGTCAAATGGCCTATTATAAGGCAAAAGGTTCTCAACCTCTGTGCTAAAGTATACCGTTTCAGTTGATTTAAAATAAACACACCAAACAGTCAATCTAAGTTCAGTGTGATGAGACTTTTGACTAGTGGCCTAGCTATTTGTATATAGGATGAAACGTCGTTCTGAGTTGGGGAATTCCCCTCCCCCTTTAAAAAAATTCGTTTCGGAACGGTACTGAGATCCAAAATACGAGTGCTATCATTTCATCGTTTTCAAGTGTCTTCATGCTTGAAATTTTCGTTAGTTTAAGAAAACAATCCAGAAAACAAACATTTTATGGCTTCTTGGCAAAGCTGAAACATATTGTGACACAATGAAAGAGACAATAAAATATTTAAAGGTGGGGCTCATTTTATACAAATGGATCAAGCCGCCTTGACCATTTCACCTGCCTCTTACTCCACCCCTATAGTAGTACGGTAGCGATCGGTTGATATGGTTGTATTTATTTTTAAAGTAGTCAGCTCATGACTAACTGCTTGAAATGGTTTTGAAGAGCTTTTGAAAACTACATGGGGCATCGCTGTAATACGTAATAATAACCATACTCCCATAGGAGTAGGGGGACTATTAAAAATATTTTTGTGAAAATTCGGGCAATATTTTTCGGGCACCTACTAAAAGAAAAATAATGCAATAATGTAGCTTAACGGAAAGCGATACTTTAAAAACTTCCTTGGTAATTTAAATATAGTTCTGATTTGGATTGCACCATCACCTATATATTCGGTATTAATTCACCAGTGTATGTTTTAATGCTTAAACTTAAATGATGATTATCAGTGGTGTATTTGAAGAGCCATTAGGCCATGCCCCCGTCACTGACGCTGACTTTTTTTAGTACCTAAAATAAAACACAAAAGTTTACTTCAAAGGTAGCTTATGTGGCACCGGATTGCATGTATGGACACCTAATTTTTCAAAAACTTTTCTAAGGGGAGGGGGACACCCCCTCCCCTTAACCCCTCCCCCAGGCCGGCGATCACACAACATAGTGCATGCCCCACGCCCATGAGAGAAACCTTGGCTACACCACTGATTATTATCATCATTATTGTAACGATTTCCCCCAGAATTATAACCAATATGGAATAGGTTGTAACGTGGCAAATTATTGTATGTAATTGGCATGCGGTGTGATAACGGATGCATGCCTGTATGATATGTACACTAACATTTTGAACGCGTGCGGAAATTTTTGTTTCTATTTTTCAGGCAGATCGTTACACCCCCCCCCCCCCCCCATCAACTTGGGCCCATACGCCTATGCATACTCCTATTGAGGATATTGTACTATCCGGAGCTGACCATTAATATGTGCTGGGGGGGGGGGTCTTCCGAACCTCCCTGAATACGGACTTGAGTTTGCCCCCCCCAAACAAAATTTCTTAGAGCCGCCCATGTAACACATTGACGCCACTTTAACGCCATCTCGTAAACACGTTTATGCGTTTATTTCATAATTACTGTAAACATCAAGTTGTTTTTAATAAAGAAAAATTAACATATATATAAATCATGTAAACGTGTTTGCGGAGTGCACTTTAATTGACGTCATTATCCTTATCATGTGTTAATATTCGTTCAGTCATTTACTGTGCGTATCCATTTTGTTGTTCGTTTTCTAATTCTTAAACGCCATAGATGTGTTAAAAAATGAAGACGTCTATTTTTACAGTGTAAGTAGTGACGAACCACCCCTAGTTTACAAAAGGGGGTTCAATGTCAAAGGGAGGTTCGATTTCAAAAACGAACCCATTGACGAACCACCCAAATCCCCCCCCCCCCCGGCCTACGGGTATTGAGTGAGATCACTTTGTAGGAGAAAACAGGACTAAAAGGTACTTCAAATGCGCATTGCTTAGTTGATTTTAACATGTAATACAAGGTAATTATCAGATTATAGGCTACATATAAGTAAGCTGAGGCAACGCTTGAGAAACGTTCCCAGTGATCTTTAACGTGTAGTTTCAGTTGCGTCGGTTTGCATGATGCATGAGAAAGGAGGTTCGTTCGTCATTGAGAGTTGTCTGCATAGGAGTCGGTCTGAGCAGGGAGATGTCTGGGGCAGGGGGTCCAGGGACCTCCCCGGAAAATTTTGGAAAAATGAACCTTTATATATATATGCAATTTCTCAGGTCCTGTGGGTTTTAAAAACATAATCAATCGGATGGAGTTTTAAGCATTTTCAGTATCTTTCTTTCAAGTAGGCTATTTTTCATTTACGGTTTGGAAATGTCAGGGGTTCACTTGCCTCCTGCCCCTGCAGGCTACGGCCCTAAATTATACTAGCAGAACTGTAGTTATAAATTCGTCTCAGTGGCTCAGAAAGCAGTTTACTAAACTCTGGCTGTCTGGGGTGTTTGGAATGCCGAATATTCTCTCATACTTGCAACCCATGCATGGTACAAGACACATTCCCGGAGACCTGTTACTCATGCTTGCGACCCACGCATGCAACAAGACACATTCCAGTCATGGACTGTTATTCCGCGTAACAGCTTCCTGTTCCAATCAGTTGTGTTGTCAGGTGGCAGAGTGCGGTTTCCTGCAATCTGTGATATTTGCAATGTCATTTTTTTTTTGGACCTCACTCCTATAACCTCGATCGGGCTGAGGTAGGGTTTGGTACGGTACAGCCCCTTCCTCTCTCACCCTATGAGAAATTCCCAAAGTCGCCACGTGCACCATATTATGGTCGGTCCACCCCCAAAATATCCATGTTTCTCAGTTGTGTATTGAATGACCAGGTTGCAACAAGTCTGTGGGGTACCTTTTTCAGCTACCTCTGCGGAAACAATTCACTAAGCCTGCCTTAAGCCCCAGACTATGGATTTTCCTTGTAAAGTTAATTACTTTTAATTAGGTCACAATGCACCTGAAATAGCCCTTTTGTTAAGGATCGAGTGTAGCCTGTTGAGAAAAATGTTAATTATCCTAGCAATTATATTAACGTATGACGAGAAAACCAGCTCTTTTATCAAACAAAATAATCGCTGGCCCTTGGACCCCACCTTTGCATATTCGTTCTCAAGTTACAGTACTCCTCCATATCAGTAGGGAAGAAACACAAGATATGGTCCCCACCTCCGTCAGTGGCGTAGCTAGAGGGGGGCAGGGCGGTCGCCCCCCCCCACAAGGCCTCTGTCGGAAATTTCTAGTCTCTGTCGGAAATAAATAAAAACAGGTCATTTGAAACACTTACAACACTTCGTATGCATTTAAGCAGAATTACACACCAATATGTCAACGTGAAAATCAAAAGTCGGTCTCAAAACTGCCCGAAAAGTAAAAAAAAAAAAAAAAAAAAAAAAAAAAAAAAAAAAAAAAAAAAAAAGAAAAGGTCCCCAGAATTTTGAACAACCATCAAGATAATAATCTGTCGGAATTTTTTGGCTTTGAGCCCCCACAAAAGATGTCTAGCTATGCCATTGACCTCCGTCGAAATGTTGTAAACGCAACTGCAGTCTGATACATACCTGATACATACCTTACCGCATGGATTGGAAGAAATAAAAAAGAACAACTTTGCGATTAAAAATGAAATGAAACATGCATACACCGTACACTGAACGCGTTCTTCTTTGGTGGCATAGTGGACTGAGTAGAGCTCGGGTTCTCACGTAGTCTTGGTCAAGACGTTAGTAAATTTTCACTTCTCACACGTTTTTACAAAAAGATGACGCTTGCCAACTAGACTACCCATAGCCGGATTTACCCTCAGGGGGGCCCGTAACCTATCACACGAGGGGGGCCCTTTCGGTATTGTGGTAACATTGTATGTGTAGTGATAAAGAGTGGGGACGTGTGTCGGCACCCCCACCCCCTCTGCTGTAAAAATCAAAAGTCTGTATCCAAGAGATTCCTAGTCGGTTAACATGGGGGAAAAGTACAAGAGAGAAATTTGGGGAGCATTTATCCTAAATGAAATTGACAGTTTTGCGATAGTATTGATATTTAGCAAACTTCGAATGCCATTTGAAGATACCGTAGTAGAATGTTTCAATTTATGTCTACAATTTTGTTATCATGTTAAGAGATGTGAAATGACGGTCGGCAACCCATGGGCCACCACCAGGGTTATAGCTACGCCGGTCGGGCGAACCGGCACTAAAGCTTACCGACCGCCACTCAAAGTAATTTGTCAGCTTACCGACCGGCACCCGATTTCCTAAAATAATGGTATATCGATATAAAATGCATCTTTTCTTTGTCACGTTAGTATATTCTGACTACAGAGGGCAATATCCAATGTTGCATCAGTTTAACACGCTAACAAAGTTTCAACAACAAACATTTTCCGCTAATATTAGCGCCAATGCACATCTGACGCGTATTGACAAATCACGTTTCAGCACAAATTTTATAAGGCTAGGCTAAGCACTCGTATAGTGTATGGCCTAACGTTCATTATCCTACACATAACGTGGTTTGTGAAAGTTACGCAGGGGATTTTAACCGGCACTCAAACTGGGCTAGCTGTAACCCATGGGTCACCACCCAATGCCTGGCTTATGAAGAACATTCTGTGGGTCGCGATATCGTTCTAGAAATCACGGAAAGCAAACAAGTGACACTTTTATCCTTTCAACTTGACCTACCAGAAACAAAACGAACGCAGACAGAATTTTCGTTTATAAACGGCAGCTTCGGTTAACGAGTAATAACATGCCACTTGGTAAGTACGGAGCTTTTAAGGTGTCATGCAGATGTTGAGATATTATGTAACTTTCTCGACTTTTTTCAGTAAAATATTCAGATGATGACACCTGAGATCTTTTTATCTCAATATTTTAGTCTAAAATATTGAAATATTACATTACAGGATCTCAATATCTTAATATCTGTTCTGAAGGATATTGAGATATTGACATCCAACATCTCGTTATCTCAATATTTTAGTCTAAAATATTGAAATTACTACATTACAATAGTTTATATTTTAAACGAATATTTCGGACACTCCTGTGTCCTTCATCAGCGTAACAACAATTAAGTCAAAACAAAGCAATAGCAAAAACCTTCAAACGCGCGGAGAGGTTTTCTTTCCAATGGGTTGAACGCCCACACCGCGTTCCTGTGAGTGAAAAAGCGCGCGCAAGGGAGGTGGAAGGTTGCTAAGGACTAACGGTTGCTAACAAAGCTAAAACCACTGAGAACTCCCAAATCTTTGTTCAGGCCCCATTTGTGGGTGTTGAGGGCCAAAATCCACTTACTCTCCGCTCGGAGCCGTTGAGTTGTTGTTGTTGTTGTTGTTATTGCTTTGTTTTGACTTTGATACATTTGTTGTTACGCTGATGAAGGACACAGGAGTGTCCGAAATATTCGTTTTTAATATAAACTATTGAACTATTGTGCTCTGAATCTCGTCGTCTTATCATTTTTTGTTTTCTTGATATATATATATATATATATACATACATACATATATATATATTTATATATATATATATATATATATATATATATATATATATATATATATATATATATATATATAATTATATATATATATATATATATATTATGGTATTTTAGAGAAACCGTGTGTTGATCGAACAATCATAGCAGAATAAATGACATCAAACTTTTCGCTCATTTACTCTGCTATATATATATATATATATATATATATATATATATATATCTATATATATATTTCTCTAATTCGGCACTTAGGGGGAAAGTTGTTGTTGAAAGTCGACCTTAAGGGGAAAAAATTTTTCGGGTGAAATATAAGTTTCGCCTAACGTTTCCACACATTTTCTATAGGAATACGTAAACTTACAAGGGCGCCCTCTGAGATTTACAAACTAGATGCCATTACTTCAAAGTTGTCAAATTTACGGACACCTAGCTGTTAACACGAACGGATGGCTGGCCATTGAAATAACGTTAATTTATATGTTTAGACGTTAGGGCGAATTTATTTCTTATGTTTTTTATTATCTTTTTTTCGCCCTATGTACAAGCAGATATAAGAATTTCCCCTTAAGGTGGGAATTTAGCGTGATATATATATATATATCATATATATATATATATATATATATATATATATATATATATATATATATATATATATATATATATATTCATTTTCGTTATTCGCGTTTTGGTTGGCTTCAAAGGTAATATGAGATCTGCAGAGGTCAAATTGTGAAAACATCGTAAAAATGATGTCGTCAAGAAATATAAATTTGAGGGATGGACCGCATAAATAATGGATGGAGTAATGGAAAACAATCCAGTGCCCCACAACTGGGAAAAAGGCCGTGGGCGCCGCTAGATTAAACAAACAGGTTATAAGTTGAGGCGTTAATTAATCCTATCTAACTAACTGACTGCAACAACCCCCTCTTATATATTAACAAGAAATCACTTCTAAAGCCTATGAGCTTTCTGGTTTAATTACATGCTACCTCGTTATTATCAGCTGATCAAGACATTTCACCATAGAGCAGGATATAATATCCTGCTCTATGCATTTTACCCATTCGCTGACGTTAGAGCAAGAGCCGGTCGCGCATTGTTTTCCCACGAGGTTATGGGCAAATCATGCCAATGGACCAATCAGCTTCTTGGAAATAGGCCACACCCCTAGTTCCAAAATGACAGCTTTCCGACCCTTTATTGTAATTCTGACACCGGATTATGAAAGAGCAGGCCAAATAACCCTTGGCCACGTAACCCTAACCTTAAAAATAACCCTAACCATGATTTTGAAACAAATTTGAATTTATTTTAAAATCATACTTTCCCATAACCTCGTGGGAAAACAAAATGAGGCGAGTCGGTCTTAATGATTAATGTGTAGTAGCACATCAGAAAAAACGTCAAGTTTTGATTAAATAGCCGCTGTCATTTTTGGATGGACTTTGCCCGGAGAGCAGACTTTAGAATAAGCAACTTGAGTTAGAGCGTTCAAACTTACAGAATCAGAAGCCAACTACTCAGGCCCACAGGAGTTCGCAGCATTTATTTAAATTACATACATATACATAGCTAAATACTATACATCATAGTATTTGTATAGTGTACGGTATTGTATATATGTGGCCTACATAGAATCAAGAGTTTGAGTAACTGAGAATATGGTCTTATAGATTTTGGAACTGAAGATCGGCGAATCAATAGTTTTAGTAATCGAGAATATAGATTTTGAATCTGAAGATCATAAATCTCACCTTCCAGTGAACATGATGCCTTGTTATCAATTCTTTGATTGAAAATATTGACTCCTTGTATTATATCTTTCTACTGTCAGCCTGCATCGTCCATTGAATATCTTCCATGAACAATGTGTGAATCAAATGACTTGTTGAAGGGACGTGTTGAAGAATTATTGAAAATACCGTTAAAAATTGGTATTGCTCCATTTGTTGAACCAGTAAGTTCTGTCATACTTTACTAAAGCAAAGGCTATTGTATTTTTTGGCAGTACAGTAGTGTAGGCTAGCGATGTGTGTTTCAGTTACACACCTAGCCTAGAAGAGTAGGCCTATAATGGAAACACATAGCATACACTCTAAAAACGTGTTTAGGAATTAAACACAATTTTTGCCCCCACTTTGGAAACATGTTTAATTCCTAAACACACATGTTTAATTCCTAAACATTATGTGTTTAATTCCTAAACATTATGTGTTTAATTCCTTAACATGTGTAGATTGTAAACGTGTTTCCAAAGTGGGGGGCAAAAAGTGTTTAGAAAAGTGTTTAATTCATAAACACTGTTTTTACAATGTAGGCTTGTCATTACAGAGCTATCCTCAGGGTTGGCATTTTTTATTTAAATCAATATTTTTCTTTTTTTTTTACATGTTATTTCATACTGTATGTCATGTCATGTTGAAGAACAATCACTCATGCGCACCTTAACTTTTTGACACTAAATATGCTCATTTTGTTCCTTCACCCACTTTCTGCATAACATGTCTCAAATACAATACAGTACTAGCTTGTTTACAAATAGCAAAAGTTAGTTGACACTTCTTGCAGCAAATAAGATATAACCCATACCCTTGCAGAAAAAGTGAAGAACTTAAAATACACCAAGACACAAGTGCAGCTCCCATTAGTGAATTTCTTAATACGTACCATATCATGCTCATGAACTTTTGCTTTGCACCATAGACCCTTTTCCAAATAGCAATTGGAAAGATTGTGGGATAGAGTTTGGTATGCGTCGTTTTTCGCCACAGTAATATGCCACTGACAAAAAACGACGCATACCAAACTCTATCCCACAATCCTTTGTAATTGTTATTTGGAAAAGGGTCTATGGACATAGACAGGTATGGGATGGCGAGACACGGCCTCCACTTTCAATGGGATGTTGTTAGCTCCCATGCCTAGGGATCTATATACATACATAATTATATACATTATACATATTAACAAGGAAGGACATTTCGACGAAGTTTTCGCGGCAGTCGGTTGCGATTGATTACCTGCATAGCTATCCATGTGGTGATTGCGGTATTTTCACAAAATGCACAGGCCCAATGCAAGGTAAGGCACAGCAGAAGGCAAGTCCTCTTTGCAGATGTAGGCATTGTCGTTCGCCAATCACAATGCACACCAGTGGTTTGAATCGCAACTGCTGCGAAGCCGCCGATTTGAATTGTACTACCCTGTTAATATATATATATATATATATAAAGATATATATATAAAGATATATATATAAAGATATATATATAAAGATATATATATAAAGATATATATATATATATATATATAATGCTCAGAACACCTGTGCTCCCATGCACCCCACTTTTTCCAGAAGCCGTTACAAAAACAGCATATATTTTATTCCATATCTTGCAATGTAGCTGATTTCAATGGAATCCGATCAAACTCAACTACAGTGGAAACAGCCATTTAATAGACTAAAATAGTTTGGAAATGGCTCAGATTCCCTTACAGGTCTCCAAATTTTTCCAGGAAACTTAAGTGTGCCACAGGTCCCTTGCTTCTAAGGTTTTGCTATTCATTTCTGAAATAGTTCTCGACAAGGTGATGTCCGCCCTCTCCCTCCCCCTCCCTCTTTTGGGGAGTTGTTGATGCTCTTGCTTTGCACACTGTTTAGCATGGAAACAACACACAACATTGTGGAACAGCTGTACCACAGGAGTCTTAGGGAAATCAGGTCTAAAATGAAGTTATTTAATCCTTTTCATTTGCTGAATGAACGATTTGAAGTAATTTACATTTGAATTTGCTTTTTTGTTGAAAATTTCTTAAAAATTCAGTCTCGTGATCACAGTCACTTGGATTTAAAAAATTAAAAAGAAATGAAGTGGTTTAGATCATAGTTTAAATCAGCAAATCGTGGCTAGCCTAGCCCTGTGTGTTTTTGCTTTTGGCCCTTCATCACAGTTGGAGGGGCAACAAACCTCACCATAGGCCAGTAAACATTTTCTTTGGGCTGTAAGTTTACTTTTAGGCCCTTCAATTTAAAAGAAAAGTACCTGTGTAGTGCACCTCTTCAAAAAGCTATAGTGGCTTGTTCTGAGTTTCGATTGAGCGAGACCATATCCTGCACACATCCTGCACACAACTCTTTAAGAACAGAAACACTCAGTGCTGTTTAGAGGTAAGGTTATTCTAAATAAGGCATAGGACTATAGGTTCTTATTGCTGTAAGTGCTGTCTGAATGAAAATATGTGATGCACAAAAAGTAAGCTAACCACAAATAGGCTACACAAGCATAACAATGGGCAAAAGCAAAGTAACTCCAATACGCATAGTTCCCAAGAAAGTTGTGAAAATCTATAAATTCACCTATTTGCCCGTCACAGGTAGCATGACCATGCTATACTTAAACAAGAAGAGGGAGGCATTATAAAGCACATTTCGCACGTGCTAGCAGTTTTTTTTTCTTGACGCCACCACTGTTCTTGGGAAGTTTTTTAGTTGTTGGGTTGGTTTCCCACAGTTATCCACAGATTTTGTAATAAAGCAACATTAGTGTGGCAAAATCCAATTTCATAACTTAAACCCAGTATTCCTATTCCATGAATGGCTCACCACTTAAAGTCATTGTGTGACAATATTTTTGTTTTTCAATTTTTTTTGTAGGTCGAAAGTTGTAATGTCAGCGGATGGCAGGCAAAAAACTTTATTCAAGTTCAAAGTCACTCAGAAAACTTTTAAATATCCAAGGAGTCTTTGCATGGTGGGTGTACTTCTGTTACGTGTTTAATCTAAGTCTTGGCACTCTGACTGGCATACATCTTTTACATTATGTTCCATATAGTGGAATAGACTCTCAAAACCTTAATGCCAAAGGAAAGTTACCGTTGATGCATAGAAGATTGGAGGTGTGGTGTGTAATTGGTGGAAAACAGGTTTGACTTTAGGAATGGGAGATAGAATTTGCTGTAGGCCAGGTAAGGCATGATCAAAACACAGGAAGTGTTAATAACATTACTTTCAGTAATTTACCTCACTTGTACAGGGCCTTTTTATACTCTAACATTCAAAAGGCAAATTTGGGACAATAGTAAGAAAAAGGTTGAAGAAAAGAAAGTACACGGTGGGCAAAAGACTTTATGAGTTATATGGGGACCTGGACAAACCTTAAACTTACAAATTAATGCTTGAAAATCAATGACACCTGACGTTTATTTAAATGTTAAAGATACATTTAGAACAAGGATTTTAAAAGAAACATGAATGAATTATTAAATGTGAGTGTAAAATCGAAAACTAAACAAAGAATAATTAAAACGTATTGTTCAACAGTCAGTCGAACACAAAAGACAGCTCCACCTCCAAACATGGAGACACTTTTATTAAGCAGTGACTGAAAGAATTTTTTGTGAATAGGACATAACAAAACTCTATTGAACTATGATTCTCCTTTGTTATTTGATGTGTTTATTTGTCGTTGTTTGTAGATGGTCAAAGGGCAGATGTTGACTCAAGTGTAATAGTATCAGAAGGGGGTACCCCAAACAACGGTGAAAAAGCAGATTAAGACAAACTCTAAAGAAAGTTGTTGTGTGGAAACTGGCCAAAGTTTGTTACATTGGTACACATATTCATGGAGGTTTCCGTAAATTAGCGATGAAACACTAGTTTTTTCCGTTTTTGATTCCTTGCCGAAGGAAGGCATAAGGAATCACTATGGACTGCTGGTGCTGTCGTTGTGTGTGTGTGTGTGTGCGTCTATGTGGGTGTGTGGTGTATGTGGACACTTGAGCCCCCTGTAAACATGATATCTCCAGTTAGCAAAGACCAACACTTTTCATATTTAGGTATATAGATTTGTCATGTGTTCAAGAGAAAGAACCCTATTGTGTTTGGTGAGGTCAAAGGTTGTCATCTGAGCGTCACCAAGACGGTCGTCAAAAACCGGAAAAAAAACCTTGTAAAAACACGATGATTCTCAAGATAGCAATGACCCCAACACATTGTTCATAGTTAGTGTATGCAGATTTTTACATATCAAGGAGAAAGAACCTCTATTGACTTTGGATGATGAGGTCAAATGTCATATGATGGGTCACCAGAGGTCAAAAGCTGAAAACCTTGCGTACACAACACGATATAATCTCACGATAGCAAATGGACGGAGACACTTTTAATATTTGGTATAACAGATTTTGTCATGTCAAGAGGAAGAAAAGAACCCCTATTTGATTTTTGGTGGAAGGTTTCAAAGTGTCATCTCGATGGTCACTGGAGGTTAAAGTGCGGCGAAAACCTCGTTAAATGGCCTGTAAACACGGTATATCAAGATAGCAATGACCGACACTTTTCATATTTGGTATATAGATTTGTCATGTTGAGAGAAAGAACCCTACTGTTTTTGGTAAAGGTCAAAGGTCATTAGAGGTCACCAGAAGTAAAAGACTGAAAACTTAGTAATCACGATTTCTCAAGTTAGGAGTAAAGGACACTTTTCGTATTTGGTATGCAGATTTGTCATATCAAGAGGAAAAACCCTATTGATTTTGGTGGAGGTTAAAGGTCATCTAAGGTCACTGAAGGTTAAGCTGCGAAAACCTTATAAACGGCTTGTAAACACGATATCTCAAGTTAGCAATGACGGACACTTTTCATATTTGATATATAGATTTGTCATGTTGAGAGAAAGAACCCTATTGTTTTTGGTTAAGGTCAAAGGTCATTTGCGGTCACTGGAAGTAAAAGACTGAAAACCTTGTAATCACGATTTCTCAATGGTTAGGAGTGAACAAAACCCGTGACGGACAATTTTCGTATTTAGTATACAGAGTTGTCAGCGTCAAGAAGAAGAATGTTATTGTTTTGGTAGAGGGTCAATGGTCATCGGAGGGTCACCTGGAGGTTAAACTGCGGTGAAAGCCTTCAGTAAATGGCTTGTAAACTCCGTATATCTCAAGGATGGCAGTGACTGGAACACTTTTCATAATTATGGGGTGTTAAATTTGTCATGTTGAGAAGAAGAAGACCCTATTGTTTGTGGCTAGAGGTCAAAGGTCATCTGAGGTCACCGGAGGGAACGGTAAAACTGCGAAAAGCTTGTAAGTAAATCGGCTTAGTGTAATCTCATGATATCTCGAAGATAAGCAGTGAATAGACACTTCAGTAATTTAGTATGTAGATTTGTCATGTGTGAGCGGAAGTATAAGCCCTATTGTTTTTCGGTGAAGGTTCAAAGAGTCATTTGAGGTGTCTGGAGGTCCAAAAGGCCTGAAAACAACTTGTAATCACGATGAATCCTCAAGGTAGGAACTGAAGGGACACTTTTCATACATGGTATATTGACTGTCATGTTGGAGAGAAAAGAACCCGATTGTTTGTTGGTTCGAAGGTCCAAATAGTCATCTTGAAAAAAAAAAACAATTTCCCAAGTATCTCCCAAGATTGTCACGTATGGGGTCCACCTGAGGTCAAAAGGCAAAATTTCCCCAAAGAATTCCGCAAGATTGACATATGGGGTCACCAGAAGGCAAAAGGCAAATATTTCCCAAACAATTTCCAAGATGTCATGGGATCACCAGACGTAATAAAGCCAAGAATTCCTAAGTGTCATTTGTGGTCACCCAAAGGTCAGGCCAGCAAAAGTCACGCCGAGAAATTTCCCACGATCATCGTCTGGGGTTTCTTAAGATCATGGAAAAGCAAATTCCCAATAATTTCCCAAGATCATCATTCTGGGCCGGTCACCAGATGGTTCAAAAAGACAAAACTTTCCCAAGAATTTTCAAGATCCAAGAACATGGGGAGGTCATCTGAGGACATTTGCAAGTCAGTCAGACAGTTAAATACACACACAAATGCATTGAAAAACACAATATTCCCCCCCCCCCCACCCCCCCCCCCCCCCACCCCCCCCCCCCCCCACCCCCCCCCCCCCCCACCCCCCCCCCCCCCCACCCCCCCCCCCCCCCACCCCCCCCCCCCCCCACCCCCCCCCCCCCCCACCCCCCCCCCCCCCCACCCCCCCCCCCCCCCACCCCCCCCCCCCCCCACCCCCCCCCCCCCCCACCCCCCCCCCCCCCCACCCCCCCCCCCCCCCACCCCCCCCCCCCCCCACCCCCCCCCCCCCCCACCCCCCCCCCCCCCCACCCCCCCCCCCCCCCACCCCCCCCCCCCCCCACCCCCCCCCCCCCCCACCCCCCCCCCCCCCCACCCCCCCCCCCCCCCACCCCCCCCCCCCCCCACCCCCCCCCCCCCCCACCCCCCCCCCCCCCCACCCCCCCCCCCCCCCACCCCCCCCCCCCCCCACCCCCCCCCCCCCCCACCCCCCCCCCCCCCCACCCCCCCCCCCCCCCACCCCCCCCCCCCCCCACCCCCCATTTGGAATGGAATTAAAAAAAATGAGGAACATAGTTTTCATTTTGACTCTGCATCCAAGTTAGGGCATACGCACCTCCGGCTCAGGGAGTGGATAGATTGCTATGGACTTAAAAAATTTTCGAAAAGTTTCCGGCTTGATTCCCAAGGGCAGAGTACGTTATATTCATGTAAGACTACCAATTTTCTCAAACTTTGAACTTCCTTGCTTATGTCTGGAGTGAATTCTGACTACCGGCGTCAGGGATATAACCCTCGAGCTTAGGTGACTCAGGCAAAGTCTCCCATTTTTCGGGGACATGCTAGTCCCGGCGAATACCAGTGTTTCCATCCCTGAATGAGACAAGTGTGTTCCTGAAAATGTTTCGGCAGATTTGAATCATAATATGTCCTCTGAAAAATTTTGAAATTTCCCAAGATATTTAATCTACCAAGGAGTGAGTTTTTGTTAAATAAACGTGTTAAATGAGTGTTTAATAGTTTTAAATCGAGAAATAGATGACTGCAGCATGAATATGTTTGAATTGTTTTTATGTATAACAAATGCTGGGATCTAGCCTGTCTAACTAAACTTGATGAACTAAACATGGAGGGTTATAAAGTTAACGTAATGTGGAATGTTATTGGTATCACTGTAAGTCATGATCCTAAAAATTACAGATTTCTTCCTGGTAAGGCGAGAGGCTTTCATATTGGAGAGGTTATTCAACACTTTTTTTTGTCAAATAGGAACAAGAGCAATTTGTCGATGAGGAGATGGCTTCTGTAATATCAGATCAGATTGGGGTGTTGGTCCTGACAGAGGTGTCAAGTTACATTCAAACTTTTAAAAGAAAGTGTTTGGGTTAAAACAATAAAATTGACAGTGGTTAATGAATTAAGTTGCTTGATTTGTTGTATTTACAGATAAAGAGTCCTAAATTGTGTGATGTGGTTGGACATAATTTAAATGAGTTGAAATTCCCGTCACTTTTCGAAGGTTTACCAAAATTGGTTAGGCTCTGCATATCTTAATCATGGGGGGGATTTTAATTTTCCGCTAGTAATCAATTGGAGTTGCTCCTCTGTAAGGCTGTAATGGTGATGGAAGCAAGTTCAAATTTTTTAGAAATTGTGTCAGAGTGATAATTTTTTCTAGCCAACATGTTATTAGGGTAGTTTTACTGCTAGAAACAAGTAGTTAACAGTGAACCTTAGGGCCTGAGTATGCTGGATTTAATGATTGTTCCGTTACAAATGAGGAGGAATGGGGCATGGATTGCTCAGGATGTAGCCAATACTGCTGGTCTTCGAGTCCTTTAGGTACATCAGTAGACCACTGTGTTTAATTCGAGGTATACTTTTAGCGTACGCAACTCTAGGTTCAAAAAAAAAAGTACTATGTTATTTTTGACCCCATCGAGATAGCAAATGTTATACTCTAAGAAAAGTTACAGGGGGTTGGGCGGGAAAGGTTTAGTGTTTTGACTTTGTTTAAAGAAGGTAAGTTTACACGTGGGAATGATCCAGAGGCTAGGGGTTGCAGATTGGGAAATAGCTTTTTGCAAGGTGATGATGTTTAATAAGCTACAGATAGAATTTATTGCTATTATGGTTGAATTGCAGCTGTGAGGGAAAAGCAGAAAGAGGGGATGGGGTAGGTTGTGTGTTGGGGGTGGAGGGGAAGAAAAAAAAAAAAAAAGAAAAACACTGGGGCGGGGGGGAGGGTTAGGGATGTGGATGTGGGGGGAATGGGGGGAGGTGGGCCGGGGGGGGATGGGGAGGGCGGGGGGAGGGGAGGGTTAGCAGGGGGGGAGATAGCGGCAAGGGGCGGGGGTACGGACGGGGGAAAAAAAAAAAAGGCGAGCCAGGCGACTCAAGTCACTCGTCGGGATATCCTCACAAGGTGTGCGTAGGCAGGGGTTCAGAGAACACAAAAAGGCATAATTAATCTCTTCCACTTGATGATACTATTGTCCTAATGGATAAAGTGGTGGCGAGATATAACATGCGTTGTTGGCCGAGGCGTGTGCATATAAGCTGGAAAGTATTTTCACCGCGCGGACGACACGTACCCAGTACCGGCAGAGGCATTCGGGGGTGTGCTTCATGGGCTATATTAGAGAGAAGTATCGCTGACTATACTAGACTCAAGAGAACTGCAAGTGAAAAATTCAGTAAGAAAGGCGAAAGGTATAATCTGCGAAAAGGATATTATTGGTTCCAAAAGATATCAAGAGTAACCCTTACTAAAAATTTTGGCAGTATGCAAACTTCCGAAGAGTAAAATTCAATCAGGAATACCCAATTTAAAGACAAATCAAGCTGGTGGTGAGATTCAATTATGACTAACTAAGATGTATTAATGAGATATAAGGCTGAGTGTCCTAGCTAAATATTTTTAGCAGTGTCCTTTACTGGTCTGACCTGAGGGTCCGTTTCCTTTTGTGGAACCGGTTCTAGGTTTGTTAGTACCCTTGTATTGATAATATGGGATGATATTTCGGAATGCCACTGCGATGTTTTGGAACTTACTGTTTCCTTAGCTTCAAGATTTGGGATAAGTCAACAAATCGACCTAGGTGCCTGATGGACTTCATCCCCGAGGCATTAAAAGACTTTAGCTCCAGACTATTCACACAAGCGCGTTTGACGTTTAAACGGTATATGTCCGGAGTCTATTGAAACGATGGTCGATTGAGGGGATTTCCGATACTGGCCAAAGTTCCAAGATGTGTATGAAGAGGAGAGGTGAAAAGAGATAGTCGGGCACATATTAGCTGGGGCATTAATTTTAAGAAAGCGTAGGACAAGGCTGCTTCCAGGAAATTCATTATAGCCGTCATGTTCATGTCACTACAATCAATTGTATCCGAAAAAACGGGTGAGCGTGCTAAAATACTTGAGAAAATAATTCAGATGTTCTTTCATGGTTCGGTACTCATATGAAGATGAATAATTTGTTTATAGCTGGACATGGTTGTGGCAGTTTGGGCTATTATTTCTGGGTTATGATCGAGCATAGCAACGAAACACTGAAGCATGTTTGTTGAAGGTTTGATGTTGTGGACGAAAGTGATAGACAATGGTGGTTGTGTTTGTATATCTGTTATATATGCTAGGCTTTTATGGAATGGGGCTCTTTGGACAAAGTGCCCACACAGGAAGTTACTTATGGAGTAAACTTAGGGGCAATTATGCCCCCCCCACCCACACACCCCTCCGCCGCAAGCTTTTAGTATTCAAATATAGGCGATGGATTGTTAAGATTTTTTGTAAATGGAAGAAGGCGCCAAAGGTTATTGTTGAATGGATTTTGAAATCTAGATGATAGCATGGTTCAGTTACTAGATGTATTCTCGCGGGCAGGGTGATAGTGTTTTAGGTTCGCTATCTTGTTTGTTATATAAGTATTTAAGATGATTTCACCGTCAGTGGTTGAATGGTAGCTGGCGGCCTATTTATTTGGCGGGATGAAATAGCGGAAATTTTTAAAGAGAAATTGATAGGAAGTATGGAGCGATTATTGAGAATTCTACGAGAAATGTAGCTTGATGCAACTCCAGAGTTGGTCAGTACATGAGTGGGCTCTTGAGGGTTTCATCCTGTTATAATTGGCGAAAGTTTTTACTGTCTTCTCTAAATAGTGTACCTCATGATTGTCTGTGCACTTCGGAGTTACCGTACCACTTATATGGTAGATAGTGGGGATGAAGTGTTCCTGGAAAGTCCGGATTGTGGAGAATGGATAACTTAGGTGTGTCTTGTGAGATCAGTGTGTCTTGGTTTTTGCAGTAGCACAATTCAGCAGCCAGAGTAAGAGCAAGGCTAATTAGTATATATGGGCCTTATCATCAGACGTACTTATTTACATTTTTTTTGGGTGATGAAGGCAAATTGCATGTGCAAGCTTTTATTTGTTTCCAGGCGCTCTTGTTAGGTCGACAATTTGGAATATTCGCTGCTGCTGTTTGGTTCGCGGCATCCATTATCACCGTGGATATTGATGCTATTGAAAATGTTCATGTGGAGGGCACACTAAGTTGATATCGGCATTCCTTAGAAGGGTTTAACGTAATACAGATAAGGTTAAAGTAAACTTACTAAGCTGCGCACAAAATTCTCAAGTACCAGTAGATTAATCTAGAGGTAGGAGATATGTATATGAGAGATTTTAAAATTGTTTCAGGTGTGTATGACAGGAGGGTGTTGGAGCTGAAGGTTTATCTCTTAAGTTTAGTTCATATTATTACTACATAAACCGCGTTGGGTCTATAGTCGGCAGTTTACTCAAAGAGAGTTTTGTGTAAAAAAAAAAAAAAAGGCTCAATTCGACATTAGAAAAAGTTTTAGTTTTGTCTGTAGAGTTGTCGATATTTGGAATAGCGCTTCTGCTGAGAGTGTAGTTTCTGGCTTACGCTACTGTTTTGGCAAGTTTGAGAAGGCTTTGGATGTTTAGGTTTTGGGGCCCTGGCCATGTAGATTTTATTATATAACTACAAGGCTTATTGACTTTTTGTAAGTTTAGTATGGGCGATGTCACCTCACAAGCTTCTTTGAAATCAGTTGGTGACTACATTTCCTTAGATCATGAAGATTAAGAAGAATGCGGACTATAGAGGTCATTAGACCTGCGTCCAGCGTGGTGTAGGTTGGCGCTAAAGGTATCCTGAAGGTATTAATTATAATGTTGTATAGATAATTATATATTGTTGATTGTGTAGCCTGTACTGGGTACTCGCGTTATGCGTGATGGGTAGGCTGCATGGCCTGGCTTAGCTAGTATTACAGTAATAGGGCCTTTAGTCTATATACAGTCAACATGCGTTGTAATCCTGTACATGCTCCAAGTAGGCAACAGTTATAGTAGGGCTAACAAGTGAGTCGACTACATATCAACAGAGATCGAAAGTCTAGAGCTAATCTCACTATTTTCTGTATATCATGCTGTGATCACAAGAACACATCTACTATCTAGCCAAATTCGTCACAGGGGGGGATGTAGACCTAATATTTCCTTTTCCTCACTGGACACAGTGCCTGGTCCTTAGAGGCAGTTCCGTCTGATTTAACACCGCCCAAATATAATGGTAGTGCATCAGCACCTTGACCCTCTAATTTAGCGCCTGAATATGTACTTCTTACTGAATACCTTGAGTGCTGTACGGGATCAATGCACTACAAATTTAGTTTAAGCTCCAAAAGTGCTGTCGTCACATGGGCTTTTTGCCTTCTCTTGACCCCTTAACTAGGGCTCACGCCAGATAATGGCATGGCGAGCCTCGTACATATTGCCTGCTATGTCACAACTACATAATAAAGGAGACGTAAAATTATTAGTGGGAACAGTCTATCACGCTACTAACACGTATCAAACCAGCGCTACTATTCAGATGGTGTCCCATTATTGCAGTTGTGTCAATATGTGGTCACCACTGTCTTCTGTGTAAGGATAGATTGCATATTAGTTTTGTTAATTGTATGGCAGAATTTAATTGTTAAAAGTAAAAACTTTTAAGTCCTTTTCCTATGGTCAAAGAGGAACTAAATCTAGTGCATTTTTGGTGGAATAGTTAAAGTACATTCAAATCGGACTTGCTATTACTCGAGATAATCCAAGGCAAAATAAAGGAACCATGTGATAGTAGGCTGAGTGGCTGGCGTGCAGTGTGCACCTAGACGAGTGGACATGCCAGCAGGCTCGAAGGGCGCCACTATTTGTTCGTGAGCCTGGTTAAGGGGTCCAGGCGAAGGTGGCAAAATTTAGCAACGATTTGTGATCGTCCGTAAAGTGAGGTTTAGGCAAGTGGAAGCTCCCTGATATCACTTCCTCACAATTGATAAAGATTGCTTTGTTTCCTCTGTTTTTTCAGTATATGCTGTGTTGACCTTGAAATAGGAATAGAACCTCCCCATGGGGATGTGAAGTTTGTGTAATTTTCCCATGCCTCTCATGCAATCACATTGTGATAACATTCACTGTTGAGGAGAAAACTGGTGATAAAGTTTAAAGAAAAACAAAAGACTGCTCATTAATGTGAGGGTATGACATCATACGTGCTTGCTTCAAGTTCACTGCTGGGGTGCAGGGGCATCATCTGCTATGAAAGACGTTGATCATTTATTTGGTTCTCTCTGAACTGTGTAATGATTTTTTGAGTGAGTCTTTGTGTTGGGATTTCTGTTGCACTGTTACCCCGACCGTGCCAATTTTTTGCTCAATTCTTTGTTCTAAACACCGATTATTACGTACCTGGCTTATGTACCTGGTCCACCAGGAACTTGGCGTAGTAAGGCACAAAGTCCCTAGGCCTAGTGGCCCGGCTGGTTAATGGGGCAGATAGCTTACTATGCCCCCCAAGCTTCTTGAATAGTGTACCAAACTGTATTATTGTGTGCCAATTCATCGCAAAATCGGTAAATAAATTGAAAATGCACTCAAAGAAGTTTCGCACGACTGACAAACTATGCAATCTGGGAGCCTGTAGGCACAGGGCTAGCCTAACCATACACTTACTCAAACCTGGATGATACTCGAGTCCTAGTAGTAGTAACTTCGAAGTTACAGATAGTCCTAGGCCTACTCAACAAAGATCATTGACAGCTACAGTAGCCTACGATTTTATGCTGTGAGAATGAAACTTTAGTACAGTAGTTTCAGTCAGTAAGGGCTTTAGTGCTTACCAGTTTAGCAGGAGAACCACAACTATTGAACAACAGCAGTTCACAGTCAGCATAGCCTTCCAACTACCGCGCACACAGTCACTCACCAGTCTACGGCACAATCCATTTCGCGTATTGGGTACTTACGCTGCAACCTCTTACCAAGCTGCTTACCAAGCGTAAACCACGTCTGTGTACAAAAGATAGCTGATGTCATTCTCATGAACACATGGTTGGGAATGTTGCCGAGTTGCAAATTCATTTTAAAATATAGGTCCTTCTGCTTTGGTCTGCATCCATCCAAACATTTTACGGGGTATAAAAATTACTGTGCAAGTTAGTTATTAAGTTATAAATAAGTCTGCAAAGAAAGCATATACAGTACCATTTCCTTCTCATTAATTTGGCCTTGGAGTTCTAATTCAAATTTTTTTGCAGTATTTATCAAAATGGCGGCTCCCTCAACATTAGATATCCCAGTCGCACGGGTACAGATTGACGGATTGGTAAGCTAAGTTGATCCAACACTGTAGAATAGTCGTTTGAAATTGTCTCAAACATGTTCGTTTTTATTCCTTTTGAAACGATCGGAAATTTTTTATGAAATGCACAGTATTTTGATAGGGTTTTTGAGTTCCGTATGGCGTATTTTGGCGGGGAATAACACTAGGACGATAGTCTGCCTGCGAAATGTACGGTAGGTTATGATCAGTACATACATGCAGTTACACGTACTGTTGCCGCATGCCTATTTCTTTTTTCCCACGAGGTTATGGGCAAATCTAATTTTGAAAATTTTTTCAAATTTGTTTCTAAATCATGGTTGGGGTTATTTCTTATGTTAGGGTTACGTGGACTGGGGTTATTTGGCCTGTTCTTTCATAATCTGGTGTCAGAATTACAAAAAAATGGTTCAAAAGCTGTCATTTTGGAATTAGGGGTGTGGCCTATTTCCAAGACGCTGATTGGTCCATTGGCGTGATTTGCCCATAACCTCGTGGGAAAAAAAATTGCGCTTGCCGCATAGCTAAGCTATGAATGTGAGTTGTGTTAATTGTTTGTGTTTCAATAAAGCCTAAGGGACTAAGGGTAAGACCCAGGCATACTGGACCTTGCTGTTCCAGTGTTAATTATAAGCAGTCTGATTTTTAGTGGTGAAGAAGTTCTGCTAGACCTCCATAGATATTCAATTCAATTCATTTCATAAACTTTATACACTACAACAATCATCAACAAAGGTATGATGGCACAACCTTATAAGGACACTCTAAGAAAAGTTTTCGTTTTTATAAAACAAGACAAAAAAAAGTGAATCTATTTGTACCTGAAAATCTTTTGGCAGACTTGACCTTATTTGAGAGCTATAGGCCTATATCTTTACCACAGAATTTTCCTTTCAAGAGATACCTTTACAACAAGTTCAGCATTTCCAGCACAAGCTTAACATCAGAAGTAACCTAATAAAGCCAGCGGGTGCTGTTTATAAGTTTTATATAGTCCCTTTATACGGTCCTCTATATAGGAACCCTAGTTTTGTACAGAGTGGTATGTACAGGTTCAGTGTAGGCCAGATTGGAAAGCTTGCAATGGTGCACAGGGGACATTAATAATGGCCAAGAAAATTGCGCGGCCGATACTATCTAAGCAGAGCGCCACTATGAGTTAGCACGGAACATAGCAAGAAAATTTAAGCCAAAACTACCTCCTATTGCAGGAAATTGCCTTTCCCAGCCAACTTGCTTGGTTGCTGCCAACAAGTTTGCGCGGTTGCAGTTGTCAGTTGTTAAACTGCGTGGCTGGCAACTGCGTAATTCATATTTTTGCGCGGGGGATAAATCCCCCGCACAGGGCAAACTTTCCAATCTGGAGTGTAGGCAGTTAGTGCGTTCAATTTGAGGCTGCATATCTTCGCATGCGCTTGCTTGAAATATTAAACAGGTTCACGCGCATTTGCAAGGGAGTTTACTATGCGCGTTCTCAGGGCTGGTCATGAGAATTTTTCAGGAGGGCAAGCAGCTGCCCACCTTGCTTTAGCTGTTATTCTTCAAGGCGGGCAATTAGTTGCCCACCCAAGATTTTAGGAGGGCAGTTGTGTAAATTTATGTAAAATTTATATTTAAATATCTTAGCTAAGAGCATAACAGTATTGTACAAACTGAACTGCAAAGAAAACTTGTTGCATAATAAAAACAAGAATGAGGAACACTTTCATGTTTAACTGCAATAACTGCGCAAAACTCAGGCTTGGCTCAACTGCTCCATGTAACCAATGGGGAGGTTTTGACATGAGCAGTAGGCAGTACATACCTCAAATCACCTGAAGCAGAAATTGTGGGGGTCATGGGGCAATAACCCTCTCTGAAAATAAATGTTAGGGGGAAGCACCCCCCCCCCCACCCCAGCCGGATCCAAACTTAGATGCAACACTCATAACAAAAACAGTGGTGCCATGTTTTCTAAAATCATGTTATAAATCAGTCAAAAAACAAAAATGATTGTATCTCAGCTTGCCACAAATACCCCCATTAGCAACATCATGGCACCCTTCAGGGTAGAGTTGGTGCTCTATTCCCTTCTACCATATTGACCACTGTGGACACTGGGCAGACCAAGTCCGGGGTAACATGTGGGGGAGCCACTCCATGATTGATGCTAGTAAGGGTGAAAGGATGAACTGATATCCATACAGTAGGGCTTATACCAATATTCCTTCTTCAATGGTACATACTGTAGTCCACACACGGATCCAAAAATTTCGAAAAGGGGGGGGGGGGGGGGGGGTAAAGTTACAGTATGCTAATTTTTGCATATTTGTTATTGTTGATGTGGCGAAAAAGGGCGGCGGTCGGGAAACCCCCCCCCCCCCCCACCACCTTGGATCTGCACCTGCTGTAGTCGGGCCCATGCCTACAGTCCAGAAAATGGCAGTGGTAAGTTAAATCTAATCTCAAAGCTTTGTGTCCTTCTTGTGAGTAATTAAGTGAAGTTTGCACAAAAGTCATGTACTTATTCCCCTTTAATATAATGGGTATATACTGTACTTTGATCATTATCTTCCGACAGTCCTAAGTGGGGGAGCTAGGTTGGGGCCATGGGCCACAATGTTTTCGTCTGGTGGTAACTGATGAATCCCCCACCCCCACATAGCAACAGAATGAGGATTTAGAGTGGTGTTATGTTCATGTCACTTTAAGGACTTCAAGAGACTAAAACTATTTGCTTCTTGTAACAGTAATAGAACAGGCTTAAAAAATATTCAAGTTGGTTTGACAAGCAAAGACCTATTCTGGCCATAAATATGTCAGAACTCTCATACCAACATCTCAGACAACATTTGATAACACTTTCAAACAAAAATGATTGGTAAATTTTAGACCCTGTAGCTCTACGAGTAAGCAGACAACTTCTGCATATTGCAGCATCTTAGTAGGCCTATCCATGTATTTTACACGTTAGGCAACGGCAAAATTGCAAAGCCCCTCTAGAGAAATGTGCCTCATGGTGAAAAACCTTCCAACCAAAAATTGTCAGTATTATGTAGATACTTGTTTGAGAGTCTTTTGAACATGTCAGGACAATGGTTTTGTCATTTTTGACAAATCTGGTAATGTTTGACAGTGAATTGACACTCAAAAACAATGTATTTTGAAATAGTACTCTCTGCAGTACGAGATGCATGCAGCAAGCTATAGCTTACTTGTGCAATCGAACCATGTAAAATCAAGCATTGTCAGATTATACGGCTGGCTGTTTTCGCTACAGAAGTTGCCGAATATTTTGGCATGGAAAGTCTTTTTTGGGTCTTTTAAATGTACTATTCTGCATGTATTCTGATGGTTTTAGCATTGTATTTTCACACGGGCGATCATATTTTCTCAAGGTGGGCTGTTTGTTGCCCAGCACACAATTTAAGGAGGGCATTTTGTTGCACACCTTGGCAAGTGTTTTTGCTTCCAAGGCGGGCGTTTAGGCGGGCACGGGCGATCCGGGTCATATGACCAGCCCTGCGCGTGCTGCATCAAAAATTGATGCACTGATTGTGATAGCAGTTTTGATGCGCTTTGTTGACTGTATCGATGCACGAAATTCGAAAGTGGCCTTACTCGGTCATGACACAATATCATTTAACAAATAGGGCCTACATACAATATGGGTAGCATGTCCACACATACGCCAGCGGAGCGACGACATACTCTCACGAACAATCTTGTACACAGAAATACTTCAAAATCTCACCTTCACCCTTTCATTCAGGCTTCCAAATGCATGTCAAATGCACTTACTGACTTAGGGCCTAATAAACATAAAAAATCAGATGTTATGAACAATTTGTCTAGTTGAGTGGCTATCTCCCCCAAAATATAGTATTTTTGCGAGCACTTTCAACTTGGTGTTGCTCCTTTAAAACCACTGTGTAAAATGCCATAGCCTAGGGCCTAGCGCACGCATACCTCTAGCGCCCCCAGCATGCCAAAATCTGACCTAGCCTATGCTGTAGAAGGGTAGCCCTTTCAAAAATGCTTAATTAAAAGGTTCCCAACGTAAAATGTAGAAAGTAATTCATCCTATCAATTTCAATATTCATGATTTCTTAGAACCACTTTTTTAGCACAAAGCTCTTACTTTCCTGGATGTTGAGAGGATTTAAACGTAACTTCATAGTAAATTTTGTTTTTCTTAATCATTTTGTAAATTAATCATTTTCATTCATATGGATTAAGAATCTCCGTTTTATTTTCTTTCAAGTGATATGAAATTTACTTGATTTTACCAACCAGCTCATTTGGAAAAAGTGATTAATTATAACCTAGTTTTCATATAAAGCTTTACAATTACGTTCTGTAGGCACCTACATTACTAGTTTAACTTCCGCTTTGCACCGTCATAAAGGCGGGCACGTATTTCTTTTTGAGATTTCGTAACATTGAAAGCACTATAGTAGTTACTCAAACGAAGCAATTTTGTTTGATTTTTCAAAAATGCTAAGTACTTAACTATCCACTTAAAACGACCCAGCTCATTGCTATAATGTGCTATATCTTATGAAGCTCCGAGTATGATTTCTTAAACATATAGTAAATGTTTAATACGTATGTATAGGGGTGTGTGTGTGATGCTTTGAAATAGTTGGCTGTGATTGGCTGAGAGTTGTCAATGAAGACTGAGAACAGCTTTTGGCATCATAGTACACTGTGTTGTATGCATTGTGTGCAGCTTGTGCATTTGCCTGTACAACCCCAATAAGAGTTCCACTAGATGCTCTGCAGGCTGTACTGCTCATTGCCCATATCATGCATTTGCATGTATGTACAGATGTTTCATTGTTTAACGTACAGGTAGTTAGGTATTGGTGGCCAATGTCGCCAGAAGCGATTAAAAATTATATTACAAAAAATTCATATCTCAACTGGCCGTTCAATGATTTACACGATTTTTGTTTTGTTTGTTCAAAGATTCTACGCTGCATTTTATGGTGCTATGTTTAGGTAGGAATTATCTAATTTTTTTCATGTGGACATGCTAATATTGGGTTGGTCGGTGACACGCTACTTCTTAACGACAACAGTATGTTGGAGTGAAAAAAATGTATTGTGTGTATTCGGCACATAGTGTAGTCCAAGGATTGTTTACACTCCAGCAGTGTAACCCATATCAAGGTGTTCCCATATGGTCATACTGTAGTCAGTTGATGTTTTCACTCCAAAGTTGCTTAGTTATGTAAAGACCCGGATGACCAACAGACCACATAGTACATATGATGGACACTAGAAAAACAATACTGTTTATCAAGGCTAGTGACCTTACAAACATAAACAAATTGATGATAGTAAGGGGAGAGAGAGTAACTTTTCAGGGTAAAGAGCATTAAGAGTAATTTACTGGAACTTTGCTAGTGATAAGTATTTATAAGGAAAGATTTCAAATTCTTTTGAAAAGAATGAAGTGAAGGACTTGATCTTACACTAGAGGAAAGTTTGTGTCAAACACTATAATATTTTCTTAGGACAACTGATTTGCTGTGTAAAGTTTTATGACTTGTCACTGAAAAAAGGCAATTGTGGCGGGTCTGCATTGAAATTTGCGTTACATTTGGTGGTTTTATTACATATATGTATCACTTTAGGCCTAAGGCTAGGCCTTAATAGACTTTTTTTTTCAATTCAGTTCAATTTATTTATTCCAGCAATGAATAGATAATGACATGAGTGTCTGAATAGTTTAAATCAGGTGATCAACATCATTGCATTGAAAAGGCGAAAAAAGAAGTATAAATACTTATTAATTTTTCCCCTTAAGATACAGTCAATTACAACACACAATACAACACACAAATTACAACACATAGAAACACAGTGACAAGGAAATGGTTGGGAACAATTCAGTGTTCGCGCTAAGGAATTGAACCTGGGAGGGAATTCCCTCTCTAGAAATTTTTGGGAGGAATTTTCAAAATCAAGGAGGGGTTTATCACTTGGTAAAGATACTATTACAATTTAATGTGTGTATTAAAATTGTAGCTACAATCTCAGCTGCAGAAAAGTGTGCAGGATTTTCGCACATAAGATTTACTTTTGTGCGGGATTCGAAAGACAAAAGCGGGATTCATGCAATCCCGCGCCTTAGCACGAACACTGGAACAATTCATGAATTACACTAGAGTAAGTGAACCTTTTATCTGCATTGTGAATAGGATGTTAATAGTTGTTCTTTTAGCATCTTTTTAAATTTCTTAGTATTTTTTGCAGCCTGTTAGGTGTTGAGAAAAGGAATTCCACAGCTTTACCCCTGAAACCGATATACAAAATTGCTTTTTTTAGTTCTGGCAAATCTTTGATGCAAAACCTTTTTGTGACTGGTATTTATACTGTGTGAGGCAGTAAAATAAATTTGCAAGGTTGGTGACAGAAACTTATGATATGCTCTGTACATGAAAATCCCAGTGTTGAATTTGACCAATATATATTCAAGAGGTTAGAAAATAAATTTCATTCATCCATCCAGTTCCCACTTTCATAGCTTCCTCCATTGCTGAGGTATAAAATGTTGAAGTTTATTCACTTAATTTGAAATAGTTGATTGTGCAATAATTTGTAATGTCCTTCTTGTACAACTCACATTACCTGCTTTTTTTTTTCTTTTGAAATTAAGCTGTTTATATGACCTTAGATCATTAACTGTTTCCTTACATAGCATGTTGTACAGAGAGGGCTTATACAGTCAAGTCACCCTACAACAGTAAGAGAATGATCACATTTTCGTAGAAGGTGCAGCGGCTTTCAAAAAAAAAAAAAAATAAAGAAATACAAAGACGGTAATTTGAGTAGTACAAGAATGACATCACAAATTATTGTGCAATCCACCATTTTAAATTAAGTTAATAAGCTTCAACATTTTATATCTCATCTCAGCTCAGGAATGTCCTGTGAAGCTGGGAGTTGGACCACTTGCACGCATTTTTCAAGCTTTGTAACATATATTTTTGAAATTCCAGACTTTAGGTATACTTTAAGGGAAGGACGGCACAGGATAACAGAAAAGAAGGCAATTAAATATTTTTTACAGTTAGAAATGACAGGTATAATTAAACCAGTCTCTCAGTCTCAGAATGAAGAAGTGTATCTTTCTCATATTAAGTAAATCACAAAATAAAGAATTGAAACTTTCTCTCAACAAATAAAAAACCTTTCAGCACTCTCAGAGCGAACAAGCGTTAATTTCTAAAATAAATCACAAAGTGAAGAATTCTAGCTTTATCTCAACAAATAAAATCCTTCTAGATTTCTTAAAGCAGACTAAACTTGTACTTTTTTGCTATAATGTGAACATATATAACATAGACAATTAACCAAAAACCAATTTTTTAACAAGCTAACCTGCCGTGGAGGATCTGCCGACCTAACACGTTCCTCTGCGGAGCCGGGCGCAGAGATGAGACGCTCTGTTAATACCTAAACTGTGTCCAATCAAAGGCAGGGGCCCATCCTGTTTGGGGAAACGTCTAAAAAAGAATATACATTTCTTTTAAACTAAGAAATACCCTATGTTCTTAACCATGGAGGAAAAAGGGAGGGGGGTGGGGGAAGAATACCATCATCCCAAGCTGAACCCAAAGCCTCAGACTGGCTTTAAACTAAATACAGAAATATAGTTAAGAATCTTACAGAATACATGAGTCACACTGTTGGCCTCTGGACATCTCCCTGCATTCCCCCCTCAAGGACTCACAGTAAACACAAAAAAGCAGTTAAGTTCTGAGTTCTTAACTTTAACATGACCAAAGAGTGAGTGATTTTTAGAGCCAATACCCTGTGAGACTTCATTAAAAAACAAAAGAAATAGTATGTTGACTGGCATGCAGCTGGCCTTGGTGTCATGCTAGCCTCACAGCCTGCGGAGAAGGAACGAGAGTAGAAAGAAGGTAAGTACTACACACATTGCAAAGTCACCCCATCAATGAAATTCCTCATGGCTTGAACACAGATGAATAAAGATAATGCTGACAACATTAGACTCCTAATTAAGTTAATTGATAGAGCAAAAACCACAAGTTTGATGAGGTTTTACAGCTCAGTTTCTAACCAATTGGATTAAGTCGGGTCGGCCACTGCCTTTTTTCCGTTGTGGGTCAGTGGCTTGTTTTCCCTACTCTGTTGTTTATGCTGAGCACCAAGCACATTGGCAGTAGGTTCCATTTTTAAAGTCTTCGGTATGACCCAGCCAGGGGTCTAGCCCCAGACCTGGCTGCAAGTCAGATGCTCTAACCACTTGACCATGCAGTCACCCCCATTCAGTTTCTACAGTATTCAATCAAGGGTGTAGTTGGCTTGGTGGCATGAGTGTACTGCCTTGCATACTAACATTAGATTTCCCTGGATCAAATCCTGGTGGAAACACTTTGAAATCTTTGTGGGACTGAAATTAACTTGCTCTGCAAAGCCTAGCTGTTCACAGTGATGCTGAGGGGTTTAAATTGGTGAATTTTAATGGGTATGCCTATCTATTTATCTGTTTTGGGAACAGTATTTTTACTAGGCAAAAAAGTTTGCGTCTCAGGGACGCAACGCTGCAAAAATATTTGAGTCTCAAGCTTCAGTACTTGTGTCCACTACAGTTGACTGTATTGTCTTTTATTTGGCTGTATTTAAATGGTACACCGGCGGCTACTGTACCTATATGTGCCCCACGCAAGCTCACTCTAAGATGTACATAAAATTAGGGGCTAGACTTTTACATCTCCCTAAGTTAGTGTTGAAATTTGTAAATAAAAATGGGAAACCGGAAAAAAAAAAAAAAACGAAGTATGCTAACCTAAAACTGAAAAAAAGATTGGTAAAATGCTCAACTTCAATCAATTTAGCTGTTCTTCCTTAGAAAATCGAAAATAATGAAATGAAGGAAGCATCGATGCCAATTACTTGCTATCATGTTCTTGAGTAAACAATTTCCCTTGCTTGGAGGTAAGTTTTCTCCAACACAGATGCTCAGGAGAGGACCTTCAAAGTACAAGTGCAGTGTAGTCCTGTTCTATGTATAAAATGCTTTGACTAAACTACCGATACAAAAAATGTTTTTGGTGGTAATGAGCAAATCGACATTATTGGAAATTTCAAACCTAACACTGTGTAGTTTGTCCAAGTTTGCAATTGATTTGACTCTAAAAGAGAATTCTAGGCGGTCGGTGCTTAGGCAGTACGAATGGTGATGTAATTGCTTTTCTGTTTAGCAAAAATGTAAGTACCACCTTGTGTTTTAGCTCGTACCTGTAAAATGTGCAAATTCCAACCTAATTAACATACTTTCATGACATGCAAGAGAATACCCTACATTCTGTTCCATGATTGGCTGAAGCTGTCATGCCCAAGTACCAAGGCACCTTGAGTTTGGGCTTACTGCGAGTGCCAAGAATGTTTCTTAAATCAATTTGAGAAAGAATAAAGACTAACAAAGTATTCAGTTTTGGATGATGATAGATTTTGGTGGCAGCAAGTTTAAAAATACTGTAACCTGAAGTTCAGAAATTGAATGAGATACAGCCCATGAAAGTTGAACTACACTGTATACATGATTAGACACTGCGTATCAAGGGGCTGTCATACAGATCTATACATATTTACACTGAAGACCCTTTGGCAGCACTTTGAGATTCATTGGAAGTGAAAACTCTGATATTTTTGTGATTATTTTAGTCTCATCCTTACCAGCATTCTAAATTTAACAAACACAGAAATTGATTTCCTTACGATTTCCTTAGCCAATAAAGCAGGAAATTACTTTTTCCATACAACATAGTCATCATTTTAAAAGATTGGGGAAGAAGATTTGGAACCAGGAAGGATTGGCTGTCTGGTCAGGGCGAGTACCCAGATGCCTCGTTATAAACGCGCGACTCTACAGTGCATGCACATGCATGTAAAGTAAGGTTATTCGCAGAGGAGCATAATGTTTGCTTGTCCATCAGCCATCATTAACTGTTCTAGTCTGTTCAGTGGGTAGTTTCAGTTGAGACTAAATGGCTGTTGTCACTAGTCAAATCAAAGTTAGTGCCAGTTTACCCCCCCCCCCCCAAAAACCCCCCCACCCCACCCCCCCCCTTCCCCACCCCCCCCAAACCCCCCCCCCGCCAACCCCCACGCCCCCCCACACCCCCCCCCCCCCCCCCCCCAAACCACCCCCCCCCCGCCCTCCCCCCCCCCGCCCCCCTCCCCCCCCCCCCCCGCCGCCCCCGCCCCCACCCCCCAGCCACCCCCCCCCACCCCCCCCCCCCCCCACCCACCCCCCCCCCCACCCCCCCCCCCCCCCACCCCCCCCCCCCCCCCCCCCCCCCCCCCCCCACCCCCCCCCCCCACCACCCACCCCACCACTCACACCCCCCCCCCCCCCCCCCCCCCCCGCCCACCCCCCCCCCCCCCCACCCCCCCCCCCCCCCACCCCCCCCCCCCCCCACCCCCCCCCCCCCCCACCCCCCCCCCCCCCCACCCCCCCCCCCCCCCACCCCCCCCCCCCCCCACCCCCCCCCCCCCCCACCCCCCCCCCCCCCCACCCCCCCCCCCCCCCACCCCCCCCCCCCCCCACCCCCCCCCCCCACTTTGTCAGACATATGACTTGGTGTCTGTATTCAGTGCATACAAAGACTTAAGAGTATTCACATACTGAAGGGAGGCGAGTAACAAATTTTGTCTCTGAAATTTCAAGGAAATGGTGAAGACCACTTTAAAAATCTTTTCGTTTTCCACAAGGCTGATATACGTTTGATGAAGCCCAAGTCATTTTGGACACTCCTATTTTAAACAGAGGAAACGTACATATTTAAAAACAATTAAAAAGAAAGAATAAATAAGCATATATTATCACAGTCAAACAAAAACTTTTATTTTATGCTTTCTATTTTATGCGTCTTTATCATTTGTTAGCTTGCTTTCCTACTGCACTAAAAACCAGTTGTGCAATATTCCCTGGTATTTGTGTGTTAGTCAATTCTCACTTTAGACATTAGTGATATCTGTTCATGCAAATGGTCTATGAGAGAGCAGCATGAATTCTATAATCAATACTAACATAAATATCCTACAGAAATTTTTGTAGGGAAAATATCATGAATCCCCCTGTATGTGTAAAACTTTAAACTTACTTTTCTTCCTCTTTTATTAGGGTCAACATTATTTAATTAAATTAGAAGTTGTATTTTTAAATCGTTTTTAGGAAAGTTAATTCTGAAGGGACTTTTTTGGCTTATCATACATTCAACTCAACAAAATCTTATGACCATAAAAAGGGGAAAGAACTTACGAGGTTGATAAGAACTGTTTGTCTTCTAAATTGCATCTATTATTTTATTGGCACATTTTACAAGTTTTCAAGTCAAACTTGTATTTGTAATGGGTATTCTTTCTTAAAGAAGAAACATATCGTTTCCTTGGTACCTAACATCAAAAAGTCTTTTAAGATATATCCCTGCAAGCAAATAACAACTGAAATAAAGGTCATACTTCCAACTCCATATTTCTAATTCAAATTGTCCAAAAAAATTATTATCAATAACTTTAATTAACATTACATAAATCAAAATAGCCTTACTTTCTGCCAAATTAACTAAATCGTTTTACCCGTACAGTAAACAGCAGGAGTATAATATTGTGTGTATTCCATAGGCGACAAATTCCTTTCGAACTAAAAGGTATAATATGACCTCACTTGTAACAACTGTTTTAAAAACAATTATCAAAATGTTAGAACCCTACCACAGGTGCTTTACGAAAAAGCTTATTAGGAGACTAAAATGTTACGATTTGGCGCTTGCCGGGGGAGATACAGTGGTATTTTGTTGTTAATCTTGGATTATTTTCTCTTTTGAAAACTGTAACACATCTGTCACGGTTTGAGCCAAATTTATTGAAGAGCGCACCACTCGGAGGAAAGATTCAAGAAGAATGAAAAATTTGACAAGAGCTTGCAGAGTGTACAGCGGAACTGTACCGGGAAGGATGTTTCCTGAAAGTTTTAAAAATAGTTGCCGACAAAGGGAAGAACGGAAACAGACTTGGAGCATAGCAGATGGATTGGTGAGAAAGTAAGGGATTCGGGAGAGGAGAATCATTCTGAAAATCAATGGAAGCGGATCGACTCTGACATAAATTGGATATTTAATTAATTAATTGATTTTCGAAAGGAGGAGATGGTGAGGGATTGTATGATAAAGTGGAATTGGAAGATCCGTATTTTGGACTGAGATACGTAGTCAACCAGGCGCCGAATTTAATTTTATTAAGGGAGGACCAGTTTGTTTCGTCATCTGGGTTACAACAGGCACGAGTACCATACTCTGGCATGGTGGCGGACCGAGCTGCATGGTGACAACGACGGGACTAGCGAAAGCGACTCCAGGAGTCGGGTATCACGCGTATCAGGAGAAAACCAGAAAAGAACCAGAAGGAAACCGAAAAGGGCCCTCGCGTCGTCCCGTAAGTGATCACAATTAAGATAATGTAGTGAGTGGGGTAAATAATTCACCGGTGTACTAGGCCGATAGGATTAAGGTAAATATATGTTGTAAATTGAAAATACATTGATCATCATTTAATAATTTGAGAAGGAGAGACAAAAATAATCAATAATCATGTTGAAATCTAGAGAATCTTCTCAATCAAATTTTTCTGATCTTCATTGTGTGTGTAAAATCATTTTAGCCAAATTTCGCTGGCAGGGAGGAAACAACCTGGGGTCGCAACAGAAAAGGGCGGCATTCGGCTTAGCTTAGTTGTGACAAATAAATGGGGGCCTATATCCGGGAAGGTCAGAAATTCACATGAGAAGAAGTAAATGCGTTATACTATTTTGAATGTGGTACTTACATTTTAGTTTTAAGGTTGAAGTGAATTATCAGATTGTAGTACATTTGACACTAATCTTTTTGAGCTTGTTAGCGTACGTGAAGGGTTCAACAATGAATGTTAAGGAGTAATTAAAGGAAGTTAGGTGGTTACGACAAGGGTTTTTAAGTGGTGAAAATTTTATTAGAGTTTTGTGAAAGTACAACAACAAATTTTGAAAGAAGGAAAAGAAAAAGCGACGAAAGAATTTCAGCTCGCCAAATCTGGGGCCCCAAGGAAAAAAAGAGTTTGAACTTGCTAGAATTTGAAAAGGAAAATTCTAGACTAGAAAGGGAAAGAGAATATAAAGGAGTCCGAAAAGTCTAGACTTGAAAAAGAGATGGAACTTATTGCATTACGAAATCAAACGGGAGTGTGACGGCGGGAGGGTGCGAGGATTTATTAAAACTGCCTCTACTGCTTCAAACCGGGTAGTCAACGGGCACAACTCCTAGCATGAAATACCTCTCACCCACAATGCCACAGCTTCGAATGAGAACGGAGGATTTTGCATGCCTACCTTCTAAGATTTTGAAAGGTTTTGCTTCGGCACACGAGACTTGGCCCTCGAGATTGCAGTGGGCATTGACCTGAGTTTATGTTTAAAGGGAAGAAGTCTCGCGAGTTTACTCGAGGCTTCGCCAAATGGAACTCGAAAGACTATGACAAATTAAAAAGAAGCCTTGTGAAAAGATTTCAGTTTTTACTGAGAGGGGTTTCGCCTAAAATTTTAGGGAAAGAGAAGCCAAAGAAGGGTGAAACAGCGCAACACAATTTAATGGCTAGGTTAGAAAATTATTTTTCAAGATGGTTAGAACTGGGAAAGGTAAAGAACACATTTTCAAAGATGTAGTTTGATCTTATCTTAAGGGAGAGCAACCCACACATTTTTTGAATATTTTCAACAAAGAGTTGTCAACTTTTTCTCACGTAAACATGATTGCAAGTCGGCAGAGAAAATTAACAAGACACTAGCTGATAAAGTTCTTAGAAGCCCATGATCATAGTTTGGAGAATTGGGTTAAGTTTATCCCCAACAAGACAAGAGAGGGCCTAATGTCAAAATGGATGACAACTTGAGTCAGAAATAAGTCTGAGAACAAATTTCGGTCAAATGGTCAGAAGAAAATGGCCCAAAATGTTTTGTATTGTGGTAAGGTAGGCCACAAGGCAAGTGACTGTAGACAAAAATTTTCAGCGTGGGTTTACGAAAGCCCAATCTGCAGTCATCGAGTGAACAGGTATACTGGTGTGAAAAACCAAGTACCCAAAAAGAGGATGCAAACAAAATGCATCACACAAACTGGTTCAAACTGCCAGTACATTTCTTATGAAACAAATTGAAGAAAGTGCCAAGCGCTCATACAATTAATTGGCATGTGGGCACGAATATCCTATTGTTAGTGCCGGTCGGCATGTAAGGAACCTGCGAACTAACAGAGAAAATTCTGGAAAATGTTTTTAGAAACGTATGCCTGTAGTAGATGGGATCCCTTGGAGTGCAGGAAAAAGGTTTCAGTCTTGAGAGGACAGTGGGTGATTCAGGAGTCATTGTGAAGAGAGCTCTAGTCTCTGATGATCAGTTGACAGGTTGTAGATCAACTGTATGTGTGTGCTGATTGATGGCACTGTGAGAAAAGACCCCTTGAAGCCATATTGATGTAAGCAAACCCTCCTTTTTCACAGGGGCCCCTTAAAGGCATATGTATGAGGAAATCCAGTGTATGATTTAATCATTGGAAATATTGAAGGGGTTCAAGAGGTCCGATGACCCTGATCCTGAGTGGGACAAAAACGACCACTGAGGGGGAAAATCTGGACAAAAAAATAGTCCAGAGAAGTAACCAAAATTCTCACATGTAAGCGAAGAATTAGTTCAGGGACTCAACAGAGGAGTTAGCACTAAACTGTTGCAGTTAATGAAAATTCTAAGGTGACCAGGCAAATCAAAGGATGAAGTCACTGATGTTGTAGGTGCTGTGGAAACTAGAGCACAAAAACAGAGAAAAAAGTGAGAAAATTCGGACCACTTCGAGCGGCGAGTGTGCCCATTGAAAATGTTACGCCTGAGCGGTTAAAACAAGCTCAGAAGGAGGAGATTCGACCTCTGCAAAAATTGTTTTTGAGTCAAATAGGAATTTAAAGACCTCTCAAGGAGAAAGCAAGGGACTACAGAATTTCTCAGCGTGGGAAGATAAGAAATCTTGTACCGTATAGAGTATCTGAAAACGAGAATGTTTAAAGATCAACTTGTAGTGCCAAATGTCATACAGAGAAAAAGTTATGAAATTGGGTCATGAATTCTATTATGTCAGCGTCACTTAGGTATTTCTAAGACGTCAGACAAGTGTGTTATCTCAGTTTTCTATTGCCTGGTGTAACGGCTGATATTTATCGTATGTAAATCATGCGATGTGTGTCAAAGGACTTGCGACAAGGAAGGGTAACTAAAGTTCCATTGGGACGTATGCCTTTGATAGACACGCCTTTCAAAAGGGGTAGCTGTTGATATCGTGGACCAATCTCTCAGTTTCTAGGAAACGGGAATAGGTATTATATTGACGTTAGTCGATTACGCAACCAGATTTCTCGAAGCTGTCCCCCTACCCAGTATTGAGAGCAGGAAGGGTTGCTTGAAGCCTTGGTAGATATATTTTCGCGAGTTGGGGTTCCGTCTGAAATTTTTAACTGACAGAGGTTCACAATTTACCTCAGACTTAATGAGCGAGGTGAGTCGGTGTTGTCGCTGAGACAAGCTCACCACAAACGCCATACCACCCAATCTGTAATGGATTTAGTCGAGAAATTCAAACGGTACATTAAAACGCACTGCTTAAACTTAGTATGTGTGAGGAGAGAGACCCGCAGACGACTGGGACAGGTATGTAGGGCCTTTTACTTTTACGCTTACAGAGAGGCTCCGCAGGCTAGTACAGGGTTTTGCCCCATTTGCGAGCTCCTCTATGGAAGGACTGTAAGAGGTCCAATGACTATTCTCTAAGAAAATGTGGACCTCAGATGTAGAGGACCCAGAAATTAGGTCAAATACTTACCAATATGTTCTAGATTTGAGGGAAACGCACTAGAGAGTACCTGCGCTCTGGCTAAATGACAGAATTGCAAAAATCTTCAGAAAGAATATAGGAATATTACAATAAGAGGTCAAGAATCGAAAATTAAAACCTGGTGATTCAGTGTTTGATTCTGCTCCCTACGGACCAGAACAAATTATTAATGACACTGGAAATGGCCATTTACAGTGTAGACAATGTAGGAGAAGCGAGTTATGTAGTAGAAGTCAATGGCAAACCAAAGAGTTTCCATGCAAATTTATTGAAGGAGTATATTTTTTTTTTTTTTTTTTTTAACAAGGGAAATGTCCAATGCTGTAGGGGCTTCCGTACTTTCAATGTCGGATGCAGAAGAGCAGGAGAGTTTTTTTGAAATTCCGCAGCTACACACAAATCAAAGTGAAACCGCTGCAGATATTGTTATCAATGAAGAGTTGAATGGATGTCAAAAGTAATGAGGTTCAGATGTTTGTTTACAAATTTTTGCGGCAATAACCTGATGTTACATGAGTGACGTGACCACTTGTCGAACAAATGTAATGAATGTGATATCAAGGTTACTACTGAGGAACCTATTTAAGACAAACACCATATCCGTTGCCATTTGCAAAAACAGAGAAAACTGTAAAGTTTGAGATTCGAAAATGATAAAATTGGGTGTTATTGAACCTTCGAATTCGCCTTTATAGTTCTCCCGTGGTACTGGTACCAAAACCAGATGGGTCAAAGAGATTCTGCGTAGATTATCGAAATATTAATAAGGTTACTGTTTACGAAGCAGAGCCAATGCAATCGCAAGATGACATATTTTCGAAATTAGCTTCTGATAATTATTTTAGTAGAATCGATCTTACAAAGGGTTACTGGCAGGTGCCCATGGCACCCTCAGCCAAGGAGAAAACTGCCTTTGCAACACCAGACGGGTTGTGGCAATTCACAACCATGCCATTTGGACTGGTCCAGGGACCAGCAGTGTTTACAAAGTTAATGCGTATGATTTTTAGAGATGTTCCAAACGTTGATAATTATTTGGATGATATTTTAGTTCATACCAAAACATGGGATGAACATATGAAGACACTTCAGGTAGTTCTTCAGAAATTGAAAGAGAGTGGACTAACTGCTCGACCGAGCAAGTGTGAAATTGGTTACACCAAGTTGGAATTTTTAGGGCACACAATTATAGGAGGCAAGTTGGGTCCCAAGCAGAGTACCCTGGACAAAATTCAGGAGGCACCGAGACCGGAGACTAAAACTCAAGTCAGGTCATTCCTAGGTCTCACAGACTACTATAGGGACTACATTCTTAATTATTCAGCTGTAGCTGCACCATTATCAGATTTAACTAGGAACGGTAGACCAAACAGAGTAGAGTGGGGTAGTGCACAAGAGAAAGCTTTCAAGGACCTCAAGGGGGCTTTAGTAAGTCCACTTCTCCTCCGACTTCCTGATGTTAACAAGGGGTTTGTGTTGAGAACCGATGCTTCCGATGTAGGAATCGGAGCTGTGCTATTACAAGAACATGAAGGGGAATTATTTCCAGTTTCATATGCTAGTAGAAAGTTGTTGCCAAGGGAAAGAAATTATTCAGTAATTGAACCGAGAATGTCTTGGATTAGTCTGGGCTGTTCAAAAATTTCATGTTTATCTTTATGGGAAGAAATTTGTTTTGCAGACAGATCATGAGCCGCTGGTATACTTGAACAGAGCCAAGTTACTGAATTCAAGGATAATCAGATGGGCGTTAGTTTTACAAGAGTACAGGTTCACTTTACAATCAATTAAGGGAAAACATAATGTTGGTGCAGATTACATGAGCCGTATGTAAATAAATGTATATACTTGTGAAACTGAAGTCTAAGCTGCAAATGAAGTGTAATTAGCCTTTGATAATTTCGTTATTTTTATTTTGATACTTTGTACATGTATGATTGTAGGGATAGTTGTTAAGGTTATCGTAACGAAATGCTTTAATATCATATGATTGTGTCTTCAAATAAGTAGGTCAGTTGGACAAATATTGAAATATTTATCTTAAAGGGGGAGTAATTGTCACGGTTGAGCCAACTTATTTGGAAGAGCGCCGCCACTCGGGGAAAGTTCAAGAATGATTGACAAGAGCTTGCAAGTGCAGCGGAACTGTACCGGAAGGGTTTCCTGGAAAGTTTTAAAAATAGTTGCCGACAAAGGGAAGAACGGAAACAGACTTGGAGCATAGCAGATGGACTGGTGAGAAAGTAAGGGATTCGGGAGAATCATTCTGACAATCAATGGAAGCGGATCGACTCTGACATAATTGGATATTAATTAATTAATTGATTTTCGAAAGGAGGAGATGGTGAGGGATTGTATGATAAAGTGAATTGGAAGATCCGTATTTTGGACTGAGATACGTAGTCACGGGCGCCGAATTTAATTTTATTAAAGGAGGACCAGTTTGCTTCGTCATCTGGGTGACAAAGGCACGAGTACCATACTCTGCTGGTGGCGGACCGAGCTGCATGGTGACAACGACGGGACTAGCGAAAGCGAACTCCAGGAGTCGGGTATCACGCGTATCAGGAGAAACCAGAAAAGAACCAGAAGGAAACCGAAAAGGGCCCTCGCGTCGCGTAAGTGATCACAATTAAGATAATGTAGTGGGGTAAATAATTCACCGGTGTACTAGGCCGATAGGATTAAGGTAAATATATGTTGTAAATTGAAATACATTGATCATCATTTAATAATTTGAGAAGGAGAGACAAAATAATCAATAATCGTTGTTGAAATCTAGAGAATCTTCTCAATCAAATTTTTCTGATCTTCATTGTGTGTGTAAAATATTTTAGCCAAATTTCGCTGGCAGGGAGGAAACAACCTGGGGTCGCAACAGAAGGGCGGCATTCGGCTTAGTTGTGACAACATCTTTGGTCAAAAGATTCACTATTAGCTCTTCCTTGCGTAGACTCTTAAGAGACTCTTAGAATCAGGTCTAAAATGTGTAAATACGGTAAACATTATGTTTACCTACGTTAAACATTATAGACCTTTTGAGTTTCTAACAGGATACCAGAGAATTTTACAAGGAGGCAAATTGATACTGTGCAAGGCAAAGGTGTCATATTTCACATGCGCTGTTTATATCTTGTTCAGCAGAAGTAGCTGTCTGGAAACGTGTTGCTTCTTACTGGAAACACCCCATGCAGGCAATCTATTTTTTCTTAGCTAAACTCTTTACTTCTTGTAAAAATATTCTCTTCTTGAGATATTCACCTAGAACTTTCGCCGAAAGTGTTAGATTCCATATACTGTGTAGCAAACTCTTATGAAAAAGACTGTGGAAATCCAATTATTGTCATTTTCTACCATTGTTTCATTTTAAGGTCGTTTCATATAAAGTATCACTTAGGAAGGTTTTTGTGTACTTCATGACATCTGTGATTGTAACTTATATTTACTGCAAGGACCTATATGGTATGTTAATGGCGCGCAACTTAGAGATCATGATAGAGGTCATGTCTTGTGTCACTTTGTGATGATTCTTTAACGCTTGGCATTACCAATTTTTATGGTTTGTCATACTGACAGGAAGTCATAAGAGTATTAAGCACGTACTTATTACGCTACTTATTCTATTTAGATTCATCTTACTTCTTGTATCAACATTCGGAATACCCACGAGATTGTAAAGAAGTGATTCACCATTGCAGTTCTTATAATGCTACTGGTGTTTACGTAGTCAAGCCAGATGAATATTCAGAACCCTTCGAAGTATATTGCAACAATGAGATTTCATCTGGTGGATGGACGGTATGTAAATCTAACTAACACTATTTGGAGAAGGTAATCTATTTTATGCAGTATTATTAGATACACTATATATAACTTTAAATTTGTATCTAATTTGCGGTAGTTGAACTTTAAAATTGGTTTACTTGTCCTTCAGTGTAAATGGATAATTGAGGAAAGAGTAAAAACATCGCCAAGCTGTAAAATAAGTTTTGAGTTGATATTTATACTTAAATTGTTTTCAGAATAGTTTCATAGAAATCTATGATAGAAAAAAATTGCAGTTATATTGTACAATCTTTAAGGCAATAGATAAGCCAATTATACTTCGGATTAGGTCGATGTTTTATTAGAGGAACCATAACCGTCGCAATGCTTTTGTTTAAAAAATGGCAGCTTTCTTCGCAGCAGGTTAAAAACTGTAGTTCTCCTTTCAAAAACTAGACTAAACATTTTACAGTCATAATATATACCGATATATATGGGAGGCAGCGCTGAAACCATGCTAATGATGAGAAGACGCACAGCATCCTCTCCCGCACTCAAGTATATTTTTCCATAAATTAGGTTATCCACCGTCAAATCGATGGTTCGTTGACATATAGAAGACGTTGCGAAGATTATAAGAATGGATTTGGATTCTTCTCGAGTGAGTACTGGATCGGACACGACAAACTATCTTATTTAACGAATCAAGCAGTATACGAGCTTCGTGTTGACATAACACTGTCCAATGGGTCATTTTTCTACGTCAGTTACAATTCTTTCCGTATCAGCTATGAATGGAGTGATTATGTAATCGTGTCTGCCGAAGAGTTTCGCAGTAATTGGAGTGAGTATGTTACTAATCCTTAGTAACTGTTCTCAATCTCAGCTTCATTCTCTTTACTTTTATCAAAAAAGAGATTCCTTGTCCTTTTAAATAGTTAGAGATCTTCAAAAATCCGATAAAATGACTATTGTACATTTCATGGTTCAGCTAGTTACACTCTAGTTATCTTATGTTTATGGTAAGTACCGAAATTGCAATTACTGTTCCTTTCCTACGCTACGAAAATGAATGAATGCACTAAGGAAAAACTCACCGAAACTTTGTTTTATTCAATTGTTTTAAACAGGTTGTATTGTTTCAACATGTCCCATTAACATGTTGCACGACCGTTGTACTTGTCAGCAGGTGTGCAGGGATCCCATCGGACAGACGGATTGCTATACTGACTGTGTAGAAATCTGTGTACCCGAAGGGTGTTTTATGGCTGAGACAAACTCATTCTTTACGGTATGTTTATTTACCCATCTGATGTTCGTAATAGCAAATATGCAATATTTAAAAGTCAGTAAAACAGACGATGTACACTATGTAGTTTCAACACAGTTTTAAAGGTGAACGTAATATATAATTGTACTTTATTCATATGAATTAATTCCAGAATGGTGAGTCATTTATAAACGCGGACTGCACCAAAAATTGTACTTGCGTTGACAATCAACTAAATTGTAATACAGACTACGAATGCAGCACAGGTGCAACTTGTACAGTAAGAGACGAGATTCGAAAATGCTACTGTAATGAAGGATTTGAGGGGGACGGTGAGACCTGCGTCAGTGTTTTTAAGGACTGCTACGAAGCATATGAAGCTAATCATACCACGGACGGAATATATACCATATTTCCGACAGATTGGCCTGGATCGCCATTTGAAGTCTTCTGTAATATGACTTTTGGTGACGGAGGATGGACTGTAAGTTTTCCATAAAGTTGAATGGGAAAAAGTTAGAGGTTAAATTTGTTAAGCTTACCTTATTAGTATTGATTGGCCATAATAGTTACATTGGATGTGACTATAAAGGCGTTAATCTTTCAAGCTTTCATTAAGATCTTGATTACGATTATACATATCTACACGCATTACTTATGCATAGCGGCACCGACACTTACATTTTTTTGTAAATATATCAATCATTCAAATAGAGTTGTTTATCAGATAATATAACGTTTACGGAAACGTAGATTCGGGACGCTTCAGGAAATTGTAGAAGATCAGTTAGAAGGCATCCCTTTTTTCATCACATTGCTACTTGCCCTCTAATGACAGGCTGCGTTTGCAGTGCGTTGGAAAGGAATTCTCACAAATATAGTAATTACGCTATATTTCGTTTCACTGTAGGTTTTACAGCGACGCATTGACGGGGTGACAGACTTCTATCGTAATTGGACAGAATGCAAACACGGATTTGGTCTACTAAATGAAGGAAACGACTTCTGGCTTGGAAATGAGGAGCTTCATTACCTAACAGATCAGAAGGATTACATTTTACGAATTGACTTCGTCCACTCCAGCGATCGACCAATAATACGAAGAATTTACAACATTTAAGATCGGAAACGAAAGTACCAAATATCAACTGAGTTATAGTTCCTTTAACCGCGGGAACGCAGGTTCGTGCACAATGTAATTAATATATTATTAACTGTATTTCTATTTTATAACATTTAACACCAATTTTACAGCCATGAAGACGTTCGTACGCTAGCTTTGCTCACTAAGCGCATGTATAGTACTACTGTATGTGTACTGACTGCAATCTCATAATACCAACATATGTAAAGTACATATTCCATACCGCTGTCATATTGTTACATTCACGTTATTTCATTATTTCACACCTTGGATAATGCCACAAGAACAAAGAACCACTAAGTAGATTGCTTGGCCTTGGCCTAACCCAACATAAGTACAGTGTTCTGGATTAAATTATTACTCACTGAAGATATCCTTGCCCGTTAAACGAACGTATTATGTCTTTAAAGGCTACTCAATTGAGGAGTACAAATGTAACCATATGTTGGATGGGGTAAATATAGCTGCCAGAGCACATGGCTTAAGGGAACAAACTGTATTCTGCGTATTCTTACCCTTCTGCACTCATTCGCAAAATAAGAACGACCACCCATGTGACATTTTGAAAAAAAAAAAGACATTGAAAAAAGAAAGACTTATAACAGAGTTACTTAACCAATAATGCTTTTATATTAAAATGTTTTATTACTTCATAATAGTCTCCTTAATGTTTACATATACATGGCTATTGAATCAGTTGTTTTGGTTAATAACAATTGAAATAAGCTATATGTCATTATGGGCTGTCTAGCTAACCCATTGGTTCCAATTTCTCTGTTTACGTAGAAAAACAGGGAAAGCCGTAAATTAGATAACAATCACGCTCATTTATGTAATACAAAATATTATAAGAGCTTTTTTTTATTTATTTTACGCCGTCTGATTTGACAAAATTGTGTTTAAAAAAATAACGTGCTTATTATAAGTGGTTATTATAAACAAGCACTGAATTTTCCTGTATATTAAGAAGCCAAAAATGTAAATTTAAACGCAATCCAGATGCAGGAAGTTAATTTTGTACTTTCAGTGGCCGATTGTTTTCTTGTAAATCAGTCTGGATGAATGTGTATATATTTGCGAAACAAATCAAGCTTTAGAAGTGCAATGCCTTATATGAGCCAATACTGGATGAAGCTAAAAACTTTAAATTTGGACTGCAAATTTCCTATTAACAAAAACAACATTGACTTGCAAAGGTCTTAACGTGACAACGTCTACGTTTGTGGCAGAAATGGCCCATGTACGTAAAGCTTTTTTTAAGATTTCCCAAAAATGATTTGTAGTAACACGTTGCATGAATTAGCATAATCAGGATGATGTATAATATGTAGTTCTTTAACTTGAGTCTTTTGTTACTGTACTCAGGCTATCAATCTCTTCAATATAACAACGGTAAAAAATTCAGTACACGTAATGAGGACAACGACGGATGCAGCAATCACGACTTTGCAAAGAGACATAAGGGAGGATGGTGGTATAGTGATTATTGGTGCTCGTTTTGTTATTATAGCCATTGCTACTTTTTGAATATGAGAGCAGCGGCTGCTACACCCTCGCCTCATATGTAAATCTTAACGGTGACTACAGCGGAGGGAAAGGGGAGAACATCTTTTACAGTATGAGTGGTTCCAGTGATTGCAACCAGAAGTTTACCGAAATGAAAATTCGGCCATCCAATCCATAAAACATCCATTGCTCTTAATTCAACTTTGGAGAAGATGACAAATTTGACCCCTTGTGAAAAATTCTGAGATCTTGGGTGGTTAATGTAGACAACTTGGAAATGACTGCTTGTCGTTTGTACACTGTGAGCAAATAACTCTCCTACAATAAGCAGAAAACATTCCTACAATGGAATCATCAACTAGCTTTTCTTACAGGGTGTTTTTGGTAGTCAAATAGAGGAGAAGATTCATCTTTGGCCATTTCTTGTCCCTTTGCATTTTCTATATATTAAAAATGTTTTTTGTTTCCAATATTGTTCAACGAAAAGCCGTAAATGTCACTACATTGGCCAATTTTGATAACTCAGTAAACGCATGAGCGAATGTTTTATCTCTTTAACTGATAAGCAACCAATGAACCCAAACTTTACGGTGTTCATCTGAGTAACACGACATGTCGTTAGGCAGAAGGTTTCCTCACTTAATTTGATAACGTAGTACATAGTCCGGATATTTTAAATTGCAGTAAATAGTTTTTCCTCTGTATTTACCCCTAAGGCTACACCGCTGCTACCAAAGTTGTCAAACGCCAACATTTAAAATGCTTTGAGATGTTATTTGTCGTATTGTGATACAATTCAACCTAACTGTTGCGTTTCTGTATTACCGTTTTATTACTTTTTTATTCAAGTAATTAAATGTATCTTATATAGTAAGAGCATACTGGGTCATCCTGGTGTGAACCGTTCATGGTTCATGATTTAATAAGAGAGTGCCCTATAAAGGAAAAGCTAAGTCTAAGACTAAGATGAAGAAACATGAATTGTGGGCCTATAACAATATAGCGAATAAACAATGTTGAAAGAAACATCACCGACTTTTTGGTCGTACGCTTAGAGAGTCTGTCGTCCAGTTCACACAAGCCAATAAAGAGCTTTGTAGGAAATGACGTTGTAAGCTATGGTTAAGCTTGTGCTCATATTTCTAGTTCATTTGTCATGACGTGAGAGTCTGCATGGAGTGAGCATAGCACGTGGGCACAACGGGAAATCTTTAGGCAGGGGCGGCGCCAGGGTTTTTCGATAGTGGGGGGGGGGCAAAGCATGCTGGATCGGACCCAGCTTTATTGTTTGGGGGGTGCAGGCATTGAAGACTTCCGAGCCTAACCCCACAACCCCCCCCCCCCCCCCGTGTCAGAACCTGCATTTTTGGCGTTTTCATTTTCTTGGACTTTATTTTTCTATCTCTCAATAAACTTTTTTTTGTAAAGTAAATACGAACCGTGAGAAGGGTTGTTTGTCTGTCAGTGAAAATCGGCCCCTCACGGAATGAGACGCTTCAACTATGCAGCAGGCGCCGCGGAACGAAAAAATATGGGGGGGGGGGAGGGCTGAGTGCAGCAAGACTATCTACGCGGAGCGCCACCATCGGTTGGCGCGGAGTGTACAAGAAAACTTTTGGCTTCACAAACCCTCCAGATGCCGAAAATGGCACTTCCTGAGTGTTCTAAGCTGCATGTACCCAGCCTTAAAATGTGGATCATATGTCTCCAATTTCTCAATTAAAGAGAAAAAATAAATCTATGAAAAATGGTAATACATATTTCTAAGCGGAGCGCCACCATCAGTTAGCGCGGAGCGTTCAAGAAAATTTTTGACTTTGCAAACCCTCCAGATGGCCGGAAACGGTACTTCTCGAGTGTTCTAAACTGTATGTATTCATCCTTGAAATATGGATCTCATATCTGCAATTTATTAATTAATAAGAATCCTCATTATGTGATTTTTTTCTTGCTTAAAGAAAAGCCGAATCACTGAGGAAGGGTTATACGCAAAATTGAATTTTAAAAAAGGGAGAGGAATCATAACTCTTATGAGATAACATTAAATTTTTACCTATAGTTTTTCGAGTTTTACTGTTTTACACGAAGATCATCACAAATTATTTCGCAATCGGCTATTTCAAATAAATTGAATAAACTTTAACTTTTCATATCTCAGCAACAGGGTGAGCTATGAAAATGAGAGTTGGATGAGTGAAATTCCTTTCCAACGTTTAAAATAGATATTCTTATAATTCTACACATTAGGTCCACTTTAAACTCCTAAAATGAAACGTACATGTATGGGATAAGAGACAAAACTGATTGAAATTTATTTTATTGCAGTATTATTTATGTAAAATTTGGACTTAAACCTTAAGAATGGATTCAAAGGCAGAGGTATAAATAATTGGTTGGGATGGCGTCACCACAGAGGGAGAGGGAGGAGGGAGGGAGATACCGTACCATAACACACGTCAGTCTTTAAGCGCCTGTCACACCTCACCGGATTGCAATAACGGAGACTGAGGAAACGAAGACCCAAAAAAGCACTTCGTTGATGTATGTTAGTATCCGTTTAGTCTCCTGTTCTCCTCAGCCGACTTCGTTTCATGACCGGGAACGTCCGGTATGAACGGCGAGAGATTTTGAACATGCACAAAACTTGGACCGGACGTCGACCGAAAAAGGTCCCCCTTACGTATTCGTTACTTATCCGTTAAGTGTCCGTTTTATCATTTTCTCGTGCGTTTCTCATACTGGACTTCTCCGTTATTATCCGTTCGTATCCGGTGATTGCTACTTGCTCACCGGATCATTACCGGACAACAAACGGACGAAACGTATAGAAGTACAGTACGTGTACCAAATGTTCGACGTACACTAACACATAAGTAACGGAAGCGTAAAGGAATAGAACTGACAATGAACGGATAGGCAACGTACGTTTAACCAGGGAGCTGTTATCCGAATGGAGAGAGTTCGAGAAGGTTAATTTATGCTAATACTTTAAATAGGTCTTTAAGAATGAAAAGATTACCAACTGTTAGTTGTTGATAAGGCTTACAAGGACTTAGGCCCTTTATTTAATGCTTTCAATTTGATGAACTATCTCCTTGCCACATCATTCATATCTACTAATACTTTAACAAGGGGCTTAAATTGAGCAATGCTTTGATGTGTAGGCTGGTACCGCCAATCCTAAGATGACAGAGTTTTTTAAACTCAAAACGGCTGTTGAATAAAAGTAGATCAATACAAATGTCCCTACCCCATCTAAAGAGGCCATATGCAAATGAGCTTAAGAGACAGAAGCCTAATTCTTTGACTACATTCTGACAAGTTTCCTGAATAAACAAGATATAAATCTATGTTCACAATTTCACACAAAATCAAGCCGATGTGGTCTCATTCGCGTCACCGAGCGTCACCACAGAGAAAATATTTTTAGTTTTCAGGCGACTGGCAATACCATGGCAATGGATAAAATCGCCACAGTTTTACTCATGATGTAGCAGACGACAAATCTCTTTGTGTTTACTTTCTAAGCTAGCTTAGTTCTTATAGAAATCTATAGAGCAAGATAATTGAATGACTTAATAGGTGACCTTGAATATGCAAACCTCACTTCAAAGGAAACTGTCTTGAGTTCTCTCCTGTCGGATAACAGCTCCCTGGTTTAACTGAAGGAACGAAAAAACACAGTCAAAGAAACGTATAGGGGACGGACATAGACCGAAAATGCAGCGTACTTGCCTCCTGTCCCCTCCGCATACTATAGCTTAACAAACGTTTTTGCCGTTTTTCTTGAATTTTTTGGGTGCGACTGCATCCTTTCTCCTGCATCCGCCCCAGGCATGAGATGAGTGATCCCGGTTCTGAGGGACGGGTTAAGGGGAGGAGATGTGAAAGATTTTTCGACTACCGGAAAGCCTTAGGCGCAATCTGGTACAATATTTTGGATCTTTTGAAGTCATATTTTTCTCGAGAAATCTAGTTTCTAGGTTAGTAATCCAACGTTCTTTACTTTTGGCCGACTACAGTTTTTCCAATTTTGTTGCACTTATTGTCGACGATTACATAAAAAAACTGGCAAGGGCGGCGATTTGTGTTGGCTAATGGGGGAGGGGGAGAGAATGGAAGTTGCCATCAAAGCCGAGCGCCATCATAATTTGGTGCGAAGCGTACAAGAGAAGTTTCTCCCTACAGACCCCCCCCCCCCCGACTGCATGAAATGGCACTTCTCGGGATCTTGGAGGCAGTTTTGAACCGTATGAAACTTGATACGTGACGACTGACAGGCATGAGCGTGTGAACGGTGTTTCGTTGCGTTGGTATAGAAGCGGAGCGCCACTAACGGTTGGCACGGAGCGTACCGTTTAAAATGTTGCCAAAATGGCTTCTATATCGCAATTAAATGGTCCTTCTCAGACCTTTCAAATTGCACTGAAGCCATCTTGATATGTGGCATGATTTCTATTGGCTGGCTCGGACTGCGCCGATAAAAGTTTTGCCAAAACAGCTCCCAGATCGCAAGAAATGGCCCTTCCCAGATCTTTCAAATTGCACTGAAGACATCTATATAGATATGTTACACGCCTTAGATATATTTTCCCACTTTCACGGAACTGTTACTCTTCCTCTGGTACAACTTTCCCTGCGTACCAATTTAACCATTTTGTGATTGTTGTGACATGCTTGAACAATGTACACGGAAGTGAAAATCCTACCCCCCCCCTCCTCCCCTGGTTGGATACGATACTGCAATACAGACATGTCACTGCATGTGTAGGGCAGGTGTACAACTAGACCTTGTAGGTCCATGCGCACTGGATTTACACACTAAAATATGATGTAGGCCTACTTCTCCGTGAGCCACGGTCGTGAAGGTAGCCATGGAATTCGTAATAAAAACCACATTCGCGCGTAGTCCATGATGATTTTTTTGAATTAAATTATTTGCCGAAACTCTCTCGAATTAAAAATCTCTTGAGTCTCTGGTCTTCCAGAGACCTCACTCCGATAGGTAAAGTTCTAATTATCAAAACCTTTGCAATATCTCAACTGGTTTATTTATTGACTGTTTTACCTGACCCTCCCAAACCTTTCTTTCGAGAATTACACTCTGTTTTCTACAAGTTTATATGGTCAAATAAGCCAGACAAAATCAAACGCTCGGTCTTATTGAACCAAAAGTGCAATGGTGGCCTTAACATGATCGACATAGAATTATTCTCAAAGAGTTTAAAATGTAAATGGGTGAAACTTTATTTAGACGAAAGCTTGGGAGGATGGAAAGTATTTTTTGACACGGCCCTTGAACACTATGGAGGTAAATTTCTCTTCGATTGTAACTATAAGAATATTGATGTTAACATTTCAAACGAATTTATTTATGAAGTCTGCAGTGCATGGTCTTTATTTAATTTTCGACCTCCAAATCACTATGGTAGTCAATATGTTGTAAATAATTCTTTTATTAAGATTGATAAGAGTATTGTTAATTCAAAGGTCTTGATGGTAAAACACGCTTATGTTGTGAAAGATTTCTTTGATGAAAATGGCAATACCTTAACCTATGATGCATTCATTACGAAGTTCGATATTACGCATAATTTTCCGTTTACTTTGTTCTATGGAATTTTAGCGGCAATTCCCAGAGAGTGGAAAACCCATATTGAACACCTTGAGAACCCTTCTGAAAATGTTTTGCGTCTCATCAGTTTTACTACTAATGGACGCCCTACTAAGTTTGTTTACAACCACTTTGTGAATTTAAAAGTTTCAACCCCTCGTGCTGTTTTCAAGTGGGAAGACATTAGTAACTTTAATGGTAACTGGCATAGAGTGTTCTTGCTACCATATGCTGCTGTTCGTGATACTAAAGTCCAGTACTTTCATTTACGCTTTATCCATAGAATTATCGGTACTAATTTTTTCTTACATAAAATAAAAGTAAAAGACTCACCATTGTGTACATTTTGTAATTCAGAAAACGAAACCCTCGAACACTTATTTTGGTCTTGTCGAGTAAGTCAGCTGTTCTGGCGAAGTATTTCTGTACTCTGCCTTAAGCAAGACTTCAGTATTACTTTAGATCATGTGAATTTTGGATTATTAGAGGACATTAAATGTCCCTTAAACTTTTTTATATTGAATGCAAAATATTTTCTTTTTAACTGTAAATTAAATAACAAACTTCCAGAGGCACATACCTTCTACTGTAAGTTTAGATTCTTGTTAGACGTAGAATACTATATTTTGCGTAAGCAGAACAATGATCTGCGAACTTTACGTTTTCAAGAAATTTTTAAAGCGACTGGCTGATTTTCCCAAACCCCTGGTTGTATTACTTCATGGTTAATCCTTTTTTTATATATTATAAAGCTCTCATCTGCAATAATTGCATGCTCACAATCACCTAATTTTGTTATGGCTTAATTGACACTGTCACATCTAATAGCCAGCGGAAAATGCAATTGTATTACATTAGATATATTTAAGGATGACCTTAATATCAAGACTATGTATTATATATTTTTGTAATTAATGAAACTGTAATCAATTGAAACCTCAGTAATTATTGAGACTTCATCTTGCAAATATTGTATATAATATGTATAAAAATTCCAGAATATTGAATGAATCCATGGAATGGAAAAAAAAGAAGATATAATAAACTGAGATGGAAAAGAAAAAAAAAGAAAAAAAAAAAAAAACATTCGCGCGTAGTCCGAGAACTTACAGAATATTGATAAATACGTCGGTCAAATACGGATTTGAATTAACTTTTAATCACCCAAATCAGTCCGTTTAGTGTTGAATACGATGTTTTGCTTGTTTTCAAATAGACAGCAATTTTCACAGAATTATACTGTATTTTGGCCGCCCTATTGTTTACGCTACTAGGTATTAACCCTTAAAAAAAACTCAGAGAGAAATTCAATCATGGGTCTTCTGGGATGTAGAAGAGGCCTAAGTGTAAGCTCTGAGGTGGATGAAGATAGGCTTTATAGCAAATGATGAATGAGTGTATACTCGAACATTCCAAATATTTGCACGAAGGACTATTGCAGTATGGGGCGGATGTACAATGAGTTAGACAGAGAAGACAACGGACGCGAAGAGCCAAAATTTTCGAGGATTTACACCGAAAATGTCCTATATGAGACGGATAATGTATCACAATACTTTATTACATGATACTGTAAGTTACACCTCACCCCACCCCCTACAAAAATGATTTGTCTTAAAACGTTTATTTAGACGATTTTATTTTTTGGGTCAAAAACCATAGGGGGGGCAACTGCCTGCCCTGCACCCCGCCGTGGCGCCACCCCTATCTTTAGGGGTGAATATGATTAGGCTTGTTCGACGGTAGGCATTCGATCCCGATAGGCCTGCCGTTTCCTCTAGTCAGAATACATTGAGAGTAAATGCATGGTTATTTAAATCATTGATCATTCCTTAAATTTTACCACACAGTTAAGACGTAACCATCTGAAGGTCACTTACTCCACAGGATTCATTTATGGTCAATCGTTCTATTTTCTAATGACATAGAGTCGGCAATACCTCAACGATGTCACTTGGGTGTTTATCGTATAACTTATTTCACAAGTGAACTGGTTCATAACGTTATAACCTAACAGCTTGTAGTTTTGAATTGACATGGCTTGGTCGAAAGGCACATATTTTACACAATGTACGTTCCGTCAGGAAGCTCCTGCAGCAAGTTATGGCTATAACAAATTCAGTGCGAAAGCAGTAGCGGCATCAGGGCTCATTTCTCGGAGCTTAAGGAATTAGAGCAAAGTTCCGAAACTGGCAACCCGTTAAGGTGGGTGTGGAAAGGGTGTAAGCAGTACAAACTCTTGATTTTGAGTCATGCTTTAACGTCCGTATTGGGGGTTTAGGAGCAACACCATAGCAGAGGAGCAGAAGAGTAGAGAAAGTGCCCCTGGACGCTAAAGAGTATTGACAAAATTCTGGGTATTGTATGGAGTATTAAAGTGTAATCGAGTAGCATTAGATGGACACCATATGTGATATATATTGTAATTATACAGCTTCTTGGACTAGTGGACTATCAGACTGACAACTTTAATGGTGCGTAGGCATTATGAATGAGCATATGGACAATGCTAGGAATATCATAGGGTTTCAGAAGGACTGCATCAGTCATCACGCAATCATGGGACAAAAGTAAAAAAAAAAAAACAATTTATCAGCACAACATCATTTCGTTGATAGGCCTCTTCTGATTCACCTATCCTGCCCTACCAGTAGCATTTTAATAAGAATCAGGATCTAATACCTTTATCACTAAGCTAATCATTATTTGCCTTCAAACTTCTCTCGCACTGACATTCCCCGTCTGTTCCGGCATAGTTGATTTAATGATCACAGTAAGTATTACTGCAAATTGACAACGATCAGTAATTTTACATTCCACTTATACGTTCCTGTGTATTCAAGAGGGCTGTTTTAACTGCGGATTTCAAATTCACAAACATCACATACTTGTTTGTGATCTAGGCCTGCAACATATATCGTGTTTTTGCTCCATCTATTGCTGCTTGGCAAATGAAAGCTTTTAGTGTAATACGTATAGATTAAAAAAGAGAGACTAGGTTGAGCATACCCTTTGGGCATTGTTCAGGTGGTACGCAGTTATCTGGATGATTCCTTTAAGTGGAGCTTTTAGACATTTACCTCATTTCACCTTTGATGTGTTTTAACATGAGATAATAGTCCCTTTAGGCAAGGAAATGAATTATACTTCCAAGGATAATAAAACGCTACGCAATTTTATTGGCTCAACCATAACCTTGTGCTTTACAGACAATATTAGCCTGCATCGTAGACAAATAGGTTGGAAATTTAAAGCCGCTTCGCAGACTACGTTTGGTATTGAGCCCGAGACTTCTTTGAATATGTTTGTACAACGACATGTGGATTTCGTAAAACTAACTCGCTGCATGAAAGGGCCTCTTTGAACGTTTTGGCTCTAGCTCTATCGAGGCATATGCAAGGCTTCAAAACTTGGGAAAAAAGCCATATTGTAGCCTGTAGCCGGCAAGGAACACCGCGTTCTCCACGCAGTGCAAACATTGGGTCTGGATATTTCTTGAGACAGTAGCGCCCTCTTTCAAAGCAGAATACAGTGCAGCACTTGGATTTGCAACTGAAAAAGGGATAGTAATGTCTGAAAACCTTGGAACATTGATCTTGTAAGATTCGTTCTTAACGGCAATAGGCAGTCGCCCCAAAATTTTCTTTGAAAAATCAGCAAACTCTTGCAAATCTCCTCTTATTGCATTACAAGCACCTCTGAAGATGTTTTGAACATAACTTTTACAAACAATAGGTAAAGCAAGGCGAAATTTTCCTTGAATTCCACAATTCACTAACAAAAATATTGTCACATGATCAAAATAGGCCATTCATGAACTAGAGTGACAGGATACACTCACTCTGTTTGGGGTGACTGCCTACTGCCTTTAAGGGTCTCCTGGGTCTGCAAGATAGAATAATACTGTTGTTTGCAGAAGAAATGTTACCGGGCAAGTTAGTGGCATCCTAGAGTGAGCTTATGTTACCCCTCAATATTTCAAAAAGCAACCAAGTATGAACACTTCTACCCTTTCGTTTCTTCGTTTGATTTCTGCTACAGGGGACTCGATACTCATTTGTCGGCAAGTACACTGTTAAAAATGTTGCGCAAAACTTACCCAACTTTTGAACCAACGTATATTCAACAACCTCAAAAGTTGGGCTAGTCGGGTAGATTTGTGACAAAATATACCTTAACCCCCAAAAAATTCCTTCAAGTGAGATTTCAGTGGTTTTTGGTAGATTTGGATGTGGGGAACAACATATCAAAAATCCACCAAAAATTAGTTTACGAGATCTTTATTTAAATAGGTCATTTCCAAAATGGCCGTTTTTACGTCATTGTAACGGTAAATGCACCTAAAATAACACTTTTTGCTGATTACAGGAAGTTTTGTTGTACTCAAATTTTGTTTGGCATGATGTTTTTACGATTAAATTGAACAACAGTACTACTGCAGACCTCAAGCTTTCATAGTTCATCCATGATCTTACACTTAAGTCCCCACACTTAAGTGGCATGATGTTTTTACGATTAAATTGACCAACAGTACTACTGAAAACCTCAAGCTTTCATAGTTCATCCATGATCTTACACTTAAGTCCCCAAAACCACCCAAAACGACTGTTCTTTGCCTACTACTAGAATTCATGCAAAATAAAAAAAAAGTCTTCAGTCTTCTTGATTTCTTGCATTTAGGTTTCCAGGGGTAGTATTTTTACTTAAGCATTTTCACAATCTAGTAAGCTAGCAAGTGGCAGAGCGCACTGCAGAGAGAAACAAACTGTGATTTGGTCCTTCAACAGGTTTGTCCAGGAGTGCATGGCCCCAGGACTGGCTCTAGAGGGGCCTAAACTCTTTGGCGGGAGGGGCGGTCCTGCTGTACATGAGAGGAAATTCAAGTAAGTTGTCGGGGGGGGGGGGCTGGACGTCTTCGGGATTACATATTTTATCGTACCTATAAAGGATCCCTGACCAAATTGGGAAATTTCCTCGAAGTCAGCCTTCCCCGATGGGGCCATGCCTCCTGCTCCCATCTGGTACCACCCCTTGCTTGTCCTTGTCTGTTTCCAAGAACGTTACGACCAGAACTATGTAGTGTTCAATCCAACACGGCAGTGACTGCTTAGTAACCTGATTTAGGGTTGTTAATTGTTGGATATTCGGATGTTCCCATTTTCACACAATTGATTGTCATGAAGCTGTGCTTTTCCATTGAGATAAGTCTCTAGTCAGTTCAAGTGGTAGCATTGCTGTTTGTGGTGTATAAGTTATGAGCCTATCCCCGTAGAGTTTACCCTAGGCTCTAACAATAGGCTATCACATGTGCAATTAATGGGCAAAGCAGTCATATTAAGTGCAGTAAAGCTTTATTAAAAGATACTCTTTAGCCTACAGGTTAAGCTGCTCATCCCTTTGGTCGCACCCTTTTATAATCAAATTAGCAGTGTATAACCTACACAATGCAGTCACATTTAATAGTTAAGCCCTACAATTGCAGTACCTGCCATCAAGAGTTTCTAAGGTAGGTGGTTGGACAATTCACTCCTGAATTTTGACATTTTTTAAGAGTAGGCTGCTATTTTGGACATTTTCAGAGAAAAAATCTTCAAACTGAAAATTATGTGGGGCTTGAGTCCCCCTCTCGAGCGGCCCTGAATTAAGCTAGTGAAGTTATACGGTTTTTTCTTAGAGTAGTGAAATATTTGAGTGTGCCATCTCAACGCATACTGTATATATGCAATTGCTATAGTGGTGGATTCGCTCTTTGCTCCTGTCACACTGTACGTTACTGAGGTAGCCTTGTACCTACTTGGGTGGATTTGAGAAAAAATGTACCCACCCAGCTCCCACCCTACCAATTTATGTAGCAAGGATTTCAATCAGTTTTGGCAGGGTTGGACACGAGAGCAACACATTGACAGTCAAATAAACTTCTTGAGTCCCGAATAAATTAGTGTCACTGCTGACGAAACCTTGGCAAACTCTATGTCCTAAAGGGTTTATTCATTGAAGCCCTTTCCAATTATATCAAAAGTCTATCAAGGAAAGGAAATTGATTATAATGAATCACTTGCAAAATTGCTGATGTCATGGTGGACATATTAATACACAGATCTATTCCAGTTGCACAGTTTGCTGATCACAGGAAATTTGTTCCACTCATGTTCGATTGATAAAATGTTGTTACATTTGAATTTCAGATTCATAAATTTAAGTTCTGCAAAAATGATGGTCAGATGATAAAACTTCATAGGTTGATCTTGTAATGTTATTTAAACGCGAAGGAGTGTATGCTTAAAGGTTATGAATGATGTCGTAAATTTCACTTATTCAGAAGTTAACCCGAAAAGTATGCATACTTTCAAGAAGGGCAAGCTTGAATTTAAGTGTATCTTCACAGAATAGATAATGTAATTATGTGATGGTATAATATAAGAATTGAGAACGCATTATTTTATTGAAACTGGCTGAAAATTTTCTTAAGTTTTTTAATTATGTTTCAGGCTTAAAGTAGAGCTCTATATAACTTTACTTGGTTAAGAGAGAAGCATATAACCTTTATTAATGCTGATCAAGGTTTAAAATTAAGGACATGGGAAGCAAAAATAAAACGTCTACGATTATTAATCTTAACAAGTTTAATAAGTAATTTTATATTTGGTTAAACCTTAATCCAATTTTACTTGATCATTAAATCTATAAGAAGTTAATTTATTGCAAATTAATTACACATGTATTTTAGCAACTTTTAATTATTCATGACTTTGATAAATTTTAGAGTCATATTTGCTTTTATTCGATTAAGTGCTTTTATCCAATGTTACTTAAATCACAATATGATTGTAAGCACTTCTATTAATAAATTGTTTCTTTCAAACAAAGGTATCAACTATAAATAAAGTTTAAAATAATATTAACTAAATATATTTATTTAATACTTATGAGTCAGAAGTCCTTATAATGAAAAGCAAATCAGACCAATGTCAAAGAAATAAAGCAAGAAATATGATTAGCAAAAGTTGACTTTTGCAAATTATAACAGAAGGGTAAATTTTAGGCAATTTGTATCAAAGTAAAAGTAGAATTATGGTACTTATAGATTTTATTAAATAATGCATCAAGTTACAGTGAATTTAATAAAATTGTAAGAACGCAGATAGAGGTTAAATCAAAATGGAACATTATAGAAATTACTAAAGTAAAAGTTTAAGCATATGACCCCCAAAATCCTTGACAGTTATTTTTTGTTCCCTTCATTCCTATGCTACATTTGAACCTATGTGAATCCATACTAATATATGGAAATGTGTAAGGTAATGACTTCCCACGCTACAGCCTAATAACCTAAGTGCATAGGTGTAATAGAGGCCTCTGACATTTGTAGGGCCATGGAAGATCGAAATTTAGAAAAACATTAGAGTAAAAATACACTCAAGACCGTTTCAATGAGTATTATGCGGTTTGACTCAAATTCTGTAATAAGTGTAAATTTCCATTGAATTCAGTTATTTCTATTCCTGTAAAAAATCATCCTGCAAAATTACTAAATTCGCAGACGCTTTTAAGAAAGGAATGCGCAATTTCTGAGGCTATACTTCTGAAGGACTAGTTGAAAAGTATCAGTATCATCATTGTATAAACTTGGGACCTGTGTTTATATAAGACGTGGCTATGATTATTTATGCTGCTTACTCAGGGGGTTTATAGAATTTGGACCCTTTGCGAAATGGCCTGATAATCATTTTAGGGACGCAACTGATTCCCCTTATCAATTGATTCTAATGATAATAGTCAGTGATGGCAAACCTATCTTTACTTAAAATATTGTGATTATCGTGTTAAAAATCAAAATTCCAAATACAAGCATCAGAATTCTGAATAGAATATTGGTTTTCATTAAGTTGCACTAGTTGATACACTTAGTTTGATTTAACTGGCAATTTCACGAAATAAATGAGCCATGTTTGGCATTGCTTCAGGGGCCCACAAGGATGGGGAGGATGTATTATTGCCCGCCTTCTGCTTAAAGAAAACAGAAGGGCAAGTGAAATATTCCCATCTGCTTGCGACCGAATAAGTGTACAACCATTAAATTTGATGACTTCGATAAGCAGTTCTCGGTGCACGTGACCGATCACCAATAGGGTCTGTCTCTGCTGTACGCGGGACGTACATAATGTCTGTTCATTTTGAAATCCTGGAGCGCGCGTAGTGGGCATACCACTAAATTGATTTAAGTGCCTCAAATTCTTCTGTGTTTAAACAAATAGTCGAGAAAACCCATATTTAGGCATTCCAAAACCAATCAAGCTACCTAAAATTATCATATTGCACCAATCAAATAGAAGACAATATAAATTTTCTGAGGGAAGAATGTAAGGTCAACGATAGCTTAACGTACAAATTATATCGAACAGATGCTTTCTTATGCAATGTGAACTTGAATAGATCGGATAAATTAACACACAGATGAATGACATTAACTTTTTGAAACAATTGATAATTTTTAATGAAAGATTAAAATAAACCTAAATTCAAGTTCAGCAGTCCTGTTTGATCGAAATACTTGGTTGTCGTCAACTGCAAACATTGACCTGTCATATGGGGGGGGACTTTCCCCCCCAGGGACAGCTACTACTAGGAAGGCGTCTTGCAACCATTGTGTAGGACCTTAAGTCTAGAAAAATCGAAACTCACCAGTTATAGCCGGAGGACGAAGCCACAAATTTTAGATTTCTCTGAAACCCAAATGCAGACTTAAAAAAAAATAGGTGTCCAGAAATTTGCTTTATAGTCGCAACTGCTTATTTAAATGTAGCAGTTAGGTTAGCAATTGATTAAGGGCAAAACGATGAGACTAACTAGCAGATTTTTGCTCTAATGGCTCTGCCATTGTAAATGTTAAACCTGGAACTCACGGGATGCTAATTTATACAAAGTACACTTGTGTTGGACTATTTCATGGAAAAAGCTTCAGCAACAATGTGTAAAAGAAAAAATATCAACAATAAACAACTCTAATCAGGTATAACGCATCCGTTTGATAAAACACATTTGGACTTTTAAAAACGGAACAGTGGTCGATGGAATCCCCAGAACTTAGGATTTTGGAGTAGTAAATTACCGAATACCATCCGAAATTTTATTTCCTTATTACAGAGTTAGTTACCCCCCCCCCTCATTTTGAATTTCTTTCTGAACCACTTAAATTTAAAAACAATTTTTGCTTGACAAATTTTTCAATATTCGCACCCTGCTTTTAAGTAACCCCCCCAAAAAGTACCTTAACAACCTGGCATGCACCTTGAACCTTTAAACCAAAATTTGTTTTTGCATGCCTCGCATTGCTTACCTTAAAAGCTTGTAAATCACTGAACAATGAAGAATCAAAGCTTTTTGTTTGTGATTCTGTAAAAAGAATGTTTTGTGTTGGACAAGTAAGATCTTGATATAAACTAGCTACAGTAACTTGAATTTGAAATATTCAAAAAAATTGAGTCAGAAACTCTAATAAAAGTTAATTTAGTCATTACGTAAAGAAAACGCTTTTAAATACATAAAGTTGTGACGATTGATTATGTTGCCAATCAAATTAAACACTAAATTTATGAGATTTGTTATAATTGTCAAATTACATATTAATTTGACTTTGTAAAAACAAAGTGTATATGAAAAGTCTTGTTCGCAGGTTTACTAATTAGCGAAAAACTAGGGTGAACAGTATCAAAAATAAATCACACATTTATGAGTTCACCAACATGATTGTTTTATGGATAAATAACACATTACTAAAGATCATTAAAGAGTGATTCTGGTATTAAAGCACATTTGTAGAATTGCGACATAAAAAGTAGCAAAATTGACGTTATACCAAGAACGGAGGATGTAATCTTGCTTACTATCTCAGACTTATTTGTAATATAGAAGATAGATGTTAATATCCTTTTGTTTAGTAACCTTTGGACAGTATACAAGACTGATTCCTCTGGGTCAAAGGCATAAATAGGATTAAAAGGAAATCTAATTTTAGTAAATAACAATATTTGACTCCCTCTAAATTAATTTAATCGAAGCCTACCCCCTGTTTAACACTATATAAACTTTTTCCTCCCAGATTAAAATAAGGTCGTATAACAATAAGTTAATAATAACATCACATTGTAAATTTGTTTATTGTCTAATCCAAGATCAATTGGGTCATTGCAATCCATATAGTCGGGTAGATATAGGGTTTGACCCTAAAAAAATTCCTACAAATGAGTTTTATGCAGTTTGGTATTAGTTGAGGTGTATAATGTACCCAGGAAAAAATCCACCCATGGAAAAGGCCGAAATTAGGTCAAATCCAAAATGGCGGCTTTTTAAACCCTTTTTTCCTACTTAATGTCAAAAAGGTGTATGTAATGTGGGTTTTATTGGCAATTTTATGCGTAAAAATGTTTCTATGACTATCTCCGACTAAATGTTTCAAGTTCCTTGCAAAACACAATGATGACGTCACAATGACGTCATAAAAACTTTCCATTGAAGGTTTGAATGCTTCGTATAATGGTTTATTTATAAAAACTGCAGAAAAGAGTCGTGTAACTTGCGTTCTTTAAAGGGTTTATGTAAAATTGAATGATCCTTGTGAAATTTTTAGTGCTGAAGCTTAGAGTGTTCAGAAGTTAAAGCCCTCAGAAAAGTATTGCGAAATACCATGTTCTCAAGGAAGAAAGGTGCAAGCGCCATTTGTCATATTTTGAAAGCTGATAATCTTTCAAAGGAATTAGATCAATGGCTGAAAATTGTATGTGGTATGTATGTATAGCTATATAAAAAAATTTGATGTCTAAAGCTAGCATACTTATCTCATTTTTGAAACTGGGCACTTGAAAATGTAATTTTTACTTCTAAATGTAATTTTTTAAATTTACTGAATTTGCAGCCTTTTATTAATTGTTAGAATGGCACCATCATAATTTATATAACTTTAACATTATTCCAGGTCTTATAAGCGAGAGAAGCATAACCATTCAATGCCTTTAATTATTAAGTGCTGAGGTCCAAAAATGGTGCCTAAAATTTATAGCAAAGGGACATGGGAAGGGCAAAAAACGACTAAAACTGTCATGAGTGACCTTTAAAGTTAACTATCCTTCAATGATACCAAGTATTTTAATTATTTAAAGTAAAAATTTAGTAGTTTTTTTTCAAGAATTTGAAATACTCTTTATGATCGTTAGATAACCAAACTATTGTTCAGAATTTTAGTATTCCATACTTATGAAATGCATATAAAAGAGTAGAAGTTTCATATTTTTAATGTTTAGTCTAAATATTAACTTGTAATCCCTTAAGTCCACTCTAGTGTATTATTTTAGCCATAACTAGTATCTTAAATCTCATTTCAGACTATTTGACTATAATTTTAGGAGCATATATTGTAGAATTTTATTCGATTAAAGTGACATTTTTAGTCAGCAAATGGTCGAACTTGAAAAATCACAATTATGACTGTCAAGGCACTTTTACATTTAAAGCTAAAACTTCGCTTTACATTTCAAACAAAAAGTGAGTCAAACTATAAATAAAAAGTGGTAATTAAAAATCAAAATTATGTAACTGAAACTAATTTCATTTTAAAGTCACATTTATGAGGTAAAGTCTCTTATAATGGATAAAGAGGCAAAAGTCATGTGACTAATAGTCAAAATTGAATTAAACATGTCAAGACATATGATTTAGGACAAAGTTTGACTTTTTCAAGTCAAATTGATAACGTAAGGGAGATTTTAGGTACAATTCGTACTCCAAAGTAATAAGTATGACATATGTCAACTTTATGAGATTTTAGATTAAAATTAATGAAATCAAGGTTACAAGTTGAATTGAAATACAACAATTGTAAGATAACTGTCAGTATTGAGTTGTAAAGTCAAAATTGTGAAAATCTAAAAGCAAATAGTTATGACATTAGAAGTTGAATGTTTTTTATAAGGCATTACTTGATACCCCCAAAAATCCATTTACGACAGTTTGATTTATTTGTCCCTTCACCAATATACTATGCTACTTATTGATACTTGTTGAACTCCAGCACTTAATAATCACTGGAAATGTTGTAAGGAATGATATTCCCCCGTGCTTACAGGCCTAATATAAGACTACAGTAGCAATAGGTGCTATTTCAGAAATATCGACCATTTGGCTAGGCCTGGACCGATCGAAAGTTAGCAAAACATATTTTAGGAGTGAAAATTCAACTTAAAGCACGTATATTCACACTGAGTGAATATTGAGGTTGACTCAAATCTGTTAATAATAGTAGCCGGAGTAAACTAATTCATTTGAATTTTCACTATATTTAATCCTGGTAAATTATGTGATATCATCCTGCAAATTACTAAATAATTCGCAAGAAGCTTTCAATAAGAAAGTGAATGCAACCCATACTTTTTAGGATCTATACTCCTTGCTAAGACTAGGCTTGAAAAGTTTATGCACTACTATATCCAGTTGCAAAACATTGTGGACCAGTTTATATCAAGAAGACGTAAGGCTGTTAGCTGTATTCAATGTATCATGCTTTACGTCAGAGGGCGTGTTAATGGAATTGAGACTATGTATAAATGGCCTGAAATCATATTTTAGGACCTACAACTGAATGTGCCCCTTTTTATCAATCTGAAATTCTAATGATAATACCTAAGCTATGATGTGCAAAAACACTAAGCTTATTACTTAAAATTATCTGTGAGTTATCTCTGGTAAAAATCCAAAATGATTGAAACTACAAGATCTCAGTCATATTCTGAAACTAGACAAGTATGATCTTTTCATTAAAGCGTTGCATAGTTGATACCTACTCAAGTTCTGATTAACTAGAAATTTCACCAGAATAAATACCATCGTTAGCATGCTAAGGGCCCACAGGATGGGAGGATGAAGCTACTATTTCCAGTCAGTCTTTCTCTAAAGAAAATACAGTTTACAGAAATGTGCAAATAATGACTTCCCCATTTTGCTTGCGCAGGACATTAATGTACAACCCATTAAATGTGTTGATGTAATATACCGTATGATAAAAGCAGGCTTACACGGGTGTACTGACGGATAAATAGTTCTGTCTACATAAGCTTTACGCACTACAGAATGTGTCCTGTAATTGCACATTGAAACCTGCAGGTTAGCTGACTTAGGTTGTGGACATACCACTAAAATATGAACTGTACTAAGTTATTTCAAGTGCTGCTTTTGAATCTTGTGTTTAGGGAACAAATATCAACAAACAACCATAAATCTAGGTTCTTACAACAATTCCACATGGCATTACCGTAAAAGTTTGTTTACTCTTGACTAAGAGCAAACATAAGATAGACCAGTTTACTTATATGTTGTGGGAGCCATGGGCAAGGTTGAACTCTAAATTCAATTGTAGACCTTTATACGATAAATGAGTGAACAAATTCCTGACAGCAAACTTGACTTGAATTCCATGATCTGGTTTAATATGTCCCCATACACCAAATTTTCAAATGTTCATTTATAACAATTTTCTTCAGAACAAATTTTGATAGATTTTGATTATATTGGAAAGGCTTTCAAGTAAAGCCCTTAAGGACATAGAGTTTGCCAGAGATCTGCAGCAGTGACATGAATTTATTCGGACTCAAAAGTTTTTTCTGCAGGTGCTCTCATGCTCAACACTGAAAATGTTGAAATCCTTGACTAAAATGGGAGGGTGGGTGTTGGTAATTTTGCTCTCAATCCAGAAGTAGGTCAAGTAATCAGTACGTTAAGGGTTTGTGAAAGGTAGTCAAGACGAATTGCAACTTAGGCATGCACTATACGTGGTCATTGAGATGGAACACATCAAATATTTCACATCTAAGAAAAATTACCGTTAATCACACAAGTGTAATTCAGGCGCTACGGAAAGGAGGAAAAGCCATTTCTGAAACCCACTTAAAAAATGTTCAAACATTGGAGGATGAATTGTCCAGCCACCAATCTTAGAAAACCTTGATGAAGGTACTCATTGTAGAAGCTTAAATATTAATGTGATGCATTGGTAGGTATACACTGCTAATTTGATTATAAAGGTGCGACAAACCGATGGAGCTTAACCTGTAGCCTAAGAGATCTTTATATAAAGCTTTACTGACTTAAAGACTGCTTTGCCCATTAATTGCAATCATTGATAGCTATTGTTAGAGCCTAGGGTAAAATCTACGGGATAGTATAACTTATAACACCACAAACAGCGATGCTACACACTTGAACTGATAGAGACTTATTTCAATGGGAAAGCACAGCTTCATGACAATCATTGTGTGAAAATGGGAACATCCGAATATCCAAACAATTAACAACCATAAATCAGGTTACTAAAGCAGTCACTGCCGTGTTGGATGAACATTACATATTCTGGTGTAACTTCTTGAAAACAGACACGGCAAACAAGGGGTGGTACCAGATGGAGCAAGGGGCATGGCCCATCGGAAGCTGACTTCGAGGAACTTCCATTTGTCAGGGAGCCTTTATAGGTACGAAAAATATGTAATTCCGAAGACGTCAGCCCACCCCCGACAAACTTATTGAATTTCTCCATGTACAGCAGTTGTACTGATAGCCCCCTCCCAACCAGATTGTTCAGATTTTCTTTATTGAAACCCAAACTTTCAAATTCTTTCAAAAGAAACTAAATATTTTGGCTGCTTCGGAGCCAAAAATTTTGCTTTCAATACCTCCGGCAACCATGCCTTTTCAAGTTTCAGACCTCCTCCGACCAAAGAGTTTAGGCACCTGTAGAGCAAATCTGGGCATGCACCCTGGACAAATACTGTTGAAGGTACCAAACCACAATTGTTTCTCTCTGCAGTTGCGTCTGCCACCTTAGCTAGCTATACATTGTAAAAAAGGCTTAAGTAAAAATACTACCCTGAAAACCTAAATGCAAGAAATCAAGAAGACTTTTGTATTTGACATGAATTCTAGTAGTAGGCAAAGAACACGTCGTTTTGGTGGCTTTTGTGGACTTAAGTGTAAGATCTAGGTGAATTATGAAAGCTTCAGGTCTACAGTAGTACTGTTGGTCAATTAATCGTATATACCATCATGCAAACAAAATTTGAGTACAGCAAAACTTCCTGTAATCAGCAAAAGTGTTATTTAGGTGCATTTACCGTTACATGACGTAAAAACGGCCATTTGGAAATGACCCATTTAAATAAGATCTGTGAACGATTTTGGTGGATTTGATAGTTGTTCCCCACATCCAAATCTACCAAAACCATGAACTCACTTGTAGAATTTTTGGGGTTAAGGTATATTTGTCAAAATCTTACCGACTAAATTCTGAATTTTATGCATGTGTTTCAATATGGACTATTCTTAAATTGTTCTAATTGATGGACAGGAATGTTCAATAAAGTTCTACATGAATAATATTAGGACATTGTAGTACGAAACTTATCATAAGTCAGTTCGCAATAGGCATTGCCCTTAATAACTAACATGGATTAAATATGCTTCAAAGTTCCGCAATTGTAAAATGCATTTCTAAAGAAATACTAAGTGATCTAATTGATTGCCTACAGTGCTCAGGAAGAGTCTCTTGGTTAACTGCATATTAAACACTAGATTGTGTACAATTGGAAATCATGAAATTTCCATGAAGATATTTGGCTAGATTATCGTGCACAACGGAAACCCTAGACATGAAATTTGCCATCTCCAGATTTAATGAAAATTGACAACATAAGCAGCAGAAGTAATTGCGTTGAAAGTTATTGCTATTACGCTTAAGAAGCATCCGTAAACAGTCTTGGCATGTCTGGTTGTTTTCTGCAGATTTGGAAATTGTTTAAAACATTAAATACGTTACTAAATGATTATCTGTTAATGCAGATTGCCGCAAGATAGCACAACGAGCGTATTGTTCGATTGTTAAAAGTCAAGTTATCACTGAATAGTTCATCCATGGCTTGACCTGTATTCGGGTTTTGTACACACACAAATGGTTCCAAGAGGAAGACTGCTGTATAATCTTGCAAGTATGCCCAATGATTATATGTAGAATAGTATGGTCAAAGGTATGAGGCATTGTGACTCTTAATAACGTATAGCCAAAGTATTAACCGAATAATTGTTATACAATTCGAAAAAATGCATATGAAAACAATTTTATAGTAATACTGCGTATGAGTACGAGGGCGGATCAATCGTTGAAAGATGAAGCCTAAAATTAAGCATTGTCTAGATGTCTAAAAATTTTTGCGATGGTAGTCATATTGGAACATGGATACTGAAAACAAATTATTCTCTCGAGGTACAAGCTGGATATGAATTCATAATTAATATAGCCTAGTCGATGAAAGGACACAAGCTAAACTGTGCTGTGAGAGGAAAGAAAACGTTGGTACTCGGGTATAACCATTGGATAACTTGTCTTAATACAGCAAAATCTATTGGACTAAGCATTAAGGCAATTGGATAAAAGACTTGTCAAGTATGTCTTGAATTACTCTCCTAGATTAACAATGGTCATAATTGCATTAGTTTGGTGAGTAGTCTGATAAAGGATTTAGGTATCAACCTAGCTAAACTCTTGAAAAGTAAGCAACACATACATTTGTGGTCGCAGAGGAACTTGGACAAAAATAATGGTATGAAGGAGCTTATGGTAAACGAGATGACTATTGTTCTGTCTTTGAACTAGGAGGCAAAGTTTAAATGGCGTCATTGGTAAACATACTGAACCTGTTACCGATCCTCACAAGGGTCTAGTCTGGAAGACATAAATTGCAGTAGATGCAGATGACATAGTGTACGTGAGTCAAACTCATTGTTTCATTATAACAGAGTCATGCACTGGTGTCCGAGATCATCGATAATATTGCAGGTAAAGCTTAGGATTAACACTGATTGGTGTGCAAGAGGTCAAAGATACATGGACCAACTGAAAGGTCGTTGAGGACAGCTTACGGCAAAACTTACCACAGATAATTCCGGATTATGGAGTGGTTACCTTAGATCCTTTTAATCAAGCACGGAAAAACTTTTATTTTCATATTGTTCTAATAAACAATAATGCAATTACATAAGGAAATCCAATTCGTGAGGGATCATTGTAAGACAATCATTTCCTTATCGAATTCTAAGGATGTTGGTTGACAAGAATGTATCAATTTGCAATGCACATAGTTTTACTGTTACTTGTTGAACCGGAGTATCGCTACAGTAGGTTACGTTTGCTTGCGCAACCAGTGCAAATGCCATGGTGCATCTGATTATGTTGACTAATACATGAAAGTATATGCTACTAATTCCATTAATATGTTACAATCGTTGTACAATCTTGAAGTCAAACCTCTATGCAATGAATAACTAGTCTATGATAGTGCGAGCCGTAGTTCATAAAAATTACTTTCCAGGTTGCTAGCCTTCATTAGAGAGCCATTTAATCTTATTCATGAACAATGAAAATTTAGCACATTATATATGTCATTTACTCAAAATTAACGATGAGAAATGTTCCAGAGTGAATTCTTGGCGCACATTCAATGTAAAAGAGCGAGAACGATTAAAGTGCAACAGATCTCAGAAGGTTTGATATTGCAATAATTTAAGTAGCTGACAAGGACATTTCACATTCAATTGAATGCAAACTTGCCGTATTCTACTAATGTCCCATAAGAATTGACAACGTTGTCGAAACTTTTGTCACATGTGATCAAAACAATTCAACTTGAAAAGTTGAAAGATTCATAAGGAGTATGTATAGACTATTCACATATCAGTACAAATTTCCGTATGTAGGACCCGATAAGTTCGATGTTACAAATGGAGACCACTTTTCCTAGAGAAGCAGCTCAGGTGATTAACAAATTCAATCATTTTTATTACAGTATATGATAGGCCATGACTTAGCGAAATGTATTGTGTGAAGGTGTGCCCGAACTGAATTGACTAACCAGATACACTTGTGGTTGAATTTTGCAGTGAAAACAGTCAGTGTAGAAGTCTGGCTGATAGCTCAAGGATTCGACATATTTTCTATAAATTAAATTTTTAAGAAAATGGTTTATTTCAATTGAAATTAGTCAAAAGAGTCATTTTGGAATTTTAGTGGTTGCATTACGATATTAAGTTAGGCACTGACCGAAATGGGTTTTTGAAATGATATTTTATAAAAGTGTCTTCAGCATTGTTAATATATACTTTGCAAGTAAAAATGTAACTTGTATATGTTTTTGACAAAAAGCATCCTATCTTCCAGAAACACACTAATGTACCGTTCTTGCATTCTGTTTACGAGAATGCTTTATGATTAAGAACATTTTTTTTATAAATTTTGTCGAAATACAATTCAAATTACACATAAAATTCATGAGACATAGAGTTTAAAATGCTCAACATATGTTTCACAAAGGTAGCAAAACCTATTAATGTAACACATTCAGCAATGATTAATTTATCTCAAAAATAAGTCATATTGTCGTTAACATGTCAAAAAAATAAATTAAACCAGTCTTATGAGGCATAATTGTTACCTTGTAACTTTCAACGCATCAAAAGACTAGACTGAAACTTGTTGCAGTAAATTCACAGAAAATTGTAACTGCTAACGTCTAGAACTCAAAGTACCTGCAACTATAGATTCCACATACATAAGATGCTTAGTCAGAAACTTACTTCCTATTAGATTTGAGAAACTACAATTAGCTAACATACTCATTTTGTTTGTAACAAGAATTAGTTACTGTTAGTTCTACAGAATCAGCTTTAACCTCCTGATTAGAAAAACAAATGAGATATTAGAAATTCATCGGCTTTTGCTATCAAAACTAGATCAACCATATGTTCCATGTTAAAGGTTAATAACCATGATAAGTTCATTAAGGGCTCTATTTCGACATCACTTCATGAGAATAACCGAGAAGTTAGGCAATACAATTCGAACTAGTGATCAGATCTCTGTAGCTTGCAGGAGTTACTGATGACCAAGGAATTCTTAATAAATACGGTGATAAGAAGTCAATTTAGGAATGTGTTGTCAAAGCAAATCTTGGGAGTCGTCCATAGAGGTCATGTCAACGCTGAGATTTAGAAATGAAAATTCTACATGCAAGAATGTTGTGATGCGATGAAAGATTGGAAAGTCTTAAAACCAAGCTAAAATATGTTCATGAGGAGTCACAATATGTCAAATTTCGAGTCTAATAAGATAGCAGTTGTACAAAACTTATAACGCTCCATTAGGAATGATTATTGCGTTGGCTCAGCATAACCCGTCTTGACAAATTAGTGGCCTTTGATACGACTGATCAACAGAGGCATTCAGACTTACTACAAAAAAATTTGCAAATGACTATGACATAGTGGAGGATAGTGGACACTCCATTTGGTCTCAGATGCATGTTAGAAATATTTGCAAGAGAAGATATTACTTGGCTCTATTCTGGCTTTTAAAAGCAAAGGCATCAACTATTTCATTTGAAACAGCATTTGATAAGGCATCAAAAATCATTTCATTCAGAAAGATAATCGCATTGATTCAAGATTCACCATTAAAAAAGATCGGACCACACATGTTCGGAGACGCTCCACTTTATTATAATGAAAAAGCTCTGCAATACTCGTAGATCTCACAATGACTGGCAGTGCACAATGGTTATTCCACAGGCTTCGATTTGTCTGTCTATTCAAGACTACAACATAGAGCAGATACGTTCCCCCCCCCCCCCCCACCCCCCCCCCCCCCCACCCCCCCCCCCCCCCACCCCCCCCCCCCCCCACCCCCCCCCCCCCCCACCCCCCCCCCCCCCCACCCCCCCCCCCCCCCACCCCCCCCCCCCCCCACCCCCCCCCCCCCCCACCCCCCCCCCCCCCCACCCCCCCCCCCCCCCACCCCCCCCCCCCCCCACCCCCCCCCCCCCCCACCCCCCCCCCCCCCCACCCCCCCCCCCCCCCACCCCCCCCCCCCCCCACCCCCCCCCCCCCCCACCCCCCCCCCCCCCCACCCCCCCCCCCCCCCACCCCCCCCCCCCCCCACCCCCCCCCCCCCCCACCCCCCCCCCCCCCCACCCCCCCCCCCCCCCACCCCCCCCCCCCCCCACCCCCCCCCCCCCCCACCCCCCCCCCCCCCCACCCCCCCCCCCCCCCACCCCCCCCCCCCCCCACCCCCCCCCCCCCCCACCCCCCCCCCCCCCCACCCCCCCCCCCCCCCACCCCATATTTGAAATTTTTCTTTTTTTTTAAAATTTTTGAAAAACTTTTTTTTTTTTTTGCACAGCCGGAAAAACCCCCATTTAAAATTTTTTTTAAAAAAAAACCTTTTATGGGAATAAGGGGAAAAAAATTTGGGGTATTTTACTGAAATAAGGGGGGGGGTTTTTAGTTAGCATTTGCCAAATTTTTTACCATTTCAATTTTTTTTATTTAAAAGTTTCTTTTTTGGACTTTTTAAAAAGGAAAACGCCCAAAATTTACAAAAAGGGAAAGTTGCCCTACTAAAAAATTGAAAAACACCAACTATTCAATTTTTTTTTTCAGGCCCCATTTTTTTGGGAACCCTTAAGGGCCCGGTTTTTCATCCAAAATCCTCTTTGGGAAAAAAGTTCCCCGCACCCCCCCAAATTCCAGAAATTTGGGGGAAAAGTTCCTTTCTTTTATTTGTAATTCCCCTTTAATTAAAAAGGGTTGTACTGTTTTAAAAAACCTTTTTCCCTTAAAAATTGGGGTTTTCCCAAAAAAACAAAAAAATTTTTCCCCTTAAGCTTAAATTTTCCCTTTTGAAAATTTTTCCCCCTTTTTTGTTTTTTTTTTAATTTCATGTTTTGGGGATTTTAAAAAAAAAAGGGGAATAAAATCCCTTTTTTAATCCCAAAATGGGGTTAATTTTCCCCAAATTGTTTTTTATCTATTAGGCCTTTAAAAGGGGGGGGGAAAACCCCAAAGTGGCCTTTTTCCGGACTTCAAGGACTTTACAGGGTTTTTAAAGGGGGCTTAATCTTGGGGGGGGGGACTGTTTTAAACTGTACGTAACCATTTTAAATTGGGTTAAACCCCTTTTTTTTTGGGAAAAAAGGGGTTTTGAAACCCAAAAAATTTGGTAAAATATCCCCTAAAAATTTTTTTTAGGTAAAAATTTTTGGGGAAAAAAAAAATAAGAATTTTTGGGGTTTTTTGTTTAATTAAAACATGGGGGAAAACAGAAGCCCTTTTAAAAAAAAATTTTTTAAAAAAAACAATTTTAAGATGAAGGGCGTCGGGGGAAAAAAAACCCACCCAAAAAAACCCGGTTTTCCGGGGGATCTGGCGGAGGAATTCAGACAAAGGTTCAGGGGCCTTTAAAAAATTTTGAAGGTAAAGCCAGTAAAAAAAATTTCCCCCCAATTTTTGAAAAGGAAACCCCTTTTTTTTAAACGCATGTGTAAATTTTTTGGGAAAAGAAAAAAAAGGCAGATGAAAAAACTTTACAGAATGTTAAAAAAAATAAATTGAAAAAAGGGGAAAGCTTTTTTCCCCCCCCCTTAAGGTTTTTTTTTTTTTTTTTTCCTTTAGAGTATGTGAAATTTTTTTTTTTTTAAAATGTAAATTTACTGGAAAAATGAAAGGTTTCCTTAAAAAAATTTTAAACCCAAAATAAAATATTTAAAAAAAAAGGAAATTTTTTTGGGGTTTTTAAAAAAAGGGGGCCCTTTGGTTTAAAATTTTTACTACTTCCTGGAAACCCCCCTTTAAAGTTTCATTAAAAACCAACTTATATTTTTTGGATTCGCCCCCTTTTTAAATTAAAATTCATATCCTCTATTTTAAAACTCCAAGGGGTAAAAAAACCGATTTTTCCCTTTAAAAAATAAAAAAAAAAGGGAAAAAACTGGGGCGGGCAGGGAAAGTTTTTAAAAATTTTGGCCCTTATGAGCCAAATGGGGGTTGAAATTTGTGGGTTAATTTTTGAAAAATTTAAAAAAACCCCAATGAATTTTGAACTTTTTTTGGGGGACATTACCCCCCATTTTTTAAAATCTAATTGAAAAAAAATACGGGGAAACCTTTAAAAGGGTTTTGGTCGTTTTGGGGGCATGATTAATATAAAATAACCCAACGGGTAAATAACCCAAAAAATCAATTTTAAAAAAACCCCACTTTCCGTACTCCCAAAATTTTTTATAAAAAATCCCCCCCCTTTCCCCCCGGGAAATTTTCTTTTAAAAAAACCCTTCCATTTCAGACCAAACCCCAAAATTTAAATTTTTATTTACTTGGGGGGTGGGGGGGGGAAAGGGAAAGGGGCCTGTTTTTAGACCGGGGTTCCTTTTCCTACCCTTTTTAAAAATCCCGTACTTTTTAGGGGCAAAACTCCCCCCCCAAGCTTAAACATTTTTTATTGAAAAAAAAAAAATTTTGGGCGAAAAAAAAAATTAAATTCAAAAAAAAAAAAAAAAGTTTGAAAGGGGTTTTTTTTAAAATTAGGAAAAATTTGGGGCCATTTAGAATCAAACTTTTTTGGTTAATTGGGCCCAAAGGCCTTAACAGTTACAAGGGTTTCACTTTTTTTCCACCCCTTTTGGGTTTATCATTAAAAAATTAAATTTAAATTTTCCAAAAACTTCCCTTTCACAAAAGTCCCCCAAACAAAAAATTTTTTTTTTTTAAATTTTTTCCAAAAACTCCCTAAATTAAGGATTTTTAGGGGGATTTTCCTAATCGGGGTTTTTGGGTCGGGGAAACATGAATCAGGAACCGGCCCCAAAAAACGTTGGGGGGGGGGATCCTTTTTGGAAGTTTATTAAACCTTTTTTTAGAGAGCTTTTTTTAAAAAAAAATTGCAAAAGTTTGTAAGTTAATGGGCCCCGGCCACCCCGGGTTAACCCCGTACTTTGCTCCCAAAAAGGCCCCATATTGAAAAACAATTTTTCCGCTTTAATTTTGTAAAAAATTTTTCCCCCGGGCCCTTTGAAGTTTTTAAAAATTGGGGCCCCAAAAAAATTTTATGGCTGGTTGCAAAACATTTACTTTTCGGGGCGTTTTTAGGGGGGTTTTGCCAATGGGGGAGTTTGGTCTGATTGTTGCAAAAAAAATGGCTAATGGAGTGCCCGCTAAGTAATTATTCCAACTTTTTTAAAATTCCAATTTTTTAAAATTTTGAACTTCGGTTCCCAAAGCTCGCCAGGATTGAAGTTTGGGCTCTCCTGGACTGGGAATAGCGGATTCCAGTAATTTCTCCCGACTGGCCCTTATTATTCAAAAAAGTTTTCTTAACTGGGTAAATCATCGTTTCCCTCAAGGATTGTGGTTTATCTACCTTTAACCAAATCAAATAATTAAATTACAAAGGGCTATAAATTTTAAATGTTTTTTATTTCCAAAAAGATATTTAATTTAAAAGAAAAGTCCTTTTAAAAATAAAATTGGTTTTTTTGAAGTCGGGTAAATATTTTAAAGGGTTATTTGCATAAGGAAAAATTTAGGAAAATTAGAAAAAAAAATTTTCGATGGGTGGTGCCCCTTTTTACAACAAGGGAATCCATAATTAAAAATGCCACCTTCCTACCTATTTTTCCGCAATTTCCCCCAAAATTTTAGGTTTCTTAAAAAAAAAAAAATTTAAACCCTATTCCTATTTTTGGCTGGGCATTTTCATGAAATTTTAATTAAATTAATTTGGGTTTAAATTAATAATTGAATTACCAAAAAAACCCCTGGGTAAAAATTTTATTAAATAATTTTGGGGGTTAGGAAAGGTGGTAGTCATTGCACCTTGAAATTCCCAATCAGGTGATAGGGCCGTTTTCCCTTTTCCCCCAAAATTTGAAGTTCCCCCAAGGTTACAGATTCCCCTCCTTAATTTTTTTTGGTAGTTTTGTTGGAATATTTTTTAACACGCCAAGCCAAAATTTTGGGTAATTTTAGAAGAAATATTAACCTAAAACCTAAACCTATTTTAAAACCCAGCTATCCACTTTTTTTAGTTAAAAATTAGTTTTGAGTGTTAAGTTTTATTGGTTTTTAGCACTAAAAAAAATTTTATAAAAAGAGAATAAAATTTAAAATTTTTTTTGGACTGCAGAATTTTATTTTAAAGCTAAAAAAACGCAAGCCGCAATATTGGCCCAAAATAATTTGGCAGTCAAAAAAAAAACCAAGATCAGTTTATACAGGTATTTTTTCTACATCCCAAGAGGAATTGTTCCCTCGTTATTTTTTGGGAAATTTCCATATAGAAGGATGCAACCAGTAGCAAACAAAATCGAAAATACAAAGGATTTCTAGTTGGGGGCGTCGAACGGCATTTGGGGCGACGGAAAAATTTGGGGCCCGGACCCCCTTTGGGGGACTGTTTTTGCGAATTTGGGGCCTTGTTTGGGGAAAACCCCTTTTTTTGTCATTTTGCATCAGAATAAACTTTTGGCGAATGTCTACTAACTATGCATTTATATGCTTTAATCCTTTCCGGTCTGGGTTCAAGTATCTAAAACATATTAGTTTCTTTTATTATTTAATTTAAATTTATATACCAATTTGCCATGTCCTACTAGAATTTTTACGAAAGAATGATCATTTTTTAAAAGATAAGCTGGGAGTTGTTCAAAACCGGAAGAATTAGCCATATGGTAACCGGAATTGGGGGAAAACTTTTTAATTATCCTTTTTACTTTAATCTAAAATTTCGTATAGGGGTTTTTAAAAGGGGTTTATGGGCCTTTAATTTTGAAAACTTTTTGTTGGAAAATTAAAATTTTTTTCCCCCAAAAAATATTTTCAATTAAGGAATAATTCAATTACAACCACCAAATGAACCAAATAGTATCCCACAGGATAAGGGGCAAACCACGAAAAGTCTGTACGCCAAAAACTTAAATTTTCTGTTTTTTTCTTGGATTTTTATTTTTACGGGAGGGAAAATAAAAAAAAAAAGGGGCCACAAATCCAAAAGCCGGATTTTTTTTACAAAATTTTTAAAATTTGGGGCAACAGGACGTGTTTTTTCCGGGTTCATCCCTTTTGGGGGGGAAAATTTTTTTAGGGGCAACGGGGGGGCCAAAGGGGGGGGCCCCCTGCCCTATCCCCTTTCCCCCCAATTTCCGAAAAGTTCGGCCCATGGGGGCTTAAACCTTTCTTTTGGGTCATCGACCCTTTTTGGCCAAATTCCCCCCTGAAACTTTGGCATAAAAAATCCCAAACATAAAAGGTTTTTAAAATTTTTTGTATTTTTCTTATTTATTAAACCTAAAGGCCTGTTTCCTTTAATCCTTTTTATTTTGATCATGGGGTTTATGTATTAATTAATTTAATTAAAATTCTTATTTTTCCCAATAAACAAAGGAACCTGGATATTTAATAGTGGAAACCGGTTGGGTTTTTCCCTTTCCCATTTCTTTCATTTAAAAATTTAAAAAATTTGGGGCCCTTTTTTTTGGTGGATACAGTGGTCAATTTCGTTAAAAGGGGAAAAGTTGTTTTGTGGAAAACTAAAAAACAACCGGCTCCCTTTGGAAAAATTAGTTTACCCCTTGACAAAAACAAAACAAAACCGGGGGAACAACCAAATTCCCCTTTAAGTGGAGGAAAAAAAGGGGGCTTACGGAGTTCAAAAAATTTTTTCTTTAAAAACATCCAACCTTAAAAGGGAAAATTTTCCCCAAACCCAAGGCTTTTAAAAATATTTTATTTTAAAATTAAGGGGGGCCGCTTTGTTTAGTTTTATTCTTTTATCTTTAAAAAAATTTTCTTCGAAAACTTTTTTTTTTCAACTCCCCTTAAAAGGCCTTTGCCCGGTTTTTGGGGTTTGTTTTTTGTGGGGTTTAACTTTTCCCAAACAATCCACCCTTTTCCCTTTTTTTTAGGTCCCAATCAAAATTTCTTTTTTTTAAGGGGGGGAAATTTACATGTAAAAACGTAAAAAGATGAAAAAAATTTTCAAAATTTGGGGGGGGGAAAATGGAAATGTAAATTTTCCCTTTAAAATTTTTGTCATTTGTTTCTTTGGGGAAAAAAAATTTAAATGTTTAATTGAGTTGAATTGGGGTTACATCCCTTTAGGGTTTTGGACCTTTGGGGAGGAATTTTGGGGAAGAATAAAACTTATTTTTAAATTTAAGGGTTAGGGGAAAAATTTCCAAAGTGTTTTTCCAAACAAATAGGGGCGGGAATTTTGAGTTTTCAGAGGAACTTTTGGGTTTTTCTTTTCCCCCAAAAAAGGGGTTTTGGGAGAAGCGGGGGCCCGAACTTTTGGGAGCCTTTTTTGGAAAATTGGGAAAAAAGGGCCAGGGGTCGTGGTGGGGCACTTTTGTCCCGCTATAACATTTTTTTCTCAAGTATTTTATTTTGGGAAATATAACAAGGGCTGTTTGGCACAGTATTTATTTTCAGAAAAAAAAAACCCCAAGGCATCCGTTTCGGGTTGGGGCTGTTTCTGGTCTCCGGGGTCCCGTTTTTATAAGTCCCTAAAACGGGGAACAGTAATTAAGGGGGCATACCCCACGACTTTCTGTTTGTTTTTAAATTTATTATGATCTCCAACAGAGTTTGGGAAATATTATCTGTACCCCGGGGGGCCGCTAAAATGGTTTTCCACTAACCCTTCTTTTTTGAAGAAAAAAACCCAACCACATGACAGTTTGAAGTAACTCAACTATTGACCCCACTATGAAAGTACAGGTGTGGGAACCGAACACACATTTCGAGCAAATTATGTCAACCGTCCCGTGGGGCTGCACACAAAACAAACGATTGACGTTGTCCACCCCATTACAGTTACACTCAACTACCCAGCGGGGCAAACCGATCAAGGTTGTACCCTGTTTACACGACCTCATTTCCAAAAAGCGATAAATAATGTTTACCCAAAAACCGCTAACTTATTTACATCGACAACAAATCTTAAACGAAGCCCGATTTACCTTATTTTGCCTCCAAATTTCAAAGAGGAATATCGGTCTCCGTTACCCGTTTTCGTGCTGTAAAATTGGGGCCCCCACCTGCAATTTAGCCCAGTTAAAGTTGGCCCTTTTTAAACAGGGGTGTAGGGTTTGGGTTATGATAACAGGGAAATTATTTTTAATATCCACACAAAGTAACAAACCCTGAGGTAAAGGGGTTTTATCAATGGTTTAGTTTTTAAAAAAATAGAATGAATAATTCATTATACGGGCATAGGGGCAAAAAGGCTATTCAGAGCGGTTTTTTAAAAATTTACCATACCTAATTGTTTATGTTGAAAATAGATAGCGTCTCTTCTGGGGGACGCGGCATCATGGATAGGGCCAGCTTTTTGGGCCGACCACAAAAAGATACCTTGGGGCCCACACTGACAAAAATGCCTGTATTACATACTTCGGGGTGCCCTTTTACGTGTGTATGTAACGTTACTGTATTTAACCTTTAAAACATGGATGGGGGCAAATTTGATATAAAACCAAAAAGCTGGGTTTAAGGGGCAGTAAGTTGGTGGGCTTCCCGCACAAAACAACGTCCAAAGTGTAAAGGCCCAACGGGGGTTTCTGTCTAAACACACAAGTACCAAGCCCAAATTTTTAGGGCGTTTATTTGGAAATTTAAAGAACAGCAAAATTTGGAAAAGAGGATCTCTGGGGGGCCAAGGTCCGCTGGCTCTGACAGCAGGAAATGCCTACGGTTCCCCTCCGTCAGTGAAAAAACCCCCCCTCAAAACCGGGCCGCTGTACTATCAGTATAAAATCACTGATCATCTCTTATCGATCAGGGAAATTTAAGGCCTACTTTAGGCAACCAGGCAGCCCTTTACCCTTTATATAAATATAGTAAATACTACAAAAATATAATAATGGATTATTATATTTATGTATATTTACTATATAAAGCTAGGACTGGCCCCCTTTTGGGGTTAGGGGTAGGGGGGGTTAGAACCAATAAAGATAGGGGTAATTTTAAATACTGACAGTTAGGCCTAGGGCCTGAGTTTTTTTCTAGAAATATGTAGGGGGTTTCGGTCGTTTTTGCCCCTTTGGGCCCAAATTTGCCCCCAACCGTTCGGCCCCTAAAAAACCAGTTCGCCCCCCAAACGATTTACCGGGTTTCGCCCCAAAGACGTACCAGTTCGCCCAAAAACCCCCAAAAAGCTGACCCATTTTGCCCCCCAATTTATTGCAATATACCCTTTTTTATTTTCGGGATTTTTTTTGCCTTTTCCTTTCCCTTTTTGTTGCATTCCCTTTTATGGGAAATATCGAAAATTACACAGAAAAAAAGCAGAAAAGAGGGTTTTAATGCCTAATTTTTTTCTTGGGGCGTGGGGAGAGAAAAACCCTTGGGATGTATACCTGATTGGTTTTTTCTTAATTTTATTGCACATGTGATCGTGTTGGTCATCAGTATATTCTGCGTTGCTAGTTTTTTTTTGGCCCTTTTCCCTTTAATTTTAAAATTCCATTCAATTCTTAATATACAAAAAAAAAAGTTTTTTTTCCAAAATACCTATCTCTGAAAATTGTATTTTTAAAATAAGCCCGGAAATGGGAATCACGAACCCTTTAAAAAAATTCCCCTCAGAAACCACTAGACTTTCAACTAGCACAAAAGATGTGATGAGCTGGCATCATAAAAGGGGGTAGGGGGCCCCTTTCGGATTTTTAGGGGGGAAGTGAGTCCCCTTTATCACTTTTTGTTAACACATTTTTATGCCATTTTGCTGGGGTGCTTCGTTAAAAAAAAAATAAACCCAACAAAAACTTTAAAACTGGTGTAAGTAAAAACGAGGGGGAATGGTTTTGGTTTTTTTTGGCGAAACAAATTTTCATTTTTTGGGGGCGAACGGGGGAAGGGGGGGAACGACCGGGGCGAACTGGGTTGGGGGGGAAATGGGAAGGGGCGAAAAAGACCCGGGGGACCCACTGTAGGCCTAACCCACCTAAAAGAAATATAACTGTATAGCTAACTTTTGACCACAGGCGCATGCTTAGGCCCCAATTAAGGAAATTCATTAAGTTTGAAAAATAAATTAGGGGCCCAAGTTAAATTTTCGTGAAAAAAACTGCCCAGCCTTTCAGTAATGTTAGGGGCTAGGCTATGTTAAGCTCCGGGTTTTTCCTTTTTTAAAATTTTGGGCCCTGAACGCTGGGTTCTTGTGGGGAAAAAATGTAAAAGGGTTCTAGGGCCCGGATTTTCCGCGTTTCTGACCCAGTATGGGGGTTCCCATACTAGGTCCCCGCCATCGTCAAAATTGGGCTACTGGGACCCAAAAATTTTAATGTTCCATTTTTTTCTCAAATTTATATATTTCTCCTTTGGTAATTTAAACCTTCTATGGGTTTTATTTATATTTTTTTAAGACCCATTTTTTTAAAGGGCACCCAGGGGACCCAGTCTCCAAAAAAGGGGGAACAAAAAATTTTTAAATTTTTACAAAAGATTCCTGTTTTTCTTTTTTTAAAAATTTTTAAATCTTTTACTAGGGGCGTTCACATATTGTATGGGTATATACACACATTGCTGTTCAATTTTGCATAGTTTCATGGCTATTTGGTTTAAAGATCATGTACGCACATTACGGGTTTTATAGGGAAAAAATCATTGCGAAACGCACCAGATAAGGGTTACCCCCAAAAAAAAAAAAAAAAAAAAGTAAAAAAAAAAAACCCGGGCGGGAAAAACTTTGTGTTGCAATACCTAAAGGGCCCAATTTAGGGGGCAAGTGTCGTGAGGAACTAGGCCTATGGGACCCTAGGCTAGGGCCCGGAGAGGCCCCAGCTTTCCAAGTTCTTTAGCCAATGCTTGTGGGAGCTCGTAAAAGTTCAAAATTTTTTCCAAGGGCCGTGATAGACAAAAAGGTTATCAATCAAACTGTACGGTAGGGTATGCCCAAACATGGGTAGGGGCCCAGGGCCTTAGCCTGTAAAGGGGTTACCCGTCGGAAAAAAGTTCCCCCGACCCAAAAATTTCCCCGCCCTTGGTCCCAAAAAATTTTCCCCGGGGGGCAAAAACGTCCCAGATTCAATTGGGGGGGGGGTATGTTTTTTAGTCTGAAATCAGTTCCCTTTAAGTTTAATTTTTTTTAAAGTAGGGCCCACAGTTTTTTGGGTTAAAAATGGGAAATTTTCTGGAAAAATTTAAACTTGATGGTCCTTGTACTCAATGCATATTCCCAAAGGTTTTTGTTTTTGGTAACTGGTGAAGTCCGTTTTTTTAACTGTTCTAGGGCCCAGTTGGATGGGCTTAAATAACTAGCCTAACGTTTTTTAAGTTTTTTAACTTTTGGGGCCCCCCCTAACTATTTCTTGCCTAACTTTATCCTTTTCAATCCTTACACTTTTTTTTTTTTTTTTTTTGAAATTTTAAGTTTTTTAAAATTTTTCTGACCATAGTTTTAATTTGAATTCCATAAAATTCAGGGTTTGAAAATCCCCTGGGCGGGGGCGGGTTTTTTACTCCCATATAATTTGTAGGGGACTTTTTGGGAAAAAGCGGGTTTTCGTTTTGACTGGGTACCCCTTTTAGGTTTTGGCATTCAGGCCCCCCTCCCTTTCCCCTCCCCCCCCCCTTCCGTAGGATATTTGGAAAATTTCGTTACCTTTTCAGAGAGTGGATCTTTACTCCGATGGCCCTACAGTTAAATTTAAAGTAAAATTCCCCCAAGGTTTGGGGTCAAGCGGGGAGAGGGATTTTGCCTGGAAAATTGAGGTACTGTACTTTCATTGCTCGAGACTTTTTTTTAAAATTTGGGGATTGCAAAGATTGAATTATTCCTACCGTTTCGGATTTTTTGCTCATTTTTATTCAGGTCTTCCTACATTAAAGACCCAATCCTCACATGGTTCATCATGTAGGATAATGTCCCTTTCAAGTCCTTTGACTTTTAAACCCCATCATGTGGGGTATATTTCCTCCTCCCAACAAAGCTTGCAACAGGGGTATTTATGGGGGGATAATTCAAAGTTTAAAAGTACTACTCATTTTTTATGGTATGGGGGGCCCCTTCCCATTTGTCTCCTCAGGCCAAAAAAAATAAAAGACCCTTTCCTTGTCCCGGGCCCCGGCAGCCTTTTTTTTGGGGTGCATCTTTTTTTTTTAAATTTTTTAACAGCGGAAAAACGCGTTTTAAATTTTAGCACCTTCGGGGGTTTTCCACAAATTGCAGCGATATAATTTTGTTAAATAATAGAAAGGGGAAGACCCAAGTCACTGACACAGTGGCTCGTCTGTTTTTACTGAAATTTACCGAGCAGTGCATGAATTTTGATGTGATAAACTGAAATTAAAGGGCAAAAGGGAGTTCCCCCCCAAAATTATTTTGAAAGCAACGGCTAAATCTCACAATTTTCTTCTTATTTTTCTTCAAAATATCTTCATTTAAAATTTTAGGACTTCAATATTTTTATATTCAAGGGGAAACCAATCATTTCTTCTATAAAATTTTACATTGGGAGGGAAAAAGGTTTGTCAAAAATGAAATTAAAGGGGCAATCATGAAACCCGGAAAAGTCCCACTTTCCTACTTTCAAATTGGGGGTTTTTTTGGAAATTTTCCCCTTTAAAAACAAGTTTTCTTTTTTTAAAAATACTCCTTACTTTTACAGTTTGTGGGGATGGGAAAGGCAAATTATTTGTCTTTTTTTCCCGGCAGTTTTGAACCAATTTCTTTAAAAAAAGGGGGGCCCCATCCTTTCCCTTTTTTGAAAAATTCCCCACGAGAAAGGGTTTTTTTTTTTTCGTGGCCTAATCTATTTTTTTGGTCAATACTTATTTAAAACAAACCCCCGTACCTTTTCCCTTTTAAATTTCAGTATTTTTAAGGTTTCTTCAGTATCTAAGACATTCTTGGTGTTGGCACTTTCCAAAGGAATGACTTGAATCCATGCAAGTTTTATAAAAGTGAAAGTTGCACCTGTCCACTAATTTTTAGAGTTAAAATTTAGACCCCTAGTACTGATTTCTAATTTTACCCATCAGGACCCCCTTTTAGGGAAGGGCCCTTAGAGCGAAACCGGTATTTCATGCGGGGGAATGCACTCTTTGGGACAAAAGATTCCCCGCACTTCCCGCAAATTCGGCACGTCAAAGGGAGCGAAACGTTGTCCCATTTCTTTGAGCTGTACTGTAAACTTCCCATTTTAATAAAAAGTGATGATACTGTAGGTGAAAAGAATACGTATCTTCTGCTCTCAGAAATAAATTTGAGATACTAATCAAACAAAATAACACAAAAAAAAATTTATCCTTAGACGGCTTCAATTTTCCACATTTTTGTAACACTTTTCTACCCCTTTATTGTAGATAATCTCTTGTCTAATTCTATGATTTGTGGCCACCCCTTTAAAATTAGCCATACCAAGGGCAAATACAAGATAACATCAGTTTTTCACTCATAAAAAATGGGCCCGTTGGAATTCTTTCCCCTTAATGTTGTATCTATAGGCAAATTTGGGCTTACTGTACAAGTTTTAAGGCCAGGCTGGGCCAATTTCCCTGGACTTCTACAGGGACTTCTACAGGGACTTCTACAGGGACATCTACAGTACGTACTTACTGTACTGTACTACTGTACTGTATAGCCAGCTTTTCCCAGTATTTCACCCATTTTTCCTGAGTGATGAAACGGCCTATACTGTAGATTGCCAAACAACATCGAATTTGGTGTGATGATGGTGATATCCTCACATTTTTTTTTGTATTGTGCCCACAATCTTGTCGTGAGAAGACACTAAATAATAATGAATTACAGAGCGCTTAAAGTACTGACTATTCAATAGCATGTGCAACTCTAACGAGAAGCCAACTTGAAAAAATGAGTATTTAAAACAGATTTGAACTGTGTGAGAGAGGGTGAATGCTGATAGACATGGGCAGACAATTCCAGAGCTTAAAGCCCAGCTGACAGAAAGGCACGATCGCCAAGGATTTCAAGTTACAGTAGTTCTGGAACGTGAGGGTAATGTGCTAGAACACAAGGTACAGGGGTCGTATAATAAGTATTGACCAGAAAAGTCAGATTAGGCCACGTAAAAAAAAAATTTTCTCGCCCGGAAATTTTTTCAGAAAAGGAGGATGAGGCCCTTTTTTTACGCATGTGTCAAAACTGCCAGGAAAAAAAGGGAAAATTAAGTTGCATGCATGCACAACTGTACAGTAAGTGAGTATTTTAAAACAAAGTAAACTTGTTTTAAAAGGGGAAATGCAGTCACCCCAACTTGAAGTAGTGTAGTAGACTGTCCTTTTCATGATTGGCTCTTTAGAGTCATGTGACAATACTTTTTCTCCCAAATGTGAAATTTACTAGAAGTAACTGATTGGTTTCCCTTTGAATATAAAAATATTGAAGTCCTAAAATATTATGAAAGATACTTTGAAGAGAAATAAGAAGAAAATTGTGAGATTTAGCTGTTGTTTCAAAATAAGTTTGGGGGAGACTGCTCTTCCCCTTAAGTTCAGTTATCACATACATTCATGCAATGCTCGGTAAAGTTTCAGTAAAAAACAGACTGTAGTCACTGGTCCAAGTGACTTCAGTCATTCCTTTCTTTTACTAACGAATTCATATCGCTGCAATTTGTGGAAAACCCCCGAAGGTGCTGAATAAAACGCGAATTTCCGCTGTTCAAAAAAAAAAAAAAAAAGATGCAGCCCCAAAAAAGGCTGGGGGCGGGGACAGGAAACTTTATTTATTTTACTTGGCCTTATAAAGACAAATAGGAGGGTGCCATACATGAAAGAGTAGTATTTTGAACTTTGAATTACCCCACATGATACCCTGTTGCAAGCTTTTTTGGGAGGAGGCATATACTGCACATGATAGGGTTAGAAGTCTAGATTGTAAGACATTATCCTACATGATGAACCATGTGAGGATTGGGTCGTAATGTAGGAAGACAATGAATAATGATGAGCAATAACTCCGAATACTGTATGAATAATTCACATCTTTGCAACGCTATCTTAAAAAAAAGTCTCGAGCACATGCACGTACCGTCCCTCAATTTTCCATGCAATCCCTCTCCCCCTGCTTGACCCCACCAGGACTGTCTTTCATTAATTACTGTAGGCCTATACGGAGTCAGATCACTTCTCTGCAGTAACTGTAATTTCCATATCCTACTGGAAGGGGTGGGGGAGGGAAATGGGAGGGAGGCCTGTATGCCTAGACCTACAGGGTATCCAGTCAAAACGTACCGCTTTTTACCAAAAGTCCCCGTACTATTATATGGGAGTCAAAACGTCCCCGCCAGAGACTTAAAAACATGAATTTTATGGAATTCAAATTAAAATTTTGGTCAGAACTTGAAGAAAACTTAGAATTCAAAAAAAAAAAAAAACAGAGTGTAAGGATTTATAAGGATAAAGTTAGGCAAGCATAGTTAGGCTGGCCAACGTTAGAACTTACAAACGTTAGGGCCTAGTTACTTAGTCATCCAACTCGGCCTTTATGAACAGTGACAAACGGATTTCACAGTTACACAAACATTTGGAATATGCATGAGTACAAGACCCTCAAGTTTAAATTTTCCAGAAAACTTCCATTTTATACAAAACTGTAGGCCCTTTCAAAATTATTGGAACTGAGTTCAGACTTAAGACATAGCCTACCAATTGATTGGGACGTTTTTGCCGGGGATGTTTTTTTACAATGGCGGGGCGTTTTGGTTGGGAGTTTGACTGGTAAGCCTACAGCTACAGCCTGGCTAGCCTATGTTTGGGCATACCTACCGTACAGTTTGATTGATAACCCTTTTGTCTTGCACGAGTCTGCAAAATTTTGACATTACGATGTGCACAAGCATTTGGGTAAGAAATTGGAAGCTAGGCCTCTCCGCTAGCTAGGGTTTCCTAGCCTAGTTCTCAGTACACTTTCCCTGAACTAGGCCTAGGCTATTTCAACACAAGTTTTTCCCGCGTTATTACTGTGAGAGTAAACTATTGCGTGCGTTTCTGCAATGATTGTTGTATTAAGGTATGTGCGTACTGATCGTAACCATAGTATGACTATTACAATTGAACAGCAATGTGTGCTATATAGCTACATAGTTGTTAACGCCTAGTAAAGATTTAGATGTTTTAAAGACCAAACAGGATGTTTTATAAATCAAAATTTTTTTGGGCTCTTTTTGGGACTTTAGTGCTATGTCCTTTTAAATGATGGGTCTTAAACATATAAATGACCCATAGAGGTCAATTACCCAGGAGTATATAGAATTTTAGAAAGACTGAGAACATTCAAAATTTTGGAAGGTGCAGTAGCCCCAAATTTTTACGATGGCTGACCTAGTATGGGAATCCCATACTAGGTCAGCAGGACTGCGGACTACTCCTGGCTAGCCCAGCCTACAGTTTTTGCACAAGAACCCAGCTGTTCATGGCCAAATTAAAAAGGAAAACCGAGCTTAAAAATAGCCTAGTCCTAACATTACTGTAGGCCCGGGCAGTACTTTCACGACAATTAACTTTGGCCTAACGTTAGGTCTAAAAATCTAATGAAACTCTGAATTAGGCCTAAGTCATGCGCCTGTGGTCAAAAGTCTAGCCTATACAGTATACTCTATAGGGGGGTTAGGCCTACAGTGGTACCCGGTCATTTTGCCCCCTTGCCAAGTTCGCCCCCAACCAGTTCGCCCGGGCGTTTTGCCCCTTGCCAGTTCGCCCCAAAATGAAAGTCGTTTCGCCCCCAAGTACCTACCAGTTCGCCCCCCCGATTTTACTTACACTCAGTGTTAGTTTTTGTTGGTATTATATTTTTTAACGACAGCAGCAGCAAAATGGCATGAAATGTGTTAACGAAAGTGATGAAGGGACTCACTTGAACTGAAATACCGCAAGGCCTATACCTTTATGATGCCAGCTCATCACATCTTTTTGCTAGTTGAAGGGCTAGTGGTTTCTGAGTGTTAAGTTTTGGTAAGTTCGTGATTACATCTCCAGCTTACTTAAAAATACAATTTCATGAGATAGGTATATTGGGGAAAACTTTTTTTTTTGTATATTAAGCATTGCATGGAATTTTATTAGTAAAATGCCGCAAAAAAAACTAGACACGCAGAATATAAATGATGGACCATACACGATAACATGTGCAATCAAACTAAGGAACAAACATAGGTATCACAGCAAGGTATTCTCTGCCACTGTCCAAGAGAAATTAGGCATATTTACAACTCTTTTTGCTTATTTTCTCTGTGTAATTTTCGATATTGCAGCAAAGGATGACAAAAACATAAAGGAAGAAAAGGACACAAAAAAGGCCGAAAACCTAACAAAGGTATATGTGTCAATAAATGTAGGGGGCCGAAAACTGGTCAGCACTTGGGGGAGGCGAACTGGTACGTCTTTGGGGCGAACCGGTCATCGCTTGGGGGCGAACTGTTTTTTAGGGCAGCGAACTGGTGGGGGCGAATTGGCAAAGGGGGACGAGAAACGACTTTAAAACCCCAACAGTAGTTCTAGAACAAACTCAGGCACTAGGGCCTAACTGTCAGTATAGTACTAGTAGCCTTCTGTATATGGCCTTCTAGCTAGCCTAACGCACCAGGCAGCCTGCGTTAATAGGAAAATACTACAGATATATTAAATAATCCATTAATATAATTTGTAGATTTACTATATTTATATAACGCTGGGACTGCCGTGCCTAAACTTAGGCCTAATCAATGATAGATAAGAGATGATCAGGATTGATACTGATAAGTACAGCGGCGGTGTGAGTTTGTTACTGACGGAGAGAGAACCGTATTTTTTTGGGCATACTGCGTCAGAGACAGCGGAACCTTGGATGGAGAGATCCTCTTCCCCTTATCTTTCTTAACTTTCCAAATATCTGCATAAAATTGGGTCCTTGTACTTGTTGTGTTTAGACAGACCCGAGTTGGCATTTACACTTTGGACGTTGTTTTGTGCTGAAGCTACCAGACTTACTGCTAGCTAGCTTTGGCTTCATACAAATTAGCTCTCATCATGCATGTAGAAGGTAAGCTACAGTAACGTTACATACACACGTTATGGCGGGGGGCTCACACGAAGTATGTAATCCAGCATTTAGTGTCAGTGTGGCACAAAAGGTATCTTTCTGTGGTCGCAAAAACAGTGGCCATATTCCATGGCATTGGCCGCTTCGCCAGGACGGAGACGCTATCTATACCTACTATACACAATTGGTATGTGTAAATTGAAAAAAGAAGCGTCTGAATAAGCATATTGCATATGCAGATAATGAATTATTTCATATCTAGTTTCCTTTAACCTAACTAAACCCATTGACTAGCCTTGACCTCAGTTCTTAGTTGACGTTAGTGTGGATATTAACATAATCCCATGTTATCATAAACAACCATTCACCATTAAATTGGACCAAACTCAACTGGAGTAAATTGCAGGTGCGGCCGAATTTGTACAGCACGAAAAACGAGGTAACGAGACCGATATTCCTCTTTTTAAGGAAATTGGAGAGCAAAATAAGGTAAATCCGTCTCGTTAATATTTGTTGTCGATGTAGGGTAAGTTAAGTTAGCGGTTTGTGTAAACATTATTTATCGCTAGGCAATTGAGGTGTTGTAACACAGGTACAAACCTTGAATCGGTTGTTGATTGCTCGTGTAGTGAGTGTAACTGTACATGGATGGACAACGTCAATCGTTCAGTCTGTGTGCAGCTACGGTACGGTGTCTGTTGTTGACATAATTTGCTCGAAATGTGTGTTCGTTTCCTAACCTTTACTACATAGTGCGTACAATATTGAGTTACTCAACTGTCAATGTGGTTGGGTTTTCTTCTTTCAAATAAGTAGGATTATGGGGAAGCATTTAGAGACGCCCGGTTTTGTACAGTATAATATTCTGCAATCTCGTTGGAGATCATGAATAATAAAATTCAAACACGACAAGTCGTGGTATTCGCCACTACTTCCTGTCAGTCTTAGGCACTTATTGTCCGGACGCGTACCGAAACAGCTCCATCTGATAGGATTTGCTTGGATTTTTTATCTGAAAAATGTAAATAATGTGACAAAACTAGCAGTGTTATATTTCCAGTACATACTTGAGAGAAAAAAAGTTATAGGGACACAGTGCCCGGCACGGACGCACTGAGGCCCCTGGCCCTATCTCCAACTCCACCAAGCTCCGAAAGTTCGGTCCCATCCGACTCTCCAAAAACCTCCTTCTTGGGTCACGAATCGACCCATGTTTGCAACAGTTCCTCTGAAAACGGTGGCATAAAATACTAAGAATATAGTTTTGGAAAACTGTAGATCTGTACGTGAGTGGACTTATAATAAAGCCTGTTATTACCTTCAAGTCCTCTTTTAGGTCTTGACTCATGAGGTATGATTCAATTTCACTCAATTCAATTCAATTATTATTCCAGCAATGAACAGATAAGTGACATGAATATTTGAATAGTGTAAAGAGTTGATTCATTTCATCTTCATTTCATTTGACATTTATTTCAGTCGTTTTTATTCAGTGGATACAGTGTACAATTCGTTATAAAAGGAAAAAGAAAATAGACTGGGGACACTCAAAAAAAAAGCAACGGCCTGGATTGTGGGGAATGAGTTACCACTGACAAAACAAAACAAAACAGGTACACGATCTACTCTATAAGTGGAGTTGGGAAAAGCTTACGAGATTCAGAATAAAGATATAGAATAACACTAAAACAAAGCAAAGAACACTTAGATAGAAACAAATATAATTAAGCCTTAGTTCGATTACAATTTGCATTAAGGATCTTAAGAGATTTTTTGAAAGTAATTAAACTATGGAGCTACTACTACATCATTGCATGGAAAAGGAGAAAAGAAGGAAGCTATAAATACTTAATTAATTACTTTTTTCCCCTTAACTAAGATAATACTGTACAAACAGTCAATTGCAACAAACAATACAACTCACAGAATTACAACACAATAGAAACACATTATGCCGCTACATTGCCCATACGGCCAACTGCACCACACACAGCACGAAGGGATCGGAGTAAATTTTACGTTGCTCGAAAAGCCTCCAACAGATTGTCGGACATACTGTAATGTATTAATTTGTGTCTGACTCGGACGGGCCCGGGTGGGGAGATAGAGTAGGCCTATCCCAGGCAACCAATATAGCCTATGTAAGGGGCCTCATATGGGCCAACATATGGGGCACCCATATGGTTGGCACCCACGATTAACAAGGGGCCCCGTAGGCCGGCCGGGCAGTCCATATGGACCCACTTGACCCATATGGGATCAGTTTTGGGGCCATGTGGGCAACTACCCCACAATGGGCCCAGAAGTATATCCTATATGGTCTATTGGGCATATGAGCTGGCAATATGGGCCCTTATAAATCTTGGGGTGCCAAAAATTAATGGCCCTATATGGGTTGACGCATATGGGGCCCATATAGATTTGATACCTGGTGATAGGGCCCACTGCACAAAACCAAGTGAGGTCCATGCAAGACTTATATTTAAAGCTGATCATGGGATCACGATTACAACATTTCAATAAACTTTGGAAAGGCCAGACAGATCCTAGAGCTGAGGGAGGGGGTGGGGGGGTAAAGGGAAACTTAATGCTTCCCCGCACAGTGTTTTTGACCCTCCTGCACGTACAGTGGCCTGCGCCAGGGATTCTGCAACCTATATGGGCCCCACATGGTGAACCCTGTGTGGGGCGTCATAAGTTTGCACCCAAGAGTCATATGGGATCAGCCATATGCCCAGGATGATGTAACCATATTGGATGGTTCTGGGCCCATGTGGACAGTTGCCCACCTGGGACCCAGAACTATCATATGGGTCATATGAGGCTGGCCCAATGGTCCCCTTTAGACATCTATCTGGGCCCATCTTTACCTATGGGGCACATGAGGAAAACCATATGGGAATGTTTCCTGGGAAGAGGGCACCAGCATCACAAGGGTGGGGGCACCGAAGATTTTTTGTAGCTATAGTGTGGTGTCACCAGATGATGGCATGCAGTCTGTGATATCTCAAACTCTACAGTACAAGGATGGCTTAAAGAAATCGGATGTGCACGTGCCCGCGAAGCGCTCAACAACTTCCCTTCCTTAATAGGCAGTAGTTGAAAAATGGGACGAAAAATAACTGCTTTTGGACGATTTTTTTCCAAAATCTTCCCATATCGTCCCGCCATTAAAAATTGTCAAGGAAAATCATACATTCTGCAGTATCTCTGCCTGTACGTTTCCATTGTTAAACACGGTCACTAATTAAAGGGTCGTAAACCTTCAAGGTTTCTTTGTCTTATGGAAGACACAATTATGTTTGACCTCCAGCCGTAAGCGTCAATAACTGAGGTAAAAAATCCCAAATTTAAAGTGGAAAGTTGGCGATACCAAAACATTCTGTATTAGTACATTGAAACAATCGCTCAAAAAAACTTATGCGGAAGGACAAATCGAAGATGGAGAAACGTCTCCCAAAATCTTCCGAAATTCGTCCAATTTTTTACTGGGTTCCTCGACCTCTTTGCGATACATGGGCACTCTCGCGAGTGAACGGAAACACGGCTATAGAGCATGATGATGCTTCTTCAGCTCCGCAAGCGTAGAGAAGAGCATGAGTGCTATTTTGGCGGTGTGGGGGGACCCATGGGCTACCCTAAGGCCCTGTTGTGGTCCATTATATTTTTTGTGGAATCCGGAAAGAAAAATCCCGAAAGGTTAAGACATTAACTACGATGGTGGAACACTAGCACAGAGCTTTGAGCTACAACTCCAAATGACATTGGACGGAGGACAACCAATTGAGTCTTCACAGTTCGCGATCAGTTCACAGTGGTATTTTTTACTTGAATAACAATATAGCGTCCTTATGGCTTGAAGCGGAAGAAAGCAATGTAAAATCATTACTTACGGAGAAAGCACTTTTTGAACAAATTTGTGGTTCGAGTATAATTCAAACCCATTAAGTCATAACTGGTCATTTTACGAAATGTAATATACTAAAATTAGTATTAGATTGCTACATTGACAACCCATGCTGTCCGCTCCTAACTTGGGTGATTCAGGATAGTTTGTGATAGAAAAGTCTAACTGGTACTTTTGTGAATATGTTCGTAAGGTGATAAAACGTCAGTTGTGAGGATTGAGCGGAAGCTGCCAGAAAACTTTTGGGGAAATCATTTTGCCCCATGGAAAAAACCTGCATGCAGGCTCAGTTAGGGAGGGCGCTAGGATTTGTCGACAGGGAATCAGAGCCTTACTGGGAGCAGCTACCCTATAAGCCCTGACAGAATGCCACTGGTTGCCGAAATGTACGAAACGGAAATTTTCATGCGCGCAGGTGACAGGTAGTATAAAGGGTTGATGGATCATTTTTCCAAAGTGGGGGGGGGGGGGTGCGGCCTCCGTGCCACCCCTGGCTATGGGCGTAGCTTCCCGAACACATTCTATACTTGGCTGTCAGCAGAGGCCGATCCAGGTTTGGGAAGGAAGGCTATAGGCTACACAAAGAAACAACGAAGGTGCACCTTTGGTAGCTAGAGGAGAATCAGAGTTCAAACGGGACCGTTATGATAACAAAAATATGACAACGGCCCCACCATAAGTCTGGGGCTGGCGGTCAAAAAAAAAAAAAATAAAAAATAAAAACATAGCCATTCCATACGCCCCCAAAATTGCAGAAAGTTCGCTCTATAGATTATAAACCACAAATAAGTACTGTACTCGTCTACCAGGTAGTTTACATATCCCATGTATGCGCTTTAAAGGGCCTCTTCAGAGATGATTACTCTTTGGTTTAGTTTTAATCGAGGAACCTTTTTCGTAAAAATTAAATGATAGGCTATATAGCCTACTGTCGTCGATACTGGGCAAAAACCAAACTCTGCACTCCACTAAAGAATCAGTGTGTGACAAAATCACCCTCACCTAAACAACAGTAACGAAGTGTTTTGCCAGTCATATTCTTACAAAGGTTGTTAGAAAACCCAGGCTAAAAATGTTGGTCGTCATCAAGACTTGTTTTCTCAACAAAAAGTAGGTGAGAATCCACATGGCGAGGATATCCGGATATCCCTGGCATCGGATCCATGATACAAAGGCATGTCCCTTGCTTACCTTTACAAAAACTTTCCTTGTCAACAAGGGAAATTCCCTTCTCACAATGCTGGCCTCTTGCCTACATGCGGATTAAGGACTTTTAAGTCAATGTGAAAAGCCATAGAGCCTTGAGGACAAATGCCGACTCGTCGGCCACTTTTTGGTATCCGATTGTTTATATTGTTCCTGTCAATGACAAGGAAAGTTGCTGATCCCTGTCAATGTATACCCATATGAAATGAAGAAAATAGTCTGAACTAGCTCTAGATTGGAGCCAACATTGACTCTAGCAGGCACCATGAGCTTAAAAACTTATGGCAAGTGTGGCTTTTGGTATAAATAATATACTGTGATAATATGACGGTAAATCCATGTGAGGAGTCCCCCCCCACACTCTCCAGAAAAGTGTGAACAAAAGTTCTCGCCCTTTTTTAGGTTTAGAGGGCAATTAGTTTAGATACCGTGAATTCATATTTCAATAGGAGTAGCCGGGATATTCTTTCTTTCAAAGGGGCTCTAAACATTGTCCCCCGGTACACCCCTGTTTGACCCATTCCTTGCTTTTTTTTCGGCACTTACGAATAAGAAATGTAAAAAAAATGTCCCGGGAAGATACTTTTATAGGGGGAGCTCAGTTTTATTGTGGATCTTATCTTCACAGGGGCGTAATGGGGGAGGAGCCCCGGTATACCATCGAAACAGATAGAACTTCTTCGAAGATTGATCCAAAACCGGTCTACCCCGAGATGATATCATCCCGCAGTCGACTCCATGACAAGGTACGAACGGGATTCTCAGCCTACTCACCCCATACCCCCAGCAGGAGTGACCATAGTCCTTGCACCCGCCGCGTTTTCCTGTTCAGCAGGCAAGCCCGCAACCCTCGTTGAATGGGAATTCGACTTGGGTCATTCAGCGGAGCGACTGCGAGCGGTGATACTGTCCTTTCCGACGTGGACACGACGAGCTATCAGTCGCACGTATCACAGCGGTTTCATCACCAGGTCCAATCATTGCCCAGTGTGTAGGGAGGCAACATAAGTTATGCAAAACCCCTCCGTCTGATGTAGAGGGGTCGCAAGAACGATATACTGGCAAACTCAAAATAGACGAATTTCAAGTCGCTGATGAGGAGATTCAGGGCCCTTTTGAGGTACGTATAGACATGGGGGTAAAGGGGTCCATATTTCTGGGGGGTCAGGGATAATTTTAGCCCGGATTTAGAATTTTGGACCAAGTTACCAGAATTTTGATACCTCTGTGTCGGTTGCAAAAGGACATAATTTATTTTCTTGGCTGTCTTATTTGCCCGAATGGATCCACTATTTTTGCCCGAATTGGGAGGGCATATATGCCCCCTGCACAACCCCCCCCTCCGTACCTTATGCGTATAGGTCGCGTTTGTGTTGGAATGCATAAAAGGGGGGCACGGACCATTTACAAAGATGTATCCTTATACCTGCAGTTACATCAACACCTGAATGTTTATACAGGCCGATGTGTTTTTGGTTGTCCGTAAATATTTGGTTACCTTACTTTTGACAAAGGGTACTCACTGGAAAACGAGGCATGGGGCCCAGGGACCCATCTGAGGACCTCTGGTGGGACCCAGGCAGTGCTGTATCCGAGTCCACCTAATTGGATTCCGGGCCAAATTCCGATTCCAGTGGCCACCTCTCCGGGCCAATTCCGAGTTCAGTACCCTTCGATTCCGAGCCAATTCCAATTCCAGGTCCTCAAATTCCTGGCCAATTCCGAGTCCGGCCATTTGACAATATAGCATGTGGTAAAAATGGTTTTTGTACTATTTACAACTATATTGAATTAAACCAGCATTATTAGGAGTCAATTTCATTCCCTGGCCCACCGTGTAACTCAGTCATTGTGTATTTGATCATTGACATTCATGTTTTGAACTGTGGAATCAGTAAAAACATAGCCAAAAGGTAACATTTATAATTATTTCATTTTTGAGAACTCGTATGAATCGGTTCTGAGTCCGAGCATCTGCAGCCTATACAGGGCCAGTTCCAATTCCGGGCCAATTCCCAGGTCCACGAAAACGGACTCGAATCCCGGGAAACAAGTCCGAGTCCGCAAATCGGAAAGTTACAACCCTGGGCCCCGGTTAAACCCCAGTCTAAAAGGGAAAAATCTCAGAAGCTGTGGGCTGCTTACAAGATTGGGACATGCTACTAAAATAAAGCATGGAACTAATCTTGAAATGGCCTTGGATGTGCACTTAAAAGATCAGAAAATTCGCTATCTGCCTGCCTTTGTCCGTAATGATATCTTGATTGGATAATGCGAATGCTGCATGAAAATTTTGAGAGCACTGAGGATAAACCCAAACCGCGAGCTCAGCTTATATGTACTGGAAATACACGTAATTTGTGGCAGATTTTTTTTACAAATGTTTATACCAAAAGGGCAGCTTGTATGCAGCCTGAACACAAAACCAACAAGAAGCCTCGTTATCTTTGCTATATAAAAAGGATGACTTAGCAACCCGTTTGGCATTTGCTAAAATTTAAAATCAAATGTTGCAACACGTGTTGTAGGTACGGCCGTGTAATGTTTTATCCCAACTTTTTGAGCATGTGTGCATGCAGAAGGAGATGAAAAACGTTTGCTAGAGATATAGCTCCCAGATTGCAAGGGAAAGTTAAGTTATTAGTGTTTTCGACGATAAAATGGTCATTATTGTTGTCTCTAAATAACGGACGGACGGAAGGACGGGCAGACAGGTAGACAGACAGACATACGGACGGACGATGGGACGGACAGAAAGACAGACATAACCGGAAAGGTTTGGGCAGAATGGCAGATATTCACTGGACGGTACCAACCTATCGGCCGTCCCCCCGGTAGATTGTAGTGGACCGAGCAGTCTATCAAAGATCGCAGTGCCTCTGTTTGTTTAACAGAGGCACTGCCATCTATGTAAGGCTGCATGCTTTTTTAGGACGGACGAAACTATTACTTTCAAAGCTTTTTTACGCAAAGGCCTACCGCGGGTTAGAGACGAATCCGGGGGTTTTCTTATCCCGTCTAATTAAAAAGTTACTTTGTAACCTTCAAATAACTATTAACAGCTTCATGATTTTGCCGGTTTATTAACATAAGTCAAAAAAAAAAAAGGATCGTTACTAAATCATCGGACAATTTTTAGTCTGTTGCAAAAGAAGATTTTATTTCCAAACCAACGTTCTACGTCCATATCCTAGTCTCGAGTGTAGGAGGGTAAAGTTTCAATTATGGCCGTACGGGACTGTTTTCTCAGGGAGGGCGGTGAATTTTGCCCGACTCCAGACCTAATTTAACTGTCCAATTTTCCGTCCGACTGCGACAAAACATTTGCCCGATTTGGTAAGAATCTTGACATTTGGAAGAGGGAGCGACCGCCCCAAAACCCCCGAGCCCCGTGGCCCGTACGGCCATGGTTTCAATGCAAGAATCCACATTCAAATAATAGGATTAATAATTAATAGAAAATCCCCTAAATTATCAAATTTAGTTTTCACTATTGTTATTATCTCTATTAACCCACTCTCATTTTGCGTGTAGCAAACTTTAATCTGGACTCAATGGTCGCTGTTGTACTACAGTGCAAAGGCCTGAGGTCATTATTTTTCTATAATGGTTTAAGTTAATTTGTCTTTCATGTGTTCTGCTATCACAGGTAGTCAAATGCATCATAACAACGGGACACAGTTTACAACTAGAGACCGTGACCACGATACAAGGAGTGACGTTAACTGCGCAATCGATTCTGAATATTCCCTTTGTGGTTCGCGCTGCTATTGGAATGCAGGATGGTGGTACACTTTTTGCGGTAATGCCTTTCTCAACAGTTCTTACGGAGGTGGCTGCTTTTTTTTGGTATAATCTGCCCGGACATCGTTGCAACATCAAATTTACGGAAATGAAACTAAGGCCGATATAATGTAGAAGTCAAGTACCAGTGAAAAATATGTATCGCGAAGTACAGTGTTAAACGACTTGCTCTACTCCAAGTCCACAAGAAAATACCGGTTAACTTACATTACTACATAACGTTGTGATGAATAGCTGCATTATGGGTGCTTGAAAGCAAATTTAACTATATTCTTCAGAAAAATTGTAACAGATAATGATTTTTGGGGAACTTCTTTTTCCATGCATGGCGTTAACGCAGTCAATCAGCTGGTTAGACCTAAAGGTCGATTAATAGAACAATAAGTAGAAGCAGGTTATGAACAAGAATTTCCTTTAACAAATCAAATATATACCTCTTATTTGGGCCCACGTATGAAATATTGACTGATATTACCAACGTTAATACCTATCTGCTGTGGTCTATACTGAAGTGTGCAGAAAAAGTGTAGTTGTCTTTTCCCATTACTTTGCTACTGATAGAAGTGACTTACGTTTTAGGTCATAAACTTTGTTAGTAACAGTAATAAGTAATAGCAAATTATGTCAAAATGCTGAATTTCCAAAAATACTGTTGGTAGAAAAAAAAAAGAATTCTACTTGCCTGAGTAACTTTCTTCTAGCCTCACCCACACTGTTAATTAACAGGTTAAGCTCCTTGTACAGACACAAACCTGGTTTATTGCATAAGGCCATATCCTGGTAAGCACAAGCCCTACAGTGTAATCAGAACGCACTCTGTACGTATATGCTTGGTATTTCGTAATGGGAGCTACTCTGCATCTTTTGAATTTGATTACAATCAAAGAGCAGTCACCAAATGAGATTTTGACGCCCTCCGCTGGACTTTAAAAAGTCTTTCTCGGCGATAACATTCCCCCTCTTATGTATGTAATGTTTCAATATGTCAATCTCACAATTTGCATCCAATCCAGTATCTGCTCAGTCTAAAGTACGTGCTCCTACTCTAATCCCGTCCGTCCTGTTTCTGCGTCTGACGCAGGGTTGCCAGATTTTCTGTGGCGGAACCGGCCACATTTCCGGCCAAATCACATGAAAAAACGCCAAATAAGAACAAGCTCCTACTTGAGGAAAATTGACCCTGTATTTAACTACAGTACAACACATGTCAACGTTTTTCAAAGTCTTGAATACGATATATATCATTACATACTCAATCTATTATTCCTACAAATGGGGTGTAAATTGTAAACCCGTTACGTCCTACTCGGGTGACTATTAAAATCGGGGGAAAAAGAAGTGTTTTTCCTGAAATTTCGTGAAAAAGAAGGTGTTTTATTTTAATTTCCATTAAGCCCCAAAAAACGCCAAAAAACGCCAAAATGCCGTTTGGCGTGCACTTTCAATTTTTACCGGCCAACAAAGGTAAAAAAACGCCAAATTTCCCTATTTTGGCGTTGAAAACGCCAAAATGGCAACCCTATTCTGTGAGTAAGCCGTGAGGATAGATACTCAAAGAGGGAGAAAACATTCCTGGAAGAGCAATGATTGCAGATCTTACTACAGAGGGAGCGAAATTTTGGGAAGGATAAGGTTATCCGAGCAGACTCTACAGAGTCTTGTCCTGGCCCCCAACAGAAAATGGACTTTGATGATGAATGTATGTCTTGAAGTATAGCTGTCGCCGTCTAATGGATATTACTATAGTAAACGACTTATACATATAACTCTTTGATACTACTAATTCAGCAGTGCGGTAAACTGTCCGAGTGAACGTTCATGAGATCGGAAATGATGCAATGGCTGCCGGCTAAAGAAAGTCGATTCCTTTTAATAGAAAGCTGGGGCGGGATTTGATGTCTGAGAGAGGGGGAACGCTAGATGGACTGTCAAACGGCGCCGAAGCGAGACGCTCTACCTAACGACGTGGGGTCAAGGGGCCCGCCTAAGAGCCCGGCGGGGTCCAGGGGCAGAGCCCTGGGGGGGCCAGGTGACGAAGCCTCCGGAAGCTCTGGGGTATTTAGGAAATTGTAGACACTAGAAATGATGCATTTTAGCTTCAACTTCAAATGACATAAGGTGGGCAATTAACATACCACAAAAATCACAATTTGACTTTCAATTATATTCTTACTCCATGAGACTATGACTAACAGTCAGATGAGATCGATAATGCTGAGGTCTTGATGAAGTAGGGGAAAATGGATAATTTTGAGGGTTTCCCGGGGCTTTGGAACAATAATTTTAAGAATGGGAGATCAAGTATTCTTAATGGGTGCGGGCGAAGCGCGCTGAAAATAAAAATCGCATTTGTCATAATTTTAACTAATATGTGTAATAGAAATGTAAAAAAAGAAAAATACCCTCAAAAAGAGGGCTCTTTCCCCCACCCCCTTCGCCTAGCGCCTGTCCCTTATTACAGTACCGGAATTGACACTTTACGTGCCTGAAGACTTGCATCTAAAGAATCTTTAAAGAGTCGGTAAATTTACACAGATCGATGGTGATACATGTTGCTTTAAAAATTTCTGGGGGAGGGGGAACTTCCCCTAGGCTGCGTACGGTCATGGGGGTCAGTGGTTTCAATGATAATTGATGAGTTTGTACAAAGCTATGAAAAGCAGGATGTTCTACATGCGGTAACCCCGAAGCAATATTTCAAACGGGTGCGTTGAGAACTATGAGACATTTTTAATTGTAACCTATTGTTTTTCTTTAGTTTTAAATGCAATATTTTTTTTCCCCATAAAAAATTTTCCTACTTTTCCCAGGTGCCTGTTCTTTCCGAAGAGCAGGATATGGAAACCAGTATATCTTGCTCCATGGGGGCTTCTGTCATGTTTCATTTTGTCGATGGTCTGGGCCAAGTTCCTCTCAACTATTTTATAAGTGTGAAAAGTAAGGTTACTGTCGATTTTGAAGGTTATAGACTAAGAAGTCAATGAAATCTTTTGTGGGCAGTTTTTACATGGATACTGTTAAGGACATTGGCAGTTAAAGTGCCAGGGATGTAATTTTATTGGAGGCTGCATCTTGGGAAGTTGTGGCCGGCGAGGTCTTTAACCGCCATCGCCGAAGACGCTAAGATGGAGGCTGGGGAATGAGGGTTCTCCCCAACATACCTTTCTTAAATCTGACGGCTTTTGCGGCCATTCTGGACCATTTCTTGAGAAAATCCTGCTTCAGCCTGGTGTAATTTTAAATGCTAATGAAATAGTTTTCATATGATCGCCAATTTAAGATGGTACCCGTAAGTCAATTTGCTGAGGATGGTTGTAGTTGGTGAGGAAAGTGAATAGCGAGAAGTGAAGCGATGGTTTTGGAAATGGTAATTTAGTCAAGCTCTCCTACAGGAAGTAATAACGAGGCAATTCCACCGAAGCTTTCCTACGCACAGCAGTACACAGTACTAATCAGACATCGATTTCTATAAGGCTCATCGAAGCACGCCAATTATTTTCTTTTTATTTTTATCGAGATCGAATTGCAGTTCCGTATAGATTTGGGAATTTGTTTGCAAGAACCATGGTGTATTTTATGACGTACATTAGTACTTTCAGTGACCCTTATTTCAGAGCTTCGAGTCACAATGGCATGGGCGTAAATCCCGGGGGGGGGGGTGGGGGTGGGGGGATATATCCCCCCAACATTTGACTAGGGGGATGGCCCATGTTATCATCCCCCCCCCAATGTTTCAGTCTGCAGATACGTGTATGATGGAAAGGATATTTTATTCTTCATTTTCGTAAGAAATTTTTTCCATCTCGCTTCACTTTCCATGACAAATGTTTCTCAAATTATCAGAATTTTAGCAAATCGTTGGCAATCTATCAAAATTTTCGCGCGCTCCGCGCGCTTCCAACCTTACGCAGTGTCACTCATATTATTAATATCTTCCGATAGCAACTTTCGGAGAAGCACAGCAGCAAAATATTGAAAGTTTACGAATTAAAAGGTGAAAGACTGGCTTATGGCAGTGGTATGTAGGTTTGTTGGGCAATTGAAAGTGTCTCGATGTAGAGTCTGAATGCAGGTTTTGTAATGGAAATATTACTCGTCACTGTTTACACTCCATGTCATGACCATTATTAAGGTAATAATACACGAAACTGTTCTGATCACGACACTTTCCGAAGAACAGATATAGGCCTACATCTCCAATCATCTGTGGGGGATCTCGCACCAATATGGGATCTTTCAATCTAATATATAGCATGATGTAGAAGGTTGGAAGTACGTATCTGCATTTTCCAAAAAATTTTACCAGAGCTTCGTCAGTTCGCGCTGAGCAATTATCGGTATAGATGGTGATTGTTAATACACTTATGACGAAAACAGCACTTTGTAACGCTCTTACTAGTCCTTCACCCCTTTTACTACACCTGTCAGGGAGGTCTAATATCACCTCCCTGCACCTATACTCTCCTTCCCTCTCATTTTTCATTGCTGGCAGCTGTTCTTCCGGATTTTAGTTCAAAAGTAGTAACAATACGATAAGTGTAAAGTGTTCGGCGTCGTACTCTATATTATCATTTGGATGTCAGGTAGTATATGCATTATTTGATCCCCCCCCCCCCCCCCAAATTAACATGATTAATACAGACCTTTCAGGAGGTCCCATTCAGGTATCTGCTTGCCTTAGATGCCCTTTCACAATGCACAATGAAGGAAAGGACATATTTCGTAATAACTCAAGAATGTTTCTGTGGACTCCACGCACATAGTTTTGTCTAAAAACTTTCCCGAAATAGAAAGCAGTAAAATAGACAGAAGGGAGGGGGCTTCAGGAGATTTGTTGACAACGTATCTGTCTCGTTTACCTTACCAAAAATTAACATTCACTAAATTATGGACATTTTCTGGCCATATATGATCAGTTCCAAAAACATCCCAAAGATAGCACCATTTTGCATCTAAAAGACCTTAAATTAATAAAATTCTTAAAGGGGACGGGGAACCCCTTCCCAGGACGACACCTTTATGTAGTGACAAACGAAAAATCAAAACTGCTGCATGCAAATGCAGGAACGCATGAAAAATAAAGGTGTAATTTAAGCAGACTTGGGGGAACTGAGGTATTATTACGACATCATCTATGGGCCCCCAATTACAAAAAATCTGGCGACGCCACTGATCTCAAGCCAACTTGCAGGTCTTGCAATGATCTCCGAATTCAAAATCCAGTTGTCTGGTATGACCCTATATGTTGATCCCTGCCTTTTATGCTTAACAGGACATTGTTGCTCTTGTACAATTTCAATCCAGTGCAGCTTATCAACGAGTTTTGCGGTCAAAATAGTAGGCTATTTCCTAAATGCATGAATATACCAATAGCCTACCAAAGAACATTACCACTGAAAATAACCCCTTAAAACAGTCTTCCTGGCACTTCGGAGACATTAAAACCCAAGAGCTTCCGTGGGCTTCGCCCCCTGGACTCCCACATGGCTTTCCCCCTGGACCCCACCAGGAGCCCTAAGGCGGGCCCCTGGACCCCACCCGTCATGGGCTCGCGCTTCGCGCTCGCCGTGCAGGCTTCGCGTGCACATTTTCCACATTTGCGATAGTTCAACCCATCCCCCCCAAAGTTGAAGAGAAATCTACGCCCCTGCACAATGGTGTGGCGCGTAGGACGAAGATATTTACGGTGCCAGACAAAATTTTCAATTGTATTTGACGTCAGTTTTCTCTGGAAGTGCGCGCGAAGCGCGCCGAGAGAATTTTTCTAACAATTTTATGGTGTTTGACATTAATGTTTTTCATCATCAAACATTGCAAAATTTAATCATAATATGCTTCTGAAAATTCCCTTACAATTTCTCTGGTATCGCTTACTTTCGCTCATTTCTTTATTTTTTTTTTTTTACTTTCAAGCCCTGGAAAAAAGTGAGGGAGCAAGTGCCATCGCTTGCCCCCCCCCCCCCCCTACGTAATCCCGCCTATGATAGAAAGGGTGGTGACACTGTGCGTACTGCGTCAAATTCAACTTCTACAGTACGATGAGCATTGAATAAGTTCCCCAGACAGTCTGACAATATGCATATTCATTGGTTTAAATTATGGCTACTGCGCATTGTTGTGATAAAGTACCCGTCCGCCTCAGAAGACTAAATAACATAACACATCCAATTATGTCCCTGTTTGTGCTAAATTTTTCAACCGTTTACAAACAGTCCATCTGTACCGAAAAAATAGCACCAGAAAGGTTATTTTACAGGAAGATTGAAAGAGATGGGCAGAAAAGTCAGGGAACATGTGAGTATTATGAGGTAACTTCATGCTTTGTACCTACGTTTATGTTTCAGAGCTTTCATTACAATACCACATTGCAAGCTTCCGTTATGCTGTTGTCAAATTCCTAGGACAAATTTTCATAATCGTAATTCCCTTTAAGATTCGGACCTCAGAAAAACATGGAATGCACTGTGACACAGAAAATATAAGTGGGACCTTAAATTAGTTAGTTTTGATGGCAAATATCCTGGGTGCATGCTAGTTTCAGGGAGTGTACCAAATTTTAGGGTCCAGTTACTAGCAGAATATAATATTTTCAGGCCAGTTTCAAAGCATTCATGTTAAGAATAATCGATTACTATTTTGCTTCAAATTAATGTCAAATTACCCCACTGGGCTGAACACAATGGGTCTCATTTCCAACTTCCAGTGCCCCTCTCTTTAACTGAACCCTAAAAAAATGACACGAATTGCAGTTTGGTGTGTCTATGTTCATTTCTCCCCTCCCTGAGAAGAGCAAAAGTTGTAACCAAACCAATTAACTTTCTGCTCGTCCAGAACAGAGCAGCAGGCCACGACCCGAAAGGGAACACACTCAAACCTCCCTTGTGATGACCAAAGGTGTACTGTCCTTAAAGTCCACACTACAAAGTCATCAATATTTTGGGCATTCGGAAACTGGTGTATGTGAATTCTGCATTAGCCTTAATCCTTTTCCCATGCTGCCAACCAACGTTTGCGTTTCTAAAAGTGAATGGACGAAATTTATACTTTCACACGAGTCCACAAGTTACGGTCCCAAGATTCAAAATTGAAAGCATTAGTAGCTGGGCTAAGCCTATATGGTACGTGACTCAAAGTCACAAATCAGCGGACATAACTTCTTACACCTGGTGGTTTGCACTTCTGGCAGAAGAAGTAATTTGGACATAAACTTCTGCCGGTATGCTGGTAAGGCCTAAAAAATGGCCATTTCGGTTTAAAATACAAATACTGCTGCTAACCTGCCCGAACTTCCTGCAAATCTGTAAAACAATTCCGTCTTGAGTGAAGGATTACAGAGATTAAGTAAGGAGAAGGTATACACAATAGAGTTTATTTTCAGTTATAGTTCTGTACATTGTTCAAAATATCTTTTTCAGCATAGAGCCAAAATCACGCGATAGTTTTCTCACGTAAAGGCTTTGAGCAAAGTGTAAGAAAACAGATTTGCACAATCTGGATGTGTAGGTTTGTAAAATGAAACAATATCATCTTTCACCAACACTGAAATAAATTAACGCCAATTATGATGTGAAATAAAGAGGGAAAAAAATCAAGGTTTATCACTGAAATCTGAATTTAAAAGTTTCCCTTTAAAGCCATGTGCAATTACTCCAAAAAAAAAAATATCTGAACCTACTAACTGTGCAAGTATGAATATATACTTAAGAGTCTTGCAATTTTTATTTGCATCTATGCCTAACCGTGACATCTGTGAGTATGACATTACAGAATACAAATCATACTAAAAAACCAACACAGACAAATATGTCACAGTGTGAGCTTGAAAACATACTTTGTCTTTTAATGGTGCTAGCATGTATAGTCCAAAATCATGCTGGAAAGTATGAGTATATATAACTTCAAAGTCTCTTTACTTACTCTCCTATGGGTATCTTATATGGTAAACATAGCCTTTTATATATAAAGTAAAAAAGGTAGCATACTTCACAGCCTTTCGGCACCAACTTCCCCTAACTGAATCATGCTTTTTACCCCTCATCCTTAATTTTACCTCTTCTAAACACACACAAGTGTTCCAATAACATTTTCCGATCAGTTGAGTGTATGATGATTCATTTGGACCAAAGATATCTTCAAAAAAGAAACATGCCTTGGCGAAAAAAGGCAATGCGACATATGTGAGAATAGTCGTCTCTAGTGTATCCCATTGGATAGTTCGGCCTCATGTAATATGGCGTTGTTACTTTCAGATACTCAAAAAGTTCAACCATGGCAGTAGACTAAGTAAGAGGCTATGCTGGATATTCCATGACAAAACAACAATTTTTATTACCATTTATATGGAAGTATCCAGAAAAGTTTTCTTTTAGAAAGGCTGTTATGCTTTACACCAGAAGAAGCTCCCAATGGGCACTTAGGGTAACTACCCCAACCTCCATCCCCATTCCCCTTTCAAAGAAAGTTTAAAACTTCAATATGGTGACTGACCATTTTATACAATCTACTGAGTTTGCCGATATCCAGCATCCTTACACCTCCTCACCCCTCAAGAAATTTCTCTATACCCCCCACTACTGAACAAAATCAGACCATTTATTTGTTGTCCATTGTAACAACTTCTGACTCTGAAGTATAATGACAGTTTGTGATGAGCAACAAATACAGTGCTAGCCTACAGTATAAGCAAAGTTCACAGCTACTCAGGGCCCCATGTCCACCAGGGGCTTCCAAGAGTGCTTCAGGTGTCCACATGAGAGAGATTGCAATGTAATAATCTCACAAAAAAAAAAAAAAATTGTGCTTAAGGCCATAAAAAGGCATGGGCCGGCCCTAACAATTACAAAATCTATAATGTATTGCAAAGTTTTACAAAATGCCATTTGTAATTTGGTGCAGCAGTGGGTAATTGTGATTTTGGCAACCAAATTTACAGTATAACAACACTATCTTGAAAAAGTAAAGCCAATAATCATTTCAATAGGCAGATTGCATCAGGATCTGTAAGAAATCTGTGTTTTCTTGTGTTTTGGTTTCTCACTTTCAGGAAACTTTTGGCGCTGAACTTGATTACTACCAGCAGTCACTCTCATAACCGGTAGGCAGTGAAAACACACTTCAGATACCTCAGAATGCAGTCAGTCATAAAACATTCATATGAAGGCATCCAATGCTATGTGCCAGTGCCAAAGTATCTGTCTCCAAAGTTACCTGAAAAGAAATGAGATAAAAGTTCAAGAAATAAAGTAGTATGTACAATTTTTAAGATTATTGCAGGGGTTATAATGATGGATGAGTAGGGGAAAAGGAAGAGGCATAGACAGGGGCTGTGAAAGTTACAAGAAGTTGTAAAGGGAAGGGGCAAGGTATGAAGTGAGGGAAGGAGAAAGCTATAGGGATGGGATGAGGAAAAGGATGAGAAAAGGGAAGAGCATGGGAAGACTAAGGAAAGGGGAAGGGCTATGACAAGTTAAAGTGGAGGGGAGACAGAAGAGGTACAGAGAAGGGGGCGGGACTAACACTCCTGGCATTTCAAAAAAGAGTGTATGTTGTATCTGCCATTTCCATGGATAAACACAATCATTCTATCATCTATTGAATTCACAAAAGCTGACAAAAGCATTTGTGCTGCCCTCAAAATCTTTGTGTGGTTGATGGAGCAATTATTAAACTCAAACCCTCCCAACAATCCCAAACCTTGCACAATCTTTGCCTAACATTGCCATACAAAATTTTTCTACACAAGTTAACTTCCCCTAAGTATTTTCAGATACCATGACAAATCATTATAAATGTAGCATGGAGAGGGTGTTTTTTCTCTCTGAATAGAATTAATTTTACAGTAAGCCTTTATGTGTTAAAATTTTTCATTCACTTTCAATGATGGATGCAGTGATCCACCGCTGCTGGTCAGAACAAACCAGAACACAGAAATGCTGACTGTCACTTAGCTCAGAGAGAGCTAATGCCAACCAGCACAGATCTCAAGTAACAAAGTAAACAAAAGAGTATACTTTTTGCTCCGGGATATATATCTTTTTCCAGTCCTAGCCTGCATGTTTGCCACCTCAAGTAACATCCACCAAGACACTGAACTTCTTTTGATAAAGAGCACAAAGGTGTTCTCTAAAGTAATTGGGAATGCATGCTCTATTCTGATGTATTTTCTTGCTTTATTTTGGAAGAAAATTTGTCATCTTTGGAAAGCTCTCTCCCCATCCCTTGGTGTATAGGACAACCTGTGCTGTGGCTTATATTTGAACTCTTGTTGTAGTCCCAGGAAAACGAGCTACCAGCACTCCAGCAATCCTTAGAAGAAACCCAGGGATATGTCTTATGCCAACTTCTAATAATACTTAAAGGTCTGTGAACAAGTAAATTTCACACCTGCCTATTTGATATAAGAACCATTTAAAAAACTTTAAAAATGGTCGCAATTCCCATTAAAATCCATCAAATATTGACCATTTCACAAGACAATTACTGTTTTTGCACTTAAATCATGAATAAACATGAGCTACATATATGCCAATTTGTGACATGGAAGGAGCTCAGGACTGATGAGATACATATGTTATCCTTTGTCCTTCAACCTTTATTCCCAGGACAACTGACATGTTGGCATGCCCTATTGGTGTTATTTTGAAAGTAGCTATTGCCTTCTTTGACAATATAAGCATTAAACACCAAACTAGACGCTGGCTGCTGGTACTAGTAATTAAAAGGTAATTCATAATTTTACAATTAAGGGAAAATATTCTGACCCTGTGCAACCCTGTGCAACACTCTACATCACAGTTTTTGCATAGTAAATGAAAAATTTCAGAAATGGTCAAAGAGTTATATCAAGAAAATAATTCCAAAGGATTTTTTATCAAGGTATCTTAATCTATCATTGTTGAGTAATACAGCTATTTTGTTTACATTTCCACAGACCTTTAACTGTTTGTGACAATAAACTGTCACCCAGAAACCTTTGACAGTACACAAAAGGAAATTATGAGTGAGAATGAAAGGTAGTGGGGGTAGGACTGGGAGAAGGGTGAGGGTGATAACATGTAAAAGTGAAAGTTGAGGAATAATGATGCATGCAGATTGTAGTATTGCAGGCCTTTTGCAATTTATCTTTCATATTGACTTACAAAGCATTCTTTATGTCAGGGGTGGGGATCCTTTTGTCCATGGAGGGCGATTTTGATAGTCATATTACTAGTAGCGGCCCAAGAGCGCCCTAATTGTTGAGGACACACATATCTCTCCCACTATGAGTGCAGGACCTGCGTTTACTTTATTGTAGCTAGGCCATTTTAGATCCAACAAATGCAACCATAAAAGCTTTGGAGTAACTACAAAATTACACTAAGGCATTACCCTATTTTAAATGACATTACAGTACTGTGATCGTTTAACTCCCGTAGAATTTTTTCTACGATCGCGGAAAACCGCGCAAGTTCGCACAATTTCGCACAAATTCACACAAAATCGCACACGCAGATTTCAACGAAATTCCGTACAAATCAACGCAAACAAATATCGCACACATGACCACAAGAATTTGTGGTCAATGAAGCAGAGAATGGAATGTTTACTGATAAAGTGAAAGGTTAGAATTTTCGAAGCCGTTTCACAAAAAGGATCGCCGGCAACAGAAATAATATTTTGGTACACTGTGGGCAACTTTGAACAAGCCGTTGAAATAAAGTTTGCAAAGCTTAAGGGAGATAAAGGTGTTGCAGCTCTGTATTATTGATATATATCACAGTTGTATTAAACGCTTGTCGGTATTGACGGGGGACTAAAGAAAAACAATACCATGCAGCTGAGCAATGTGAATCAAATACTGCTACAAAAGAAATTCGTCAGTTGACAGCTGCGGTGAGGAATGAAGTGCGATAAGGCCTCCACTGCAAAGCCTCTGGAGTCTGAAAGCTTACGTTAACGAATGATGCGGCAAGTGTCTCGATCGGCGAACGCCAAGAATGGGAATAGGAAGCATTGTTTTTGAAATTTTCCATAGTAATTGTGCTACAGCATATATCTTTTCATACTTTATTATCTATGCAATAGTTTCATTACCGATATAAAATTATCACATAGAACAGACAACAGAGTAGCTATGCAGGCTACTTTTAAGTTCCTTTCAACGAAAGTTGATGAAGCTTACTATGGCGACTTCTTCAGCATAGACGAGCAATCGCATACTTTGTACAGATGAAAAATCACTGTAATTTAACAATTAACATTATTTTGATTGTTATTAATCGGATACTTTTGGCGGAGAGGGGGAGGTTTGTATGCATTTCAGGGGATAATAGGATGGCAAACTGAATTTTATGTCGGGGTTCCAGTACAGCCGGGAGTAAACGAGAGAAACGTGAAAGGAGTTTATCAGCGAGTTTAACCTACTGAAAATGTAATCTGAGGCAAATTAAGAAATTTCTGTTCAACTTTACCCTTTTGTCCATCAAACGAAGTTTCTTTTCATTCGTAACAAATTGGGACAATGCCGCATGAAACTGCGAATAGGACGATGGTTAATCAATAACGGTAATTAGCTATACAAGTTGCCGATTTAGTCAGGTTTCTGACGGGGGACCCGCCCCCGGCCCGTACGGCCATGGCCTCGCCGCCTTTTCGTTTTCATTTCACACAGATGTTGCGATGGATATGGATCCCATTTTGACCCCACCCCTAACCTTTGGCACCTTTCTAACCAACCTCCCTATACTTTACCCGCTACAACGCAACTGCTAAAATTTTGAATCTTGCCTACTGTGGACAAAACTTTTGAAGTCCGAGTCCTTGGGGAAAAACATTAATCCAATTATAGTCCATTCAGTGAGAGAATGAAGATAGAAAATTCGGCAATCAATTTTCGAGACTTCGCCTCTGAATCTCTGACTCAGGGCCCTACAGCGGAGTGCAATACAGTATTGCCGAGATCTCCCTAAATTTCACCCGCGGCGTACTGTGCTAACATGATCCGAATTTTAACCCGGCCCTTGGGAAACCGTACTGCATTATCATTTTACTGGCACACGCTGTATACGCTACAGGCGCCGGCCTGCAGGTCTAGTCATGTTCATTCACACATGGGCCTAATACTCAACTGTGTTATGTGCAAATACCATATGTTGCATGCTGTTATTATGAGGCCTGGGGCCGCTGCAAATGCAGGGAAATGCAGCTGCTTTTTACGTGAAATATCCAACCGCAGCTCTGGGTTTAACACTCATTCATTCACAAGCGGCCAGCGCCCATTTGTGCGTAACCTTTTTTGGAAGTCGTATGCCCAATTAGTCCCCGTACGTTTACGTGACGTCACACATATCGCCCGGGATTTTTTTTTCAACCTTCGACAGCCAGCGCCATCTTGAGATTTACACATAAGCGATATTTCGTCCGATACGAAACTTTTACCGAATACTTTTCTCAAGAGCAGACTTATTCTACACCCATGAAAGAGATAAGGTACAAAATTTAACTCGTAATAGTTGATTTTGCTGAAAATCTGCATGCTGAATTTTGGCCCATGACAGCTGGTTCGTAATTACGTACGTAGAGCGGCGCGTTACCCAGGCCAGGATATGCAATTTACTTCGTTAGGTTACTGTACTGTACTACAGGCCTACACGCTGAAGTGACAGTACGATCGTAAATAGACAGTGAAGTCAGACAGTGCTGTATGTTTTCAAGAGGTGGGTGTAGCCTAGTAGGGCGGGATTTAACAGTTATGATGGTTAACGGTGATTGGTAGCAGCCAATGGAAATTTTACACGCATCAAGTCTGTGAAAAAAAGGGGGAAGTCCAATGACGTCACTAGCAAAGCAATGCACAGAGCGTTGCATGCAAATAAGTTGGGCCCATTGCAAGTGCCTGGGAATTCTCGAATCGAAGGTTTCTCATGGAATTGAAGTGACATACAGTACTGTACCGTTAGTTTGCATTCGCTATGTAGTAACGAGATACAGTAGCCAGGAAGCGTAAGCGAATAGTGGTAGTGTGCTGCATTGGGCTATAAAATGTAAGGCAGTACAATGATGGGCTGAAAAATATGACAGTGAAATGGGTCGCAGTTTCATTTATGCGGGCCTAGCGATTATCTATTAAAAGGTCATTCACCATCGTATTGCCGCCGAAAATTGTATTTGCGGTTGTCTGAGCGGAAAGGTATGGAAACATGCATCCATGGCCGTTAAAACGATTGCTGCACCTTGCCATTCTATATGCCCTGAAGATGAATTAATACACAGAGGAAAGCTCCGCTCATTTCACAAACTAGGAAATAAATAGGATATATATTCAAAGAATGACGGTTCGGGACGGCTGATTAGGCTTTCCGAGGTAAGAGAAATTTCTGCAAAGATGAAATTAGGCTAACACTGGATTGCAAATGTGGGGGCAACTATTACAAACAGGCCTCATCCAACACGAAAATATGTATGATTTCTGAGAAGGGGTGGGTGGGGAATCCAGCCCCTTCCCAATGGGAAGGGCCAAACCTATTTCTTTGGAGGATTTGTTGAAAAATCGGGTCATACCTTAGGTAATGCAGACTTTTCAAGCAGAAACGGTTGTGCCGCCTTCCCCGAAAATATGCAAATACATACCCTTGCTGATGACTGTCATCTAATCAATTTTTCGACGGCACACTTCTTATAGATTTAAACTTGACCAATATTACTTCATGTCTTTTAATAACAAGCAAGTTACGAAAGGTGATATATTAGCACAATACACTGTTGAACAGTTGGATTATGAACATGCTTGGCGGTACGTCAAAAACGGTGCCCCAACCAAAAAATAAAAATTTTTGGTTGTAGTTACTTCTACTTACCAAACTTTGAAATATACTTTAAAACGCATATAAAAATTAATGTTTCGCCTTTGATCATTATGTTACGGCGTACACTGTATACATAACGAATGGTGCACCAGTGTTTGCAATGAACGCACGTTTTGCCCGTTCATCTGAAGTGTATGAAAGCTTATCCTGCTACATAAGCAACTGCAACGTTAAGTGATTGATCGGTACTTTTCTATATCAACAGTTTACATTCTAAACTCGCGTTCGATTATTGAACGACTGTTTGATTTTTAAGAGACCTTGTCAACGATTTTGCGCGATTTTGTACGGTGAAAAACTGACCGCAAAAACCGCAAATAATTGTACGAATTTTCCACAAACCTTTGCGGTCGAATTTTTGTACGATTTTTGAAATCGCGCAAAATTGCAGAAATTCGAACAACTTCACATAAAATCGCGCAAATTCGAAGAAATTTGATTCTTCGATATTGTACGGGAGTTAAACGATCACAGTACTGTACATGCAAGAAGGGAAACTAATCTCAAGTAAATATATGACCACTTGTTTTGAAATATGAAAGCTGGACTAATAACAGTTGGATTGGATGATGTATGAAGAATAAAGATAAGTGGTGGTTAAAAATCCTTCAATGAATGTCACATTCCTGAGATTAAATTTAAGAATTGCCTCGCAGGCTGAAAGATTGCAAGTGGCCCACAAGCCACCCTGGCTTTACATTATCATGGGGTAGCATCTTAATAATTTGGAATTTCAACTTACCAATTCCAGGCACAATGTGGAAATTTTCATTGAGCTCCTTGTCTACAGCTGTTGTGACTAGTTTTACCTTTGGGAAGGCATATGCCACAGAATGGACACCTGAAATAAAGCAAAAGAATCACCTGAAGGATATAGCTATAAGTATCAGTACTTAAATACCCCCTGACATCATCACTTAAATATCCCCTGACTAGGTGGAAGCTGGCATTAACTTGACAGTACATGAGCATGAAATAGAAGGAAATGAACAAAGGCATGTGTGAAGCATAACTAAATACGAAATAGGGTAGAAAAGGGGGCAGGATTATTTAAAATAAATTTGTGAAAAGTAAAGTTGTGTTGTAGAGAGGTGGTATTGTATGAACAAACCCTAATGTTACATTGTTAGTTAAACTGGAGACAGGATTAGCAGCTCCGTCCTCTAGTACTTGACCTTGCCTCCAAAATCATAAAGGTGAATAATTTATCAACTTATGAAATTCAGAGATTATCAGTGGTTATGTCAATTGGTGGTTAAATCTTAAATCCAGGGTCCGCAATAACCGGTAACTGCGATGCAACTGAAGCACAGTAGTGATACAAAAATTTTAACGCCTCGCAGATTTGCGACACAAACCTACAAATCAATTGAAGTTATTTGTACAGGTACATGCATGCGGGCATTCTGACGTCCACACAACGATTTGACTTGACTTCGTTTCACACCTAATTTTTAAATTTCAATTCCAACCTAAATACTATCATTAAAATGAATCAATCCCTGTATGAGTTTTTAATAATTCCAGGGCTGTCAATTTTCGTTTAATCTCGGCCCAAATAAACGGCCGTTTAAGGTTAAACGATGTCCACATTCAGTAGCAACCGTGTACTGCATCCCTGGCTCTATTCAGCATGCAAAACGATGTTCGCAATATGCACAAGCTTTTTAAACCTGTACGTCGAGATTTAGCAATCATTTCACCGATTTTCATTTTGTTCACCCAAAATTTTTAATGCACAAAACTGAATGTCGAATTCGCAGTCATCAGTGGTACTTTTAGTATAGGGCCGAAATGTATGCAAACACCGATACCTTTGGCCATGTCTGTGTTCTGTACAAACATTCAAGTGAAACGCCCAATGAGAGCACATTAAAGTCTGTGCATGTGTAGGTCCTTAACTGTATGCAAACACCCATACGGCCATACATTATGCTGTGCACCTGTACTGTTCATTCGACTCACATTCCAAGAACATTCGGCATGGTGCCGGGAGCCTACAGTATTTTTTCGATCGCTGCTTTCACTGCTAAATTTAGTTGTTACCTCACAGTTTGCAGTAGTAGCGGTGGGCGCTTTTCATGTAAAAAATTTGTGTGATATAAAATTGTGCCTTGTATTTACGCAATTACGAACTTGGCACCACGAGTTGTGCAAGAAAGACTGAGACACTCCATTTTGTATTCGATCGTTCCTCAAATTGATTTGCGCACAGCATCAAACATTTATTTACTGAGGGATATGTAGTGAGGAATATGTAGTGAGTGCATGCATTACGTACAGTAGTATCAAACTATACACATGTGAGCCTACTCAGCCTACACTTTCTGCTTATGTATAGGTAATAAACGGTAGGATGGTGTGAAATAGCAACTGCATTGAAAATTGAGGGCATCTAACTATTTCTATTTAACCGTTCATTCTCTGAGAGACTTGGGCTACGATTATGGTCTAAAAGTAAACTGAGAAAGTGTGGTTATGACATTTAACGACACACCAACGTGAATGTGTTATACAGTGTCAACCAGGTAAAATGTATGAATCAATTTGTATTACCCTATTATGTAAAAGAAGCAGATTTGGGCTACTGCTACAAATGCGATATTAAAGGCATTGTATTTTGTTATGGGGGATTTAGTAGGTGAGAATCACCTAGGAATGAAGAGTCACCAACTTCCGACAGTTTATTTTTGAAGCCTCATTTGGTCGTTAAACTGGAAAATAAACATCATTCCAATGAAAAGATATCAAAGCAAAACAAGGGATAGAAAAATGCCAACCTTCCCTCATAATTTTTAAGCGGGTTTTCTATTTATTCGTTTGGTTGAATTTAGCACTGTGTAAAGGGTCAGTCTTTGGTCTAACGTTTAAACGTTCAAAAAAAGTTGCATCAAATTACGAGAATGTGTTTACTGAAATCGACATGTATTTTTTTTTTAAACTGACATGAATTTTTTTTAAACTGACATGGATTAATTTTTGGCCAACAACAAATCTGCTATGCAAAATCTGTAAATTGCTACACAAAATGAGAAATGTATAGCAGTTTTGCTGTGCAAAAGAAAATCCTTAAGGCGGACCCTGCTTAAATCTAACCACAGCTAAACTATAATGCATATGCTTTGGCTGTACCTTTAACCCTTTTCCTAGTTTACACAAAGTTCACACCATTTCTAGTCATATATACTCATTGTTAAAAGGACATAGGTAAGTTTGTAAAAGTTTTAATAGTTTAAGGAGAAATTAAATCTACTGAAAAGACCACTTTCCAACTGAGGAACTAGTCTCTTTGAGATCCCACTTTTTTTTTTGTTGGGTGGTGGTGGGTGAAGACACTTACCTGATTCAGCCATTATTAAAGAGAGTAACATAATATTTTCCTGGGGCACATCATGGTCCTGAGAATGAAATGGATGGAATGTATAGTGACTTCATTCATACACTTACTTGCAATGCTTGAGAAAACACCAATGCATTTTAAAGTAGCCGATTGGACAACATTAGTCAATGGTGAGATTACGACACTGGCACTGAAGATATTCATTGCATAATAACTGAATGTTCAAATCTGTTTAATCTTTGATACAGACCTAAGTCACACCTGCTTCACAGTTCCTTTGCAAGGATCCAAGATAACATTTACTTATTTGGCATGACCCTACACAGTCTTTACAAATTATGAAGACAAAAAACTCAACAATAAGTACAACTCACAAGACAACATTTGTAAAATACTGTTTGCCTGTTTAACACAGAAGCCCAATATTAAACCTCAAATGCTCTCTAAGTAGGCAACAAAGTATTGGACAGACTCCTCTCAATCAAATATTGATGTAAATAAGGAAATCGATTTAATGAATTTAACTAGCCTTCTTCAATAAAACCTCCCACAAATTCCATTACAAGCAGCACACTCTTACCATAGTACTGTACAAAATGGAGTATCCTCTGCCCATGCAACCAAGTAACAAATTTGGTGGACGAGCTAATTTTTCCAGAGGGCTAGAAAATTGGTAAAACTTATTTGTGGAACATAGGAGAGAAGGCTGTCTCACCAAAAGAACTCTAATTGCCATCATGGCAGCTGCTCCAGTGGCAACAGTGGCATCCATTAGTATGACGAAGTCTTTGTGTATGTCCTTTGGTAACCTCAGGTAATGCAACTTGAAGGATAAAGAATTCAACCAAAGATGAAAGTAAACAGAAATAGCCAAACAACAAAGCTGGTTTGATTATATGGTACATAACACCCAATTTATTACACTAATTCAAAACTGTGTCTGCTCATGTAATAGGGCCAACTTTAGTGTTGTAACAAGCCATGCCTTTAAGTCAGTACAGTAACTTAAAAAATTTCCTGGTAGTAATTCTAGGGCATGTCCCCATATTGATAACATAGTGTCTTGAGTCAAAGCCATTAGCTCAAGCCTGCACTAACTCAAGCATGGCAAGGTCACTAAAAACTGCACTTTTCTTTGAACTTAAAGAATGTGAATTGTTTTGTGCTCTTGTACAGCTTACTACAAGCTTACATGAGGACAACAATTCCATCATCAGAACTGTAAAAAATGTTTGAATTGAGCTCAGATTTAAAGTATAATTGTCAAAAAAGGATAAAAATACAAGAGGGAAAAGAAATCTAATAACTGGAAAAAAAAATACAGGATAGGTACACATTTCCTGCATGGAACTATATAAGTTTGTACTACACTACTTGATGGAAACTGCACTTTTTCAAATCCCACTGACATTAACTGAGTTGATAAGTTCTTATTTCTGAAGTAAATTCTGAGGACTGAACTAGGTGTATTTAAATACAGTTACCTTTGTAACTCAAACATGCTGACTTGCCACAAGTTTCTGATTCCTATATGCTTTCCCCCAATCCTACATGTATGACATCTTGAGATATAGAGTAACACTAAAACTAAACAACTAACAGTACCATAATGGAAATATGGCAACTGGGCCATTTGACACACACCACAAAAGGGACGACGGCCCACAACCCCAGCCAAGGGCCCCATGTTTTGTGAGACTACTCATGGCAAATCTGACATGGCGGATACATAACATTAAAAAGCAGTAGGAAGTCACTTTAAAGTTCCAATTGAGAAAGTTTAGTTGCCCCTTAAACACCAAACTTTTTTTTATTATACTATGGGACCCCATCATATTACTCCACCGTGGACCCCAAATTTGTTAAAATAACTGACAAGTACTTGTTTCAGAGAACTTTAAACACTCACTTCTGGTTCTTCTGTCTCTAAGTTGGTCTGTATCAAAATTTTCCCTAACCGTATGTCTTTGCACACTTCACAGAGGGCGGGCTCCATCACTTCTCCAGCTCGTAATATGGACACTCCACAAAGCTGAAAGGACAAATTTTTGGAGGGTTACTTTACTTCTCATTTGATTGGCTGTTTTGATACTGTTTGTTTTGATACTGGATGTTTAGTACTTCTTCCTGACACAAACGTTTATGCAAAGATAGGGACATGTCAGAAAGAGCTGAGCAATACCCACCATGTACTTTTCATACCAACAAAAAACCACTAACTTCCTTAAAATAACATCCTACAAAACTGCCCCATTCCAACCCATAATACAATGATAGGATTCATCTTCAGGTAATAAAAGATTTCACATGAGAAACCCACTGAAAAACATAAAATTTTACATAGTTCGTATTTTTTAATATACATTTGCTTTCTTTTAACATACTTTTGATGGGTTGAATAGGGTAACATACTGAAATGAAATAATGAATGCTATGTAAATGTCCTCCTGGCAATGATGGGTACAGGGTGTCTAGAATGAAGTCTGCTTTTTTTTTTAAGGTTGCATACAGTATGTCAGCTATATGTGAAATCTCTAGGCAGAATGAATGCTGGAGACAGGACTAATTTCTTTTTTTTTATTTTGAAAGCATGAATCCTCAAAAACTTTTGAAACTCACTTGAATATATCAGCCAAAAGTATTACAGCTAATATTATCTCACCGTAAAGTTGTACAAAACGAAAGTGATTTACAAAGTAATGATGCTTTTCGCATGTAAAATGTATCATGTAAAGCCCATATTAAAGGTTGCCTAGTACAATTGTCTTTCCTATACTGTGGGCTGTGGAATTACTAATGGGTGATTTACTGTAATGCTAATGCTGATGTACACAATTTTTCTACAGCCTGAAGACTTATAGAATTGTGAGTTCTAAATGAACCTATTTGCCACCTTTTCTAGCTACTTCAGTGAAGGAACTGTAGAAAACCATTAGAACAGCTGAACTCTAGACACAGGCACATGGGAACATGTTTCATGAGGGGAAGGATGGAGTTGGGGGATGGAAGGTGCCTGTCCTGAAATTTTAACTACTGGTAAGAGGCAAGCATTCATGATATGAACTTGTTCTGAGTATATCTCTGAATTTAAATTTTTCTTGGTCCTGTAATTAACTTTTTTTTTTTGGGGGGGGGGGGGGCAACAGCCCCTTCTTCATCCTTCCCACCTGCCTGTCTCATACATCTTTGCCTACAGTAGCCCATTTGCCCAATTTAATGCATTTGAAGTAAAACAGATAAAAACAATTTCCTGTTCTTTCAATGGGTGTCTAACTGCAAGAAGGAATAATGTGACTAGCATTTATGTCTACTGTGACAACAAATGGCTCATTAGTTTTGTGAAAATAACACATTTACTACCCAAGTGAGACAAAATGATGTACCTTTAGCCAATTGTTCAACAAGAGGAGAAGGTGAGGTAGGAGGTATTTACCCTACAGTCAGGGTATTTACCCTCCAGTCTGACACCAGCAAAAATCATTTTAGTTAATAATTTATCACTCTTTCAAAGAAGTATGGCCTTTGTCTCCTCCTAATCCCACTTTCCAATTAAACCTAGGTTAGCCAATACTCCAATCCATAGCTTTGTTACTCCAGGATGGTAAGCTCATGGAGTCCACGTTAGTGATAATGGTGCAAAATTTGGCACTGGAACATACTGAATGTAAGAAGCAGTCAACAATGTGGTAAGGAAGTTCAAACGACTTCTGGACTGCTCTCTAGTTAAAGCCTTGCATACAGTAGTAAACCTGGTTGTGGAATACCTCTGTCCTACTGTAGGATGAAGAGTCATATTTACTGACATCAAACCTCACAGTTATTACTATACACCACTTGCACTACAGTACACTGTTATCTAGTATAACCACATAACTGTTCGCTGACGTTTGATCACACCTTTAAACCAAATAGCTGCTTTCCTTTTCATCAATGGTAAAGTTCTTTAAATTTGGCAGTCATATGGATAGGGTAAGGATAGGTTGCAGCAAGTAAGGGGCACAAGGAGTAACAGATTGGCCAAGAACCACACACATCTGAGAAGGTAAGGGGGGATAAAGAAAGAAAGGAATGGAGGGCAGTGCCCACAAAAGAATGAGGGTAAGAGGTTACTGAGTGGGTGGGGGTTTGATCTAAGGTGTGGATGACACTCACTGCAAACATTCTACCCATGCCTTCACAATTCACTCCACTGCAAGTATAACCATTCCATATGATAGAAATATGACCACATTCCATGTGCCCAAATCACCACAATAAGAAAACTGATTGCACTGCTACCCCTCAACCAAGGTTATAAAGTGTTTGGTACTATTTTTAAAGATCACTCACCTGCAAGTAAGTTTTTGTACATATACCACTCTGCAACCAAAAACAGGTTTTTTGTCCCCAAATGTTACCTGTATCAATGAATGCCTGTACACTTTTCTATACCTTTACTGGTTTTCAATCAAAAGTGTATACATTTAGTTCTCAACCCCTTAAAGCTACAATCACCAATGCTTAACTCTGGAAGACTTATCTACAACTCACAGCTACAATCACCAAGTTCACATGTCTCACAGGGCTGTCTTCTTTAAGATTATTCAAACACATGTTGCTAAAATTCAATAGGAGATTTTAGCCAAAATCACCCTACAGAAAGGCCTTTTCCTCATACAGTGAACCTCACCTCCTCACTTGCAACAGTTAATCCCTTTTGTAAACAAGCTAGCTCTGTTGTTCAAACACTCTTGAAAAGGTTCCAGCCATGCCCTTTGTTAAGAGCTGTTATTCAGTGATGAAATTTTACCACTTACATCTGTGTCATACAACAACAAAGTGACCTCTTTATCTTAATTGATCTCCTTAGCTGCACAGGTAGTTCACTGGTAGACTGTGGATTAATAGTGGTCAACTAGGGATAGCTAAAAGTTGATTATTCTTTTCTAGTGTCATGAGCAGAATCTATGGCAAACCGTTCTCTGTTAAAGCTACAGTCACCAACTGTCAATGCATCAGTCCTTTTATCTTGAAGCTCCACTCACCACTTTACCTTCATAGCAAGTGTTGTTCTGCCTCTTTTTCATGTACAGTACATACTCTGGTATTACAAGCTAGCCAATATAGGTTCAGGGGTATTACACATCTGCTGGTGGGCAACTCACCAATATCAATGGAGCACAGAGGGTTACACCCTATCTTCTTATGTCCCTATATTCTGACACACGTATCCCTAACTTGCTTTCATCCAAACTATAACCTACCACATGTCCTAACACTGCAGACCTTCACGTACACTTGTTGGAATATATAGAAACATCAAAACATACAGAGGTTGCAGCAGGAAGCAGTCACCACAGAGAGCTCTCTATTCTTTAGAGCTATTAAACATGACTACCAATACCTCACAGGGTTGACTCCCTTACAAGTCAGTTGAGGCGTAAAACCCTAATTAACTAACTCTTACAATTCATATACCATTATTAAAACATCTGTGTTTTCCACCTTTCTACACTCACCAACAATCAATGCCTCTGAATCACAGAATGTTCCTTTCAAGATTCAAACAGAATTAAACAGCACAACAATTACATTTTGATGAGGGAAAACAAATTTGGGCATTTGGGCAAAGAATTCTGGTAATTCAGGACAACCTAGTGTCCTCTTTATGGATTTTCCTCTCTCCAATTTTATCATGATACTTTCCCAAATTCTTGGCAATTTGTTGCCTTGGGAGGAAGAGAAAGGGCAATTGCCAACCACCCCCATGCCCCTTCCACAGTCTTGTGGTATGGTTATGATTATCAGTAAGGTATATTATTACCCATGTTATCATGTACCTAAATGCTGCATATATTGTTGCACTGATGCTATCCCTTCAACGACTGTCATTTCCACACTGTAGTCTCACTTGTGCATAGGTGCTAATGTTGTCTCCAGGAATATGGTTTAATACAGTTATCTTTTTCCTGATCTATGTCTGGAATGGTTACTGCGATTGAGTTGACTCTCCTAGCCTTTCCCATGGTCTGCTACAGAATGTAATGTTCCCTGTGCCAAGACAGTTATGTACAAGAAGTAACTCATACACACCTTGTAATGAACATAAAATACCAACGAAGAATGTACAGTATGTAGATCCAAAAAATGAGATTGGTCCAGGAGAGTCGTTATAGTGCAGGAAGATATAATATGTTGGAAGTATGTTAGAATAAAGCAAAGGGATCTAAAAATGGTATGATGCAATGTGGAAATGAAGCTTTTGCCATACAAAAATACTCTGCACAGAAGTATTTCTTTAATACTTTGACAAGGACAGAAAGTTGCAGGCTTGTCTCATTTTGGCAGTTGCTGGGGTTATATAATGTAATGTGGAAAGCAAATCTCTAGTGCCTCAGAGCTTTTAACATTTGCAGGGTCTGCAGTTCTCTGTTAACAGGCATAAATGCAAATAAATGCAAAAAAAAAAAAAATTACCTGTGCACATGAACACAAACTTCTCGCATACAGGTATGTGCAAAATATACTGATTTGGGCAACTTAGAGCAGTATACATCTGATATTCTCTGTCTGATGATGAAAGTCTGCTCATTTGGATGCTCTGATGTAAGTGGCACAGGAAAGTGTTTTGACGGTTTTGTTTTTTAAATTGCTTGACATAAAGGAAACTTTTAGTTTGAATTTACAAAGCTTCTTCGAGCACTTTACAACCATTCTACAAAGGATTACACTTTCAATGATGTACTTGCTCAAGACTGATGAATACTGCCCCAAAACAACTCTAAATTAAAATTACAACCTCAAGGTGTTGAGTAAGCAGCTAGGTTTGTGGAGAATGGCACACACAGTACAATTGTTGCTGTAGAACCAAGGGTAAATTGTCACTAAACTATAACACAATTTTATTTCAACCCAAGTGTGAAAGGCACACACATATACACACTCATTTCAAACATGTTGAAAAGCATGCTAACACTTTTTTGTGGCTACTATAAAATATTTCACGACTGGATAAAGAGTAAGTGAGACCACAGCAAGCAAAATTAATGCCAAAATCATCTGAACGTTCATTTTGGTACATAAGCCAAACTCTTACAAAAGGAAAGCGCACTTCAAATAAGGTTTGACACAAGATTAAATACCACACTGCACAATAAACCAGCTTTACTTTGATACATTAGAATACAGACCCATGCTTCTGGGGAGCAAATGGCAAAGGCATTTCCCGAATGGAGACACAATGTGCAACTAACTCAAATGCAGTTTCATTTTGAAGAAATGGCTGCTTACAACAAATCAGCTTGCTTCTTTGTTTTCCCACAAGGATAGTCTGTGGAGCCTCTATCCAGTGTCTCCAAGCACCATGTCAATACCTCAGCCTGCAGCTGCTCACCAAAGCTGCAGCTGCCTCAGTAAGGCTGCAGATGCTCCAGTCGTACTGTACAACCAACATTAGCAGGATAAAGTCCCAAATTTTTTACTGCTATATGTTACATATATAAGGACAAAGCATTGCTGCAGGGCTGCAGCCTCTGCAGCTTTTCTGAAGCAGCTGCAGCTTTACTGTTATGATATGGTGCTAGATCAATATGTGCATATAACCATGGAAATGTAAGCAGAAAATATGGCAACCAAACTCACTACAATTTACAGCTAGGAATGTTTCTGGACAGTACAATGGACCAGAAATTTCTACAGTCTCAGACTCCTTTTATAGTTTTTTGTTTTGTGTTCTTCCACTTCAGCAAGCCCTCACCCTCTTGTTATATCCTGACACTAAAATGGCCTTCTGGGAAACTTTTAGTTACCACCATTTTGGTTAACAAAAGTATGAAGCAACTCCAACTCCCATAACTGAACTTAATATCCAAAACCACACATGGGGTTGAAATGATTAATGTCTTGACAGCAAACATAAATCTGGATAGGTGAAGAGACCAAAACAAACAGGATCATATTCAAAGCAGCGTGCACATGACCAGCCGTTATTTTTGCAGCCTTCTTTTCATGACAGTACTAATGGCTTTGTTTATTTCCTAAATTTATTTTTTTGTTTTCATACCTTAACAGTGCCGTCTGCCTGCTGCACAAAGAAAAAGAAGTAAAATTAATCACACTTTTCAGTTTAAGCAGGACAGGTTTTTTGCTTATCAGTGGCAGTTCCAAGAATTGCTTGATGAAGGGGTGGGAGCTTGACTCCTTAAAAAGATCGAGAAAAAGTGCGGTCAAGACAATACCAAAAGCTCAGGATCTCAATCCCCACATGGCTGCTGCTGGTGTAAGAAAATTTGACATTGTGAAAATCCTAGATTACAGGAAATTGCATTCTAAAACCAAAAAAGAATTTGTTGATAACATTCTGCATCCAGGACCAGTATGGTGGAAACAGGTGCCCCTCCCCCTTTCCTTAAATTAATTACTGGTGCTAGTCTCAGGGGTCCAAACAAGAACCAAGAAGAACGAGGCCACAGGCTTTCAGCTCAAAGGAATTTTTTAGGACAGGAAACAAAACTTAAACCTACAATTTGGGAGCAAAACGACACCACACACAATAAGGCATAATGGCCAATATGTTCATCAGAGACGGATGCTATTTGCTTTATGGACTATCAAGACTAAAAGCAATGGGGTCCAAGGGCCGATTTCGTGAATGTTTAGCGATCATCGCTAACGCCGATACCCATCGCTAAACTGTAAATCCATCGCAATTTAGCGATCTACTTTTGCAATCGGTTTCACTTAACTTTAGTGATCAATTTGTCATCGCTAAGTTGTGTTTTTAGCGATGAGTTTTAGTGATGACTGTTTAGTAGACACAAAAGGTAAATCTATCACTAAAAATTATCACACGCAATGACTCATCATTATATTTTTGCATCATTTAGTCTATTTTTCTATTGTGCTTGACAGTGGCGTGTGCAGGAATTGTGATTTGGGGGCTGGACTGTGAATTTCCCCAACTGACATGAGCGAGGGACTAAGGGGGGTCACCCAGCCTCTTCAGACAATTTTTGCTGTCGGAAAGGGGCAAGATGCATAATATATTAATATATTTGACACATTTTGAAGCATATTTAAACACGAATGATGGCCAATAGGGGGTGCGCTCCTGCCCCCCACCTGGAACTGCCACTGGACCAGAGCAATTTCCCTGGTATCCGGTGAGTATCAATCAGTCACACTGCTTCCTAATGATTTTCCTTGACTTTCTCATTTCCCTCGACTACCTAAAGAGGTGGGGAGCCATGCGACCCCTTCCCCATTGTGCACGCTACTGATGCTTGATACATGCTCTCAAGAACACCGTGTTTTATTCCTGTCCTCAAGAAAGTTGCGTACCACCATGGCTGCTCATGTATTGTATCTTCAAACACCAATGAAATGATGTAGTCCGGTCAAGTTTCAAGCTTTCCCTGATTTTATGCACATTTTATCTAGACTCTAGACAAGGTCAAAGGTTGCAATGATTTTAGCGATCATCCTCATTCATCTAGGAAGTTTTATTTGTTTTTACATCACTAATAGCAATGGGTTTAGTGAAACAAAAATCCATCGCTATCGCTACTAGCGATGATTTCTAGTTAGCGAGCGACTTAACGATGAACACTAAAATTGATGTTAGTGTAATCGGCCGCTGGTGTGATAGCCATGGTCTATATCCCTGTGGTCCTGTAGCTCTTCATGAAGAATACATTCAGACATTTTAATACAAAATGGTTTAGTAAAATCAGTTTTTGAAACATATCAGAGGGTATGAAACTACAAACTTCAAAATTAAAATATTGCTAGTGAGAATAAATATGCATTTTGCATCTTTTTTTTTGTTGAAATGAGATCACTAGTTTGAGTTTGCATCAAATAACTTCACACTGGAACTGGACTTCTAGAAGAGCGGCGTCAACAAGGGACAGGGGTCCACAAGCTGTAGGGTCAGTGAGCTCTTCCATTCCAACTCTTCTCTAAGAACTTAAAGGGCAAACTTGTACCCAGGAATGTGAAAACATCATAAATATGAAACAGATTTGTACATAAACAAATTTGCTCTTTACCTATCTTTAGTCCTTATTTCTCAAACATGGAGACCAGCCTGAGAAATTGCATGGGTAATTAAGCCTTGCAACCCCTACACTCACATATCAAAACCACACTGGAGTTGATGTTACTACTTTGAAATCCAATGCCCATTTGCTTTTCACTGGAGTTATATATTAGTGGGTTTATAAGCTTTAAAGTTGGCATCTGCTGAGCATGATGTTAAGTTGTTTGTTTTTCTGTGTCAATACCATTGTCTTAGTAATTCAAGAGCTACATTGCTACTAAGCTTTAGGATGCACAGTATAAAGTTTTCAGTAACCCTGGAAATAAATGTTACAGCCAAAGCGGTATTAATAGTACTTGAAACATATGAAATGTACGTTAACTCTTTCCATAAGTTGATCCAATGGTGATTTCCACATAATACAGCACCATCAACATAAAATCAACAATTGTTTTAAAAAAACATGGAAGTGTTCAACTGACAATACACTGGAATTTGAGAAATTGGGGCAAATTAAGGGTGCTGTACCTTAAAACTTTCTGACTGACCTCATAAAATATTCTCAACATCAGGGATAGTCCTGAGGACTTTAATATCTGTCAATGCAATGTCAATTATACAATTTTTATTAACTGTCTCAGATTATTTCTAACTTCTAAACTCCATAACAGGAATCCCCCCTCCAATGGTTGAAGGGGATAAAACTTGTCAAAGCCATGGGACTTCACCCATAAGGGTTTTAAAATATCCTGACTGGCTGGAGAGAAAAGGCAGTGGGCCAGGCATTGTGCAACCTTGCTTTCCATCCTATTGGCACTGGGACCTTAGAATAAACCCCACGCAATAAGAGAGTAACCTCAGGATGTTAGAAGAATTGTCAACAAGCACTTTAGATGGATTACAAGTTTTGTTTACCGTATCTTTCAGTCAAGGTAACATTGCTAAAAGCAAAACACATCCATAAAATCATGAAGAAAAACCTGCTTTACATCAAATTTTATCTAAAAATGTTACTACTGATGTAGCTTCTCCCATTTTCTTTTACAATTAGCAATTATCGTCCTTATTATTGTCAACTAAAATATCTTGATGAAACCAATGAGAACTGTACTTCATTTTCCAGTGCTGCAAAGCCAACTACATAACTTGATTCCATGCAAAAGAGCATGACTTCTTAGGAAAACTTTTGGGTACTTCATATCAATGACTGTTAAAGTTGAAGCCAGTTATGAATGATTTCATTTTACAAGGACACTACAGAGAAAAAAATGTTTATGGCAAAAAGTATTCCAGACAGGCAGCGCTTCACGAAATACCAAATGGAAGAGTCAATTTTCCACACTTTGAACTGAGCAACACGTGACATGTATACCAATTTGATGAGGAGTCATCTTGAGGCAAAGATAAGATGAGGAGTCGTCTTGAGACAAAGATAAGATGAGGAGTCGTCTTGAGACAAAGATAAGATGAGGAGTCGTCTTGAGACAAAGATAAGATGAGGAGTCGTCTTGAGACAAAGATAAGATGAGGAGTCATCTTGAGACAAAGATAAGATGAGGAGTCATCTTGGGACAAAGATAAGATGAGGAGTCATCTTGGGACAAAGATAAGATGAGGAGTCATCTTGAGACAAAGATAAGATGAGGAGTCATCTTGAGACAAAGATAAGATGAGGAGTCATCTTGAGACAAAGATAAGATGAGGAGTCATCTTGAGACAAAGATAAGATGAGGAGTCATCTTGAGACAAAGATAAGATGAGGAGTCATCTTGATACAAAGGTAAGACCATAAACCCTCACTCTAGTTAAATACTATAATGCCACCTTTATCTAACTATCCTACGTTTACTTGGAAGGAAACGTAACATAAGAATTGATAGCACTGGAGGTGTCCAATCAAATGATGCTGTCATTAACTCATTCCATTTTTGGTAGGTTCAAATGATTTCTTAAATGCACCATTAGCATGGCTGTAACTTTTCAACCTTATGGGATTTATAAACTTGCCCCACCCCTAGTCTTATGTCGGCTCAATATTTCCACCCTTTCATCTCCTCTTATATCACTTTCAAGTACCTTCCACAATGCTTCAGAGCACCATCTATCGTATGATATTTCTATAAAGGGATTTCATGTGCCATCAGGCGTAATGGATTCCCAGGCACTGAAGGGTAAAACACAAACACAGTAAGCATATTTACAGCACACACGCACAGCATAACCATAGATACTACTGTGACACAATGGACGCGTGCCTTCAAAACAAAAAAGAGGCGCGATCTTGCCCTTCAAAATTGCGTCTAGTTGGTTAAAGTCACATGACTGAAATCCCTCTATAGGGGGGCTTTAACTTGTATGACTTTGACAACTCATAACAAAGGTTTTGAACAGAACCATACATGAATTATCACAGATGGGAAAGGGGAAAGATAATTTAAATGTTAATGTTAATGTTTTATGTACTTCTACACTTGAGGATTAACAAAAGGATGGCATTAGTAGACTAATGGCTAAAGCTCAATTTCCTCTGAACCATTCATTCAAAACTTGATAATGTGTTTTTCAATTCTGTATCAGCACTAAGATTTCTACCTGAATCCATGATTAACCCAGTCTGATGTATATAACTCGTGTTAGATTATCGCATGTTGTTTCTGCAGCAACAAGGCTAAAATGTTTACATATAAGAAAGAAAAAGCAAATTATTACGAAAAGAAAACATACATAAGTCCACATGAAACTCTATATCGGGTTCATTATTGAACCACCGATTTTAATTTTTTTAAGGAGAAATATAATAAGAATTTTGGGGGCCATCCCCTCCCTCACCTCTCCCAGATAAAGATGTGAGAGTTTGCTGTTGCCATGGACATCAACAGATGGGAAATTGGGGAATATGCCCCCCCCCCACATCTGGAAAAAGGGGGATTGTCCCCTTCATATTTTCCATAACCCTAACAAAAACAGCTGGCCCAATATAGACTGTTCTCACCATTTTCAAGTGTTTATTTATTGGATTAAAATTTGGGGAAAATGCCTCAGACTACACCACAGATCATGTGGCCTCCAATTTTTCTCATGGTTCTTAAGTCCCCAGATCCCCAGGGCTTTTTGATTCATGCTTGAAGGTCTGGTAAAGGTCATGTAGCACCCACTTTTGGGAAGCTGTTGACACTCTTGGCCATTGCACTCTCCCTTTCACACAAGTCTCCTTCCATTTAAGAATACACAATGAATGAATGTTCACCATTGCAAGGCCCTGACTAGGTAAGGCAATGACTGTTTGCTTGACTTTACAGCCTTAACAGAAATACCATTTCCTTTCAAAACTGAGAAAAAAATTATTTTTATGAAGGTACTTTTATAGTTTTGTTTAATACAATCTTTTAACTTTTTCAGGGTACTGACAATGGTTTGGGAAATAAGGCAATAATTTTACTATGCTCGTCTGGATACCTCTTATGCAAGAAAGGCCCACAAGGACTTTTGATTAGAACTTAATATTAGGTGAGTTCAATATTTACATTCAAAGTTTCAATCAAATCTGAAATCTTCTGCCTTCAATATTTAACAGTGTGATGGATATGCACTTTACAATAATCTAACCTGTGAACCATAACGATATGAATAGCAGATAAGAGTGCTATACTCTACTCTCTGCTTTAAGGTTATGATGTTCTTACCTTTCCAACAAACCTTTTCCCTTTGTACTGAGTACTTTGTGGTGTATCTACAACACAGTCCTGAAATTCAAAAAATACCAAAACTGAATTAAAAGGTTAAACAGATCATCAATATTTGCCCATCTTAAAATAATAGAAGTGTTGGGAAATGATTCCACACAATGCATTATGGTAATGGGTCAAAGGTGAAGTGTACCATGCTTACAGTGTCCCAGCATGGGTGTTGCATGCTGAGCACAGACACCTTAATGTGTTGCGGTTGTCGTGGTACACTTGACCTTAAGACCTGCCCGGAAGTACTGAATTTCCCAACTTGTCTATTGTAAGGACTAATTATCTTGTACCAGACAAGCAATTTTCCAAACTAAGTTTACGTTGGTTCCCTGAGCAAATCTCCCCTGAAAATCTGCAACTAGACAACCCCTCCCCCCCCCCCCCCCAACATACACACCCAAGCAATAGCCACCCAGACCACAGGTTCCTAAATATTTAAGGATTTATGCAACAGTCCCTTTAAATTAAATTAAGGCAACTTCTTTTGTGAGCACTACATTTCTGCAAAACAGTGACATACCTCAAATGGTAAAAGAGAGAGGGCATGCTCAACAAGAATTCTTGTCAGCCTCTTGGAATAAAAGATGAATTCATCACGTGGTGTTGCTTTATTCCTGAAAAAAAAAGAAAAAAAAAAAGAATTTTGACTGGAAAACTTTTAATAAAATGTAGAGATTTAACTAAAGTGTACTGAGAAAGTTCAAATTAAGTGAGGGTAAGGTTTTTCATTCTATAGTTTTTTCACTCACCTCGAATAAGTTAACAGAGAGACTTAAAGACTACTCCTAACCTGCAGATGATGATTCCATAACCATTATGTATGCTACTCACAAATAAATTCAGAACACTGTTTTTAGTTGACACAATTTTCATACAAAAGCAGCAACACTCATTTTCATTTCTGCAAACTATTTAGGGGATAAATGCGAGGGTGCCCGGTCTTAAATGTGATTGGAGACCGACCATGACGTCATCATAGAGGCTGAGCGGACCGAGGCGACAGCCAAGGTCCGCTGCCTCTGTGATGACGTCATCGGAGGTCTCGAATCACATTTAAGACCGGGCACCCTGCTTTTATCCCCATTCATAAACACTCAACATTAAAATGTTGGGAATCGACAAAAACATTGAGTTTCGATAAAATTTTACAGATCAAATTTTAATTCTCCCAGCTAACTTAGGACTCTATTATGACGTCATGTTTAGTTTCTTGCGATAGCAGCGAACAACTTCAAGCCAAAAGAAAGTGGACAACCAGGCAAATACTTTCACTTAACATATTGTTTGGAATCTCAATTCATCGAACGAAATTTAATTGGATTAATTTAACGCAAAATCGTTTATCTCTGAATTATCATACATCGTTGTAGAGATGAGGCTGAGCATTAAAACAAGGAAACTAACTTCTAGCTGGCTATTGTTTACAGTGAAGTTCTTCACCACGAAAGTTTCACAATACACAGTGCTGTGCAGTTACGGTGTACTGCAATATACTGTGTGCAGTGCAGTGCAGCCTTCAAAGACAGGCATGCGGACATTTGACTGTAAGTAGTTAACTCACTAATTGCGTTCAAGATCCATAAGTAAGACGGTGATTTAAGGTGTCATTAGCCTCTTTGGAAGAGGATTATAGTGTTGGTAACTTTGAAAATGTGTTCAAGTTTTTAATATAGATTATGCAGGCCTAACGTTAGGCCTAGCTTAAACTATTTACAACATTAGTTCAAAAGAAGCCTAGCTCGGCGTAGAACTAGAAATGAAGACCGTGCTGGCCTGTTATGCCTGTTAATGTTAGCGGAATTGGTTCAAACGTAAAAACCTGTCAGTGACACTGTCAGTAAAACCTGTTTACCATTGGCTTTGCATGTCATAGCTAATAACACAGGCCCCATGCTGGCATTAGCAGCACAGAGACCAAATTCACTTTTCTTTACCATGCATCCAACTTAGGAAAATTAGGAGTGGAATATTTGTAACAGGCAGACCGTTAATAAAATGTACCCTTGGCATATACAGCTGTAAGGTTATACCCTCTTTTAGCTATATACCACTGCCAGTATCCAAGAAGATGAATATGGTTTTGCAAGCATTCGTTTATGGGATGAAATGAGCATTATGGTATGGAATGATTATAGCTACAGGGGTGCTAGGCTTAACAGTGTAATACTACAGTAGTTTACAGTAACTGGGTTTCTTACTCAGATGTTATGGTTTATGTTGCTATGGTAACACATGGACAAAGCATAGTACACAGTGCAGTAGTAACAGTGACATTCAATTCACCTTGAAAAAGTAATTCTCCTAACTGGCAAAGACCAGTCTCGAATGGTTTTCAGCCAATCAGAATGCAGGAAATCAATAAAGGTGTTTATGAATTTGGATTAGAAAGAAGCCTTACAATACTGTGCCACATATTGTAGTTAACTTGCCTCACAAATGAATAATTTCACTAGAATCTTCAGATATATTCCATCTTAAATTTTATACACCTGTAAAACCAAACACAGTCCACACCACATATCTTTACATACCTATCACCTTCTTCTTTTGATTTTTATCAATCGTCATACCAAGTGCCTTCTCATTACAAACAACCTAATACCCTGCACTGTAAATTACCTGACATCACTGAGGCGTACAGGTATAGCCCCCTACTTTTATTTAGTTGCACATTAGCTTTGCATCACAATTTTACAAAATGTGTACTAGTGGCAAGCAGCATTTTCAAAAGGTTACAAGGGTTTTCACAACCATAACCTCCCCCATACCCACCCCTCTCCATTCCCCAGAATGGTGGAAAAACAATTGATTTGAAAGTTTTAAGCTGTTGCCTTGACACTACTTTGAAACATCAATTAAATTTTACATACTCTAAAATTGTTTCCAGAGTGCTGAAAAAGTCTCTCTTTTTGAGGCAGAACAAGCTATTTTAATAACCCAAGTCGAGCCATTGACTCAAGTCAATGTGTTATGTCAATGGGAGAAAGGAAAAATTCTGCAGAACTTGTCAATACAGGCAGTTTTGGAAGGTTCTAGCAGGAGTTCCCACTTCACTGGAAAAGCACTGAAGTTAAAAAATATTTGCACATTATAGTAAGAAAATAAACTTTGCCTGAACTTGAAGGAAAGTACTGTACGAGAGTTGCCCCGGGGGATATGGTGAGGGGGGAGCAAAGGGACAACTGACTACCTTCCCCTTTAAGAAACAAAATGAGTAAGTACCAGTGGAGCCATTTAGGTATTTTCTTAGTGAAATATCCCTCCTTACAGGATTCCAACTTTCTATGGTTAAATTAGGCAATTGTGTATAAACTAACAAAACCCTGAAAAACAGTTGAATTCTGCACAAGAAAATAAAGGATGGGGGGGTCCCCTCTTATTTCATTTTGTAGTGCAAAATTGGTGTACACCTGTTAATGTACCTTTCAGAATTCACAAGAAAGCCAAACTGTTTTATAAAACTTACCTTATAAAGGTATGGAGACCCTTGACTTGGACGGTATTTTCAACTACATGAAGCGTATCTGGTAAGGGTTGATTGACATGAGCTTGTGGTAACTCTGATCTATGGTGATACAAAATAAACACAAGTATACATGGTAAGAAGAAGTCCCTCAGCTTACAAAGGTTTCTGTGACCAAAAATGCATCTGCACCTTTGAAAGAATGCTGGTTAAAAACATTTGAATGGAAAGTGGATGCATTTACCACAACTCATTCCATGACTTAAAATGCACTGAAGTTGGTCGACAAATACTTCACTGGAGGTAAATACTGACCATTACACTAACCATTTCGCATCATGACTATCTTTTTCTAATTCTTTTATTCATAAGGTGGCAGATTTAAGGAAATTTTTAAAGTGTGTGATACATTGAGATAGTCCTTAGTCTTTATTTATATGGCACGCCAAAAGGCTCACCAGATATGATGATGTACTAAAAATACACGTACATGTACTAAAATTACACATTCATGTACCAAAATTACATGATGATGTACTAACTTCATACGATCATGATGTAAATTTACACCATCATACACTAAATATATATGTTCATCATGTTAAATGTTATGATGTATATGTAAAACCACACGTTGTACATATAAAAACACAAGTTGTACATGTAAAAACTTACGATCATCATGTATGTATTGTCCTCCCCGCATGCCATACTGAGTGAGCCTTTCGGCGTTCACGAAGTCCGCCGAAAGGCTCACCGACATACGTTCATCATCTAAACTCATGCGATGTACTAAAAATACATGTTCATGTACTAACTTCTTACGATCATGTACTGAATGCATACGTTCATGTACTGGAAAGTCAAAACTCACGATCTGCATGTAAAATACACAATATCACAACTACGTGATAGGTGTGCATGTGGGAACATTTCTGTGAAAAGTAATTTTAATTTATGCAAATTTCCTGAAAACAAAGAATAACAACAACGGGGATAGCACCTCTTGCAATAGTCCGGTAATGCTGTCTCGATAAGCTCTGCAGATGGCCGGACACATCCAGTACTGACACTTAAATACAGTGCACGTACACATTAAAACACCTGAGATGTAGGCCTATCTCGCGCGCCAATAGCATATGATGCATGACATTATTTTGATTCCCTCACTGTGATGTGAAAGTCAAAATAGGGAGAGTATTCCGCCATCTTAAATTTATTTAACGAATACGCACTGTCTACTAGGCCTAGGCTAGGCTTGTTACTGTTGCGTTATACTGATGATGCCATGTATACACGCGCATTATTAATGGTCTATACTAGCATGGCCTACCCAATAAACGCAGAAAACTAAAAAGTACTTACCCCGGTGGTCATTCCACTAAGACATTGGATTCAATCAACTGGATGACCGATCATAAACACGTGAGTTACACATGTACATCGTAGAAATTGACAATGCACTTAGTACATGAACGTATGCATTCAGTACATGAATGTATGCATTCAGTGCATGATCGTAAGCAGTTAGTACATGAACGTGTATTTTTAGTACATCGCATGAGTTTAGATGATGAACGTATGTCGGTGAGCCTTTCGGCGGACTTCGTGAACGCCGAAAGGCTCACTCCGTATGGCATGCGGGGAGGACAATAATAACATGATGATCGTAAGCTTTTACATGTACAACGTGTGTTTTCATATGTACAACGTGTGGTTTTACATATACATCATAACATTTAACATGATGAACATATATTTTTAGTATATGATGGTGTAAATTTACATCATGATCGTATGAAGTTAGTACATCATCATGTATTTTTGGTACATGAACATGTAACTTTAGTACATGTACGTGTATTTTTAGTACATCATCATATCTGGTGAGCCTTTTGGCGTGCCATATATTTATGTAGTAACTGTTTACGAATATGTTTAAAGACGTGACAATTTCTCGTTATAAAACTAACCTGAAGTTGAAACCTCTCTTCTCTAACTGATCGTGGACATGTTGAACAATTAAGGTCATGGCTACATCATTCTCTGCACCTAAAGTATTGTGTTTAATATGAAAAAAGGATCATACTGGTATCAGAGCACGTAAAGTGAACACAGCATTTACATCCTTATTTCAATACAAAACTAGGATAATTGTATTACATATGTACAAATGATCACATGTAAAGTAGGCTACACTTTGTATTGCAGGAAACATTTACATTTTACAAGCATGCACATAACACTAAATATTAACTTAGCCATGAATACAGTTAGCACACCCTTCAAAGATACTGTACAACAGTTGTACAACACTGTTAGTTGTTGACTCATCACAAAGATTATCTTCAAGTAATTCTGCTGTTAAAGAGGCAATTTTCTGACTCAAAACTCAGCAAGGGGCCTTCATTTTTGGTTAACCTGGGGAACTGGAAGTGCGGGTGGTAAGCAACCCCAATAGCCTTGTACTTATTATAGTTGTATTTTATAACCCTTTCCATTTTACCTAACTACTGCACCAATCCAGTCAGTCTGTTTTACAGCTGGCTACATTAGTTTGCTTAAACTAGACACAGTGAGATAAAAAAAATAAATAAATAAAATAAAATTCTACTCTACATTCTTCTTTTTACAACTTTTTTACCTCTTGGTACTACAATGTCAGCATCTTTAACACTAGGTTCAATAAACTGCTCAAATGCTGGCTTTACAAATTTGTTGTACTGTTTTAAAACACCCTCCAGATCACGTCCTCTCTCTGTTATGTCTCGTTTTAACCTCCTAGCTAACCTTATATCTGAGTCTGTTTCCACAAAAATCTTAAGGTCCATAACCTGTGGGAAGATTAGATGATTAAGATATGAATACCAATGCATGATCATCAGAAACTTTTTCAGTGCTCTGTACATCACTAAAACAATCTTCATTGTCTACTATTAACCATAACAGCTTTGGAAAACAAGCAAGCCTTACATTAAGTGGGTTTGGACCAAGTGCCAGTCCAGTCCACCTTTTACAATGCATAGCTAAGACTCCTACAACACCCTACCCTGGTGGTAAGAGTTAACACATGTACATATAATACAGTACGTGGAAAGAGCTCATGAAATTTATTTCAGAGTTTACAAATTAAGGAAATTCTACATGCACAAACTAAGAAAAATACTCAATTACTAATGAAAAACAGCAACCTCACTTTGGATCCTTTAGTTGGGGGATATGACAAGGCTCATTGTATGGAAATATGAAGTTGCCTGGTCATAAATTTAAGTACATCTTGAGGAGAATGGGGTAATAATTTGCCTGGTGACGGCTTAGAGTAAGACTGGAACTCAAGGCATGATTTAAATTTAGTAACTGTTGTAAAAATTATGATTTAAGATCTCCTGAGTTGAGGTGCTACAGTGTACCATTTAATTTGTTACCAGTACTGTTGCATGCCATCTTAGGAAAATGGTAAAAACTACATCCCAGCATTAATCTTCTCAAAAAATACCATTTCAAAGTACAGTGACGTGTTACAACCATAGACCTTTTTCCAAATAGCAATTACAAAGGATTGTGGGACAGAATTTTTGGTACGCGTGGTTAATGTTAATGGCATTATACTGTGGCCAAAAAGGATGTGTACAAAAATTCTATCCCACAATCCTTTGTAACTGCTATTTGGAAAAGGGTCTATTGGTTTTCTTACTGCATTTCAGTGTTCTACAGTTACTTTTTATAGCACCTCCACAGAGTTGTTCCAAAATTGACTTAAACAGGAAGTTGAAAATTTTCAGGATACAGTAATTCAGTATTAAAGGGGCTCATTGAGTTGATATTGATTATTTTGTGACAAGTCTGGAGGAAATCATTGCATGACAATGCTTCTAATTGGCAGAGTGCCGCCAACTGAACTTTTAATTTAAATTCTAGCTTGAGTAGTTTTTCACGAGAATTTTCTAGGATACACCTGTACTTTCTTGAAGCACAATTAAGTGAAGCAGGCTCTCTAATTACTGTAATTCAGCATGAAAGGGGTATACTGATTGTGTAGTATTAAAGGGGCTCATTGAGTTGATATTGATTATTTTGTGACAAGTCTGGAGGAAATCATTGCATGACAATGCTTCTAATTGGCCTCATCACTCATGTATCACTTCCTATAGTTACCGAAAATGTGAGAAACTGTAGTTTTTTGTGGACAGGGGTTGCATTTGGTTAACACCAAATGGTAAAAAGTGTCTGGTCACTAATTTGTAATAAATGATTTTAATCATTAATTACCCTATCATAGCCATTTCAGTTGTGTATCAGATGTGCAGAATCTCTTAGTTTGACCATTTACCATCAAGATGTGAGTAAATTACAACAGGTGTGAAAAATATCATGAATTTAGTGAACCAACTCAATAAGCCCCTTTAAGTCAATTCTGTACAACTATACTCACATCAATGAGGGCTTTGTTACAAAATGTCATTATTCCTTCAAATATGACTACATTGGCTCCATACATCTGTGTCTGTGAAGAACAACAAGAGGGCAAGAGAAAACATGGGTCATCTTTCACGAGAGTAAATTAAAAATTTGTGGCCATACTTCTAAATTTTCTTCTTCTACAAGCCATCAACCCCACCCTCTGAAACAAAGGAACAAGCAAAGAGTAATTTTCAACCAACTGATAGATCATAGATTTCAATCTGTAGAAAGGACTGATAAATTTCTTCTCCTCAGTAGTCTTTCTTGATTCCCCATCCCTAGATTTCTCATATTTTGACCCTCTTGCCTGTTCAATGGATATGCTGTCAGAGACGACAGAAAACACTAAGGCAGTGTACTGTATACTCATATAAATAAAAGTGAAATGATTTCCATAACCTCCCCTTGACCTCTTCTTTTATGCTACAGGTACACTACAATCTCTTTGTAACAGTCCAAAATAACAATGTCTTTCATTAGGCACCTTTTTCATCACTCAGTGTTACAAAAGGGCCAAGTCCCCTCTGACAATTACCCTGAGTAAACTTCAGTAAAGTCCTACCAGCACAACTCCCACCCTAGACAAACTCAAATTTTCTAGTTGCCATGGTTGGGAATTGTCTGGAATGGGTATTGTCCATATGGGAACTGTGGGGGGGGGGGGGATACTCCATGGGAATATGTGGGGGAGGGGATGGGGGCATTGTCCAGGGAGAGTTATGCAGCAATAGCAACCACCACTCTCATGTGTAAGACCAAGAAGCAAAATGCTCCTTCAACTTTCTCTGAGTTTTACACAGGTCTTAAAAAGCATGCTACTGTAAGCTTATTAAGGACCTGTGAAAATGAAATAAATTGTGGATGGACACCAGCCACATTCCCTTTACTTCATGGCTAGTGTTCAGAGTGTGACAAGGCAGTTGTGTACTTATTACTTTCAATGCTGCTCCATGGACTGTCATTTAATAATTTCCATACCTGCCTGGTAAGAGAGCATTCCCAGTCTTTCAAAACTTTCCAAATGGCTGTAAGGGGTGAACTACCTTTCCTTTCCACAAGTGCCTGACAACTATGTATTAATTTACTGAAATGGTAATTAGGTCTTCAGAAAAATTTCAGTGATAGTACCAGCCTTAGATCTGGAGACCTATTGAACCAACCCAACAGAACCGTAGCTGCTACAGTACATACCTTTTCTTTTGATCGACTGTGTGTTTGAAAATCATACCTAGGAACCTGAAATGGAAGAAATAAAATCTAAGTTAGCAAAAGAAAAAAATGAATACATAAATAAGTAATAACTGCTACAATATACAGAAGTTCCACCTTTTGCTGTATTTCATTTACCATGACCACATACAAATGTTTACATATGTTTCATCATGATAGCAATATTTGGGTTCCCAAACACAAACTGAATTTGAAAGGAATGCCAGCTCACTAAATGTCAAATTTTGAAACCCCAAATTTCTTTAAACTAAATTATGACAACAATACTACAATACTAGGCTTTCTGATGTACATTTTACATCCATTCTGAAAAACTAAGGTGTTTATAAATTTATGAGGTAACCAGATACAGTAAATGATCACAATTCAATGCTCAAAATACATTCCTTTCCCTGTTCCTAAATGTTGTGTTGTGCACTAAGTGTAAGGGAAACAGGTTCCACACTATTTCACTTATTCAAAGTATTGGTATCCCATGGCCCAGGATTTAAAATCAAGTTTTCCCACTGAGGGGTTTCAACAATTATGCCAATCTGTCTCCTGAGTAGGCAACACTCTTAATAAGTTAACTGCACAGAATGAAAGGATGTAGTCCCATTTTCTGACTGTGAGAGCATTATTTACAGTGCTGTTTTTTACAATTATCACACAAAACTTTGAAAATCAAAAGTGTGAGACTTTTACCTACAATACACACTCACTTCAACCTACTCTAAACAACAATCTACATAATCAGTACCTTACAACAACAAACTCTCACTGTGTTTAACATTTGTTCAGTCCACTGTGAAAACTCACATATTCAATTAACTTCTTTTGACAACTTTACTTTTAATTTTCCTTTAACTTTTTGAATTATACAAGAACACAACAAAAAATAAATTCCACATTATCATTTACAATTACAAGTCTGTCACACCAATAAAGGCTGACTGGGCTGGGATTAAACAAAGGCCACAGAGGCCATGAACTTCACAGTTTTAGCAGCACAGGTCCGCATTGGCATTAGGGTCCCACAAAATGATAAAATGATATAATTCTTTCCCTTCCTCACGAAATAAAACCAACAATGTGCCACATGAAACAAAACCTTTCATTTGGTCCTCATACCCTTTTCATTTGTTCTAGATGCACACAGCTGTTAATTATGCCCTTAAAACTAATAGGAAAATGGCCCCAGCCCTAATGCTGACTTTTCTCAGCCCCAAAGGCATGTGTGCCTGCATTCATACTGTACCTCTACGTGTTTGCCCACTTTCAACTTTTTTAGTGTCTCTACCATCAGATCAAAATCAAAGGCATCTGGATGGTCAAAGTTGTACTCGTTATTCTCCGCTAATTTATGTTGCTCTTCGTTTAAAACCTGTAAAACAAGAACCAGGAACCAAAAGTGAAAAATTTTAAAGTGAAATGATTTCATTACAACAGAGTAAAACTTGCCGATGTTATCCCTCCAGAAACCCTCTTGACACAGTACGGTGAGTATCCACAGAGTGACTTGGTTTTTTTATCAAGAGCATCCCCATAAAAGAATGACCCAAGGTCTTGAGCCTGACAAGTTTTTTTTTTTCTTTTTTTTTCCATAGCTACATGGCAACTAACTTGGTTGTGGTTACATTTATTACAGAGTGAAGCATTACTACCATGGGCACTGTGCATAGACAGGTATGTCAGAGATGTTTGATACTTTTCCTGCACACCAACATCATGTCCTAAACATACAGTAGTACACCACTACAAAGCAGGGACAGACAGTGGGTCATAGCTGGAATCTAATTGGTAATCCATAAGAAAGACATGTTTGGACTCTGCAAAGCAAATCTCTGAATACTGCCAGCAGCCCTTGCACTGGAGTAAACCTAAGAGTGCTGTCATACAAGCTACTTGATTTTTCCACATGACCTCTACTAGCCTCAGAATGGCCTTTGGCCTCCACAAAAATCATCTAAAGAAAATGAGGCATACACAAGGTTAGTATGAGGTTTATGTACCAATGTAATCTACAGCTTCCAAAACTGACATCTGTTGCTTGTCATCAAAAGTCAAAACAAAAGCAAAGATTTTTCATAAATATTAATATTTGAAAAATGTCTTAGGTTAAGATGACTATCGACAGCCTCTGTGAAAATACACTCCATGCATGTAAATATTAAAATATTAAATGCTCTTAAAATGCCATTATGACAGAAACGTAGTTCAAACTTTAAGGCCCAGAAGTCTTACAATAAATTACAAACTCAGCAATTATAATTTCATTACCTTATAAAATGAATCCATAGACAGTAGGGTTACCCAGGGTACATCTAATGCACTAATGATGCGATTGGCTACAGTTGTTTTACCTGAAGCACTTCCTCCGCATAAACCTGAAATGAAATTAGTTCATGTTATAAATAACTGGATAACTCAAAACTCACTTAATGTTTCATCTGTTGACAATGTCTTTATTTGGCTAAAGATATCAACCCCAATTATCCAACCCAGGGCTTCAGTCAGGACAGTGAGCTCACACAGTACCGTAGAATGGGGTGCTCAGGTTTTGTTCACCTTAACATTTAAATGCCTTCCAATCATTTGATTGTTTTGAAATTGAAAAATTGTAGGATTTTATTGCTAGTTGCAAGCACCACATTGGATTTTCTACAGTAGGAGCTAGTAACAAAGCGTTGCTACTGACAATTTTTAAAATGGGAGCAGTTAGTTACTGTAGTTAGATGAGATTTAACAACATACCAACACGAATGTGTTACAGTATATAGTGTCAACCAGATAAATACGATTCAAGTTTGGTTTCAAATACAGTTCGAGTGGAGTGCAAGTCCTCTCCTTTAGTCGCCTCTTACGATAGGCGGGGAATACCGTGGGCATATTCTACAACCCCCAGCCCAAAGGGGGGTTAAAATGGGAGCAGAGATTGAACTGATGTGTTTGGTTGAGCTTCACACATCAATTTTGCATGTTGTCTGCACTGTGACTGTGTTATGGGAGAATCAAACATCATACCTTGAAACCTCAGAATGGATTTTCAAACAAAGCATCAGCTTTCAGCTTCTCACTTCAAACAAGCAAAGGTGTCAGGATTATCTCTGAGCTTTAAACATCTGTTAAAACACACTATCAAAATTTATGTTCTAGCTGTGGATGAAAGGCTATCAAGGAAAAGGGGAAGGTTCCCTAAATGTCTGTCTAGTTGAGTCCTAGAATCTTCTATGTTGTGAGGTTTGAATGTTTTAGAATGTCTCCTTTCTGCATGAAAGTTTACGTCAAAGTTGAATGTATGATTGCATACATACAAAAATATCAGATGAACCAATTCCAGTGCCTTGTCTATACCAACCAGTGACATTGAGGAAATGGTTGGAATTGAAAGGTAGGCCTAATACCTACAGTATAGTGCAATGCAGAATATCACTGCAGGGTTTCCCCCTGGCATTTTTTTTTGTGAGGCGGCCACCTCACAGTTTTTGGCCACCACCTCGCAGAAATTTGCTATAATTACTACCTCTACTGTACTAGTTATAGAAGCAGTGATACTTCTCCCTCCAAAGCTGGCACCATATTAGCCCTATGGACTAATAACACCTCACACTCTCTAAAACCCAGGGGAAACAATGCAGTGAGTTCAAAGGACTCCTGGACTATTCTCCGGTTAAAGCCCCGGTGCCATTTTTGCCACATCTGCATTTCACCCCCTGTATTTCCTTTGCTGGTTTTGCCATTCCCTTTTCAGTTTGATATTTTAAGGCTGAGAGCCAGGTTCAGTAGGTTTGTGAAATATCAAGCAGTATCATATAAACTATAATTGAAAGAATCACGCCAAAGATTTTATTATAAATTCCAATCACGGGTCATTATCCAGGATAGGCCTTCATGTGTATACATGTACAGTTTATAGTTTACTGTACTGGTACAGTATACTACATACCGTATTCACTGATCTTGCACAGGGTCAAGCCTTTCCAGGCACTGAAATGCTGCTTTCAAAATTGTGATTGATGTCTCCATGTTTTGCCAAATTTCTAGATAAAATTATCCGTACCTATGACAAATGCCTCTTTGAGCTGTCCTTGTGAATTGTACCATGGAGGGCGCCCTGCAGTGTAAATTGTCCTGGTGTTTGTCCTGATCACATTTTCATTTCCCCCTGTTGACATTGTCCTCTGTTTCTTCTTGCTAGGAGTTGCTGGTGGTGATGTTATTTTGGCTGAGAAGGTATCATCACTTGCAGACCCTGTGCTGCAATTACTAAGGTAAAATGAGAAAACAAAATGGTGATGTGAAAGGGCTATTATGCTACTCCTTATTTTGTAGGTTTCAAAGTGGGATATAAAAGGGTGGTACAGTATAGCAGGTACAGTACCGTAATTGCTGCCCATCAGCCTGAAAACTCTTTACCAGCAACGAGCCAGTATATATCCTGCAGTACTTTATATGCCCGTAGCGTATAGATTCCAGGATCTTAATACAAACCCAGGACTCATCAAAATATATTAACCTATTGCAGCCATTGTGAAAAATGTCAAAACCATTTTAAACAGCACAGTAGCATTACCTATTCGTTCACAACTGCAGTGCAGGCTTACGTATGTCGCAGTGAAGAAAATTACACAGTACTTAGTTCAAACATGCTCTCAAAATAGGAACCTGACATACAATATAAACTTCAAATTCTAGTGCCTACTGTACAGTAGGTCCCCAACATAAGATTACAAACTCTGTGGATATTCACTTACCTGTATCCATTATTGAGTCCCAAATTATGCACATGTTTTGTGACTATGGAGTGCATCATGTTACAGTACATTAAGTTGTGAGTCACAGAATTAATTGAGGGGTATGTATTGCAAGTGTAAAGTGCATGCTTTTGTCAAAAACATTGGACAATGACTAGACCTTTGGGGGGGGGGGGGGGTAGCTATTTTTGCCCTAGAAAATCTTTTTTTTCCTCAAAACTGCAAAGTTCTCCTCAAAAATCTGCCAGGGGACAGTGGCACCAGCATGAGGGGGAATGGAAGAGAGTATTTCTGAAAATTTCCCAACATTTTTTTTAAAATGAGTCTACTGTAAATACCCAGGGTAGTCTGTACAGTCTAGGCTCTATAGTACTTCCACATTAGTCAAGCATGAGGTCTGAGTGACAGTACAAGAGATGAACACATGAACTGAGAACTTCAGAGCGACACAATGTGCAGTGACTGTAGCCTCATAAAACTCAGGACCATGTACTGTACAGTTTCCCCTGTGGGTCGGGGACTGAAGAAGAAACTGGGTGCTACACAGGTTAGTAACCAAAGTAAAGTCACTATCACTCTGGGACCATACTGTATGTACATCAGTGGGAGAGTGATTCATCGTTGAGTTAACCCTTACCACCAACGGTTACTAGAAAATAAAGAGCTTAAAGGAGCTACAGTATGGCATTCCCCCAAACATATTCAGACATACTGTATCCCCCCAGTTCTAAATCCAATGGTGACTGCACTTTGATTGGCATTCATTCAAACAATATAATAGCACCACTCTGGTTGGTAATGATGACTTGGACTGTCAGTTGTGTTTTGGACAACAGGTACAGGTAATCAGCCTCACAGTCACACACAGTTTGTTTCTCAATATTGCCTCGAGCAATTGAAACTCAGTGCAGGCTACTGTGGCTCTGTCTTGGAAGACAGAGAGTTGTTTGTGTTTATCTGTAAATTGGAGGTACAGTAGGGCTAGAAGTTCTGCTGGGAGAATTGTTACTGTCTGGGGTGAGCTTGCCCTTAACTTGCCCCTTCACCCAATACAGTGGCACTCAGGACATTCCAAGGGGTGGGACTGAAAGGACATGAGAAAGGGGCACAAATGACAACACCACATTATACCTGTAAAGGCATTACATAAGCTTATAACATTTGCCTCCTCTCCATGTTTTTCATACCCCCAGAGACATAGTAAGAGTGGAAGTATTAAAATGTAGTGGAGTTCTAAGTTACTGTACCTACAGTATTTTATTGTTGTAAAGGATCAGCCAGCTTTGTGTACTGTATACAGAGCTCTGTAAAGTGTATGTACAGTATGGGAGTATTTTGTCCCTTATTTTTATGTTCATAAGACCTACTGTACGTACTGTACTGTAGTCTTCGTTGTAAGTTTAACTGACTGAGTTGGCATTCTGTTGCCGGGTTTGAGTTGGAGCACTCCTTTAATACACAAGCAATGCACGCGACCCCCCTTGTCTGTCTCTCCTTTCCAGGTAAAATTATTGGCACTCCTATTACCTCAAACATACTGTAACCTAAGTCCGTTCCCGCTTCACACGTACCTGTACTCATGGACAATGCCCTATACAGGCCAACAGGACAATATAACAGAACCCCCTGAGAAATGCCACCAAAGCCTGCCTCTGGTCCAAGCCTAATGAAATCAGTGAAAATTCACCTGGGGGACACTGGGAATGTTTGTTGGGTTGTTACCGTGCAGTGTACATTAATCAGTAGTAGAGATACTGTACAGTATGTGTGACAAAGTTGGGGGGGGGGAGGGGGTGGGGGGTGGGGATATGTATTCCCTGTGAAAAAAAAGTGAAAGTCAAAGGAAGCACTTCCAAAAATGTGAGGGGATATATCTCCCCCCATTCCCTCGGGATGTCCCCCTATGATGTCGATTAATCTTTCTCTGACACAAATGATTCTCAACTTACTGTACAGTACAGTATAATGACACATGCAAAGCAAATGGAAGAGTGACATTCATAGTCTCAGTGACATGGCCTAGCCTATCACATTCAGTAACTAACGACTTTCTACTGTAACTATACTGTCCTTGTGGCCACTATTCACACCGAACATCAACACTTAAGTACAAGAAGTCAAGCTACAGGCCCACTGTGTGTCAGGGAGTTGTTATGAATCCATGCACAACATACATTTGCCTTGTGGGCTTGTCTACAATAAAGGGAAATATTCAGCTTGTGGTTTTCGCTATGATGATACTTTGAAAGACGTCAGCACGGCGGGAAAAAATCGGCAAAATGGGAAGCTCCTAGCCGGGAAATTTTGCGTCTCACGGGAAATCCCACCGAGTCCAAAAAAAAAAAAAAAAAAAATCTATAACGATGTGAGAATTTGGAATGATTTTAAAACCAACATGAAGAAAAATAAGTGATCACTACTCTAGTTGAAACCTTTAAGAAAGAAACATTTTAATTTACCAGCTTACCAGGAGGTTTCTTTATGTCTGTTATTCTTTTATATTTTTAACTGAATCCCTTGGTCATGCACTCGCGGCCTTCGATCAGCGTCCGCGCACCTGTAACCATGGAAGTACTACCGAGGTAGTACTTCCATGCTCTAACGAATCTCACTGTACGCACAGCTAATACAGTGCAGACTACAGGATGTTAAATGTTTCGGATACTGAGTCAGTCCTACCACTGTGGCTTTGTGTCCAGTCTGCCGTAACATGCATCGTAACAAAAAATAACGTTAAGTTTGTTACTGCAACTTTTGCACTGTAAAGTCCCTCAACCATGTGTTCAAATTTCTCGTAAACTGCTTTCTTGTTTATCAAAATCCACTACCTACTGTACACACTGATCCTTCGTGATAATTACAATAAAACTCTTTCTAATGCATCTCCGGGGCTGAGATTTCACCCGTATAGTACCGTTAACTATGTACGGTACGATACGGCAGCCACTGTGCATGCCGTTATCACATCCTGTACGAACGTTCGTTCGTTGCCTGGCTTTCTTCGATACGCTGTGCCGAAGCAATGCACGTGACTTTGGCACATTCCACTAGCAAATGGGGGTGTACACAAAAATGGGAAATATTTTTCCCCTTTTTGCCATATATTTGGAAACAAATAGTTTGAATAGCAATGAAAAATTATAAGCAACGTAAAGGTAGGAATCATTTTAGTATTTAAGATAGTAACAGGATAGAAAAGGATAGAAGATTTTTTTTCTCTGTGCAATATACCCCTTGAAAGAATGTGTACGATGGTAGAGCTGATGAAGTGAATTTTGTTCCAAAAAAAGTCTTTCCACCAGAAATTTGAAGTCTTAGCGATTGATTTGAGACGAGAATATTATAGTGGTTGGAATATGTGCATAGTTTATGTAGCGTAACTGTTTACCAAAATCTACTTCTTTTGATAATGAAAGCATGTCATCTTAATGTAAGTGATAAGTGTGAAATCTACTGTAGGAACATAAGGCAAGCCAATTGACGTATCTATTTGGGTGTGTATTTTACAGAATGGTAAATTTTCAGCACTTTCTTCCACACTATTTTTCGGCCTTAGTATCCGAACGTTCCCAATCCACACGCACTGCGTGCAAAACACGCATGACATTCATACAGCCTACATATGAACAGTACATACAATGTAGGTGCTGAGCTTAACGGCCTGACTCTACTGCGCGAAAGAGAATTGAGCCTAGATCGCATGACAGAGGAACAAAACTAAAATAACTGTAAACAAACTTTGAAGAAAAACAACACAAGGAGACTTTACATAAGTAATTCATGCACAAACAAGTCAAAGTACAGTATTACTGTACAGTATGAGTGCCAGATGTATATGCGTAAATTTAGTGTCAGGCTCAAACAAAGTCATGTCGGGCTACCACGTACAGTCTGATACCAAAAAGCTGGACGGCTACTTCTTTCAAAAATATTTTTCGAGCCCTGGCCTGAGATGCAATCATCAGGGCCCGGAAGGGCCGTTTCCTGCAATCTGGGAGGCTTCATTTTGCCAAAAATTTTCTGTACGCTACGCGCGAACCAATGGTCGCGCTCCGCTTAGATAGTAAAGAAATATAATCACGCGGGAAATAAATCCTGGCTTGCTGGGAAGTTTGCATTTTTTCCAGCCCTGACAATAGCCAACAATTTGCCCAGAAAACCGTTAGAGGGCCATTCCACGTGACGTAAGTCACAGCATTTGCAGAAATTTTAGTGGAAAAGCCCCCCTATGGACCATGAAAGGAATACTAGTATTCCAAAAAGTACTTTTTCCTAAAATGTCATAAGATATCTCTCTTCTGAATTTCACAAATCTTCATTTCCACCCTCGTGCTATGAACAATAGCGCCCTCAATAAACGTCACGTAAGTCACTCAGAGAATTGCAATTTTTCAAGTTGATTAACAAAAGGTGAGAATCCTGTGAAGTGTTAGGCAGGAAGGGATAATTAGGTTTAGGATTGGTAACAGAAGATAATAGCCTATGTAAAACAGGTCAAGTTGAGCTCTTAGAATTTTTTCGTGAGACGGTACAAACAGATGTTTGTCGTCACGTAAGTCACAAAATGGCGTCACGTAAGTCACAAACAAACAGTTTCCAACTAACTAGTCATTTAGCTTGTTACGGGAGACACATTATGCTATACATCTGACCTAGAATTGTCAGTTATGTGAAATAACAATTGTATCTAGAAAGACAGGGTCAAAATAATTTCATTCCAGTGCATTTAAAAAGAAAATGTACTCTCCATGGTTGCCCTTTGATGCCTATATTGCCAGCCATAACTTACAAATAATTGTTCCAAAAAATATTAATTTCAGTTGAGCTATTTCCTCTGCTATGGAAAGAGTGCAATAATCCTAAGAATACTTGGGTGTTTACTTGTGTTTACATTTTCAGAAGTAGTATTAACATAGATAGAGAAAAGGAACTAATCTTAAAGAGATTTTACAATTCACATCTTTTTGCGCAGAAGTACATGCACTGGTACAGAAGTCTTCCATTTTGTGTGGCATTTGCATATGTGCTAATTGTGTAACAGTGGTATCACTGACTGATCATTTTTGTTGTCTAAAGCCGCGGTCACACTACAACGAATTCGGATCGGATTCCGATCCGATTTTTGTGAGTTTTTCTTAAAATCTTTTCCATTTCGGGTCGGAAAGAACCCAAAATTTGCCAACCTGTGTAAATATATGATTTTTATCGCAGGATTACAAAAATTAGATTTTTACGAATTATTTCGTGACGTCACATCGACAGACAGCTTTTATCGGACTACGCGTGTCCGATAAAAGCTGTTTGTCGGTGTGACGTCACGAAAAAAATCAGTTAACACTTTATTTCATAGACCGCTGATGCAAATCATATATTTACACTGGTGTGCAAATTTTGGGCTCTTTCTGACCAGAGATGGAGAAGAGTTTAATAAAAACTCACAAAAATCGGATCGGAATCCGATCCGAATTCGTTGTAGTGTGACCGCGGCTTTTCTCTTTTGCATTTTGTTTCTTATTTTGTTTGTTACTGTACAGTAGCTGCTGAAGATCCTTGACAGGAAAATTTTCACCTATTTAGTTTCAGTCTTAAAAGTTTTTGAGAGCAGTTTCGAGCAGAAACTGTAAACTGAGAGAAAAATTAGGTAAACTGTGTGCTTTAGATCATTCAGCATGGCCAAGCCAGAAAGCTGAAAGAAGAGTACTGGCAGATGTTATCAAAGTCAAGTCAGGGCATTTTTAAATGTGATTAGCAAAAAATGGCTCGGTGAGCATGACATAATAAAGACAAATGTAGCCAACAATAACTGTAAAGTCTTGTTTGACCAGATTCATCAAATCTAGGCCACACTCTCATTACTTGTACAGGGTCCTCGTAATTCACTATACATGACATGGCTCATCTAGGGGAGACCTGTAAAAATGAATATGAGAAGGGCCAAACAGAGGCATACCTACAGTATACTTTTTTGTAATTCGGTGTATCAGCAGATAATTACATTCCATAGGTTTCCATTCCCTGCAACTCTTGAGAAATCCTTGTACAGTAACTACTGTAAAATGGCTTTGATGAGAATGCATGGTGATGATTGTTGGCAAAGCTGAACTGTACTAAGAAATTTTCCACATTAAGTGATTTTTATGAACATATTGCAATGCATTGCATCCCTCCAAGGCTAGTACAGACCAAGACAGCCCTTTTTCCTTCCCCTCTTCGTATGCATCAAAAGGACAGTCAAATACAAACAGTAGAGTTTTGTTGTGGTGCCTGCTGCTGTACTAAAATTATGTGAAAATGGCATTTAAAATCTTATAATGCAATATTCCACAGTTTAGAAAACATGATAAAGGTGTACTGTGCACTGTGTACAGCCACTACAAGACCTCTGAGTGAAGAGTAGTGAGGATACAAATAGCAGTTTAAATTTGTTGGATGTGTTTTAAACTAGATTGAAAATTTGATGTTGGGTAATTATTGTACCCTACTGGCCTGTGTAAGTGTGTATATTGCATTCATCAGAACCACAAGGGGACTGAGTCTCCTAAGCAATACCGCTTTGAATGGTACTGTATCTTCTTGATACTCAATTCCATCTGTATGATCTAAACATACTAAATGGCATTTCAAATTCAAGACAGAGAGTTCAATAATTTGTTTCATTGCCATTTTGCAATTTAAAAGAATATATTTTGGCTTCTCGTAGGTTTCAGTGTACCCAGGTCAAAATCAAATGCCATACAATTTGGCTTCATCACTACAGTTCTGAGTGTGGTTTTGAAAATACTACGCGATGGCTTGAGACCAAATCATGGGACTATTAAAACACCTGAGGAGTCTTTGAAGTGCTAGGATTGGTTAAAAATAAGTGATTTCTTATCTTCATAGAGGGGCAGAAATGCCAACTATCATTCACTTATTATATTGTGTTAAGGTGCTAACTTGAAACTGTCACGTAAGTCACGCCACCCTTTGTGACTTACGTGACGTCACGTAATTCACACTTTTCAAACTTTAATAGAAAAGAAGTTTTGGAATCAAATGTTTCCAAATGATGATAAGTTACTTTAACCCCCCACCCTACCTTTGCATATGTATTTCATCATTGTCTCTGGCATTGCCTATTTGTTGTAAAAAAACTTTTGCATGTTTTTTGTCACGTAAGTCACAGTGACAATGACCCCATTTAAACATTGTGTTTGATCCACATAGCTGCTAAATTATGAGTGCAATGCTCAAGAAATGAATAATGGGATCGCTTTTCAGAGCTGCAATCAAGAAAGACATGTTCTATTCAGTTATTTTGCTTCATTTTTCTTCAAATTACCTTTTACCTTTAATTCAGTATTTTAAGTGTTCTATACAGTATCTAAGACATTCTTTGGTGTTGGCACTTTCCAAAGGAATGACTGAATCCATGCAAGTTTTACTAAAAGTGAAAGTTGCACCTGTCCACTAATCTTTAGAGTTGAAATTAGACACCTAGTACTGAGTTCTAATTTTACCCTATCAGGACCACTTTTTATGGAATGGCCCTTAGAGCGCAACGGTATTTCACTGCGGGGGAATGCACTCTTTGGGACAAAAGATTCCCCGCACTCTCCCGCAAATTCGGCACGTCAAAGGGAGCGCACGTGTCCCATTTCTTTTGAGCTGTACTGTACACTTACCACTTTAATAAAAAGTGATGATACTGTAGGTGAAAAGAACTACTGTATCTTCCTGCTCTCAGAAATAAATTTGAGACTACTAATCAAACAAAATAACACAAAAAAAATTTATCCTTAGACGGCTTCAATTTTCACCATCTTTGTAACACTTTTCTACCCCTTTATTGTAGATAATCTCTTGTCTAATTCTATGATTTGTGGCCACTCTTTAAAATTAGCCATACCAAGGGCAAATACAAGATAACATCAGTTTTTCACTCATCAAAAATAGACCGTTGGAATTCTTTCCCCTTTAATGTTGTATCTATAGGCAAACTTTAGCTTACTGTACAAGTTTTAAGGCCAGGCTGGGCCAATTTGCCTGGACTTCTACAGGGACTTCTACAGGGACTTCTACAGGGACATCTACAGTACTGTACTTACTGTACTGTACTTACTGTACTGTATAGCCAGCTTTTGCAGTATTGTTCACCCCCTTTTTCCTGAGTGATGAAACGGCCTATACTGTAGATTGCCAACAACATCGAATTTGGTGTGATGATGGTGATATCCTCACATTTTGTTTTGTATTGTGTCACAATCTTGTCGTGAGAAGACACTAAATAATAAATGAACTTACAGAGCGCTTAAAGTACTGACTATTCAATAGCACTGTGCAACTCTAACGAGAAGCCAACTTGAAAAAATGAGTATTTAAAACAGACTTGAACTGTGTGAGAGAGGGTGAACTGCTGATAGACATGGGCAGACAATTCCAGAGCTTGAGCCCAGCTGACAGAAAGGCACGATCGCCAAAGGATTTCAAGTTACAGTAGTTCTGGAACGTGAGGGTAATGTGCTAGAACACAAGGTACAGGGGTCTGTATAATAAGTATTGACCAGAAAAGTCAGATTAGGCCACGTAAAAAAAAACTTTCTCGTCCGGAATTTTTCAGAAAAGGAGGATGAGGCCCTTTTTTTTACGCATGTGTCAAAACTGCCAGGAAAAGAAGACAAATTAAGTTGCATGCATGCACAACTGTACAGTAAGTGAGTATATTAAACAAAGTAAACTTGTCTTAAAGGGGAAATGCAGTCACCCCAACTTGAAGTAGTGTAGTAGACTGTCCTGTTTCATGATTGGCTCTTTAGAGTCATGTGACAATACTTTTTCTCCTCAAATGTGAAATTTACTAGAAGTAACTGATTGGTTTACCTTGAATATGAAATATTGAAGTCCTAAAATATTATGAAAGATACTTTGAAGAGAAATAAGAAGAAAATTGTGAGATTTAGCTGTTGCTTCAAAATAAGTTTGGGGCGACTGCTCTTGCCCTTTAAGTTCAGTTATCACATCACATTCATGCACTGCTCGGTAAAGTTTCAGTAAAAACAGACTGTAGTCACTGTGTCCAGTGACTTCAGTCATTCCTTTCTATTACTAACGAATTCATATCGCTGCAATTTGTGGAAAACTCCCGAAGGTGCTGAAATAAAACGCGATATTTCCGCTGTTCAAAAATAAAAAAAAAAAGATGCAGCCCCAAAAAAGGCTGCGGGCGGGGACAGGAAACGTTATTTATTTTACTTGGCCTTATGAGACAAATAGGAGGGTGCCATACCATGAAATGAGTAGTACTTTGAACTTTGAATTATCCCACATGATATCCTGTTGCAAGCTTTGTTGGGAGGAGGCATATACTGCACATGATAGGGTTAGAAGTCTAGACTTGTAAGACATTATCCTACATGATGAACCATGTGAGGATTGGGTCGTAATGTAGGAAGACACTGAATAATGATGAGCAATAACTCCGAATACTGTATGAATAATTCACATCTTTGCAATCGCTATCTTACAAAAAAGTCTCGAGCACATGCACGTACAGTACCTCAATTTTTCCATGCATATCCCTCTCCCCCTGCTTGACCCCACCAGGACTGTCTTTCATTAATTACTGTAGGCCTATACGGAGTCAGATCCACTTCTCTGCAGTAACTGTAATTTCCATATCCTACTGGAAGGGGTGGGGGAGGGGAAATGGGAGGGAGGCCTGTATGCCTAGACCTACAGGGGTATCCAGTCAAAACGTACCCGCTTTTTACCAAAACGTCCCCGTACTATTATATGGGAGTCAAAACGTCCCCGCCCAGAGACTTCAAACATGAATTTTATTGGAATTCAAATTAAAACTATTGGTCAGCAACTTGAAGAAAACTTAGAATTCAAAAAAAAAAAAAAAACAGAGTGTAAGGATTGATAAGGATAAAGTTAGGCAAGCATAGTTAGGCTGGCCAACGTTAGAACTTACAAACGTTAGGCTAGTTACTTAGTCATCCAACTCGGCCTATGAACAGTTGACAAACGGACTTCACAGTTACCACAAACACTTTGGAATATGCATTGAGTACAAGGACCATCAAGTTTAAATTTTCCAGAAAACTTCCATTTCATACCAATAACTGTAGGCCTACTTTACAAAATTACTTGATGGAACTGAGTTCAGACTAAAGACATAGCCTACCAATTGAATCTGGGACGTTTTTGCACGGGGATGTTTTGACCAATGGCGGGGACGTTTTGGTCTGGGGACGTTTCGACTGGTAAGCCCTACAGGCTACAGGCCTAGGCTACGCCTATGTTTGGGCATAGCCTACCGTACAGTTTGATTGATAACCATTTTGTCTATGCACGAGTCTTGGCAAAATTTTGAACATTACGATGCTGCACAAGCATTGGCTACAGAACTTGGAAGCCTAGGGCCTCTCCTGGCCTAGCCTAGGGTACCTAGGCCTAGTTCTCACGTACACTTTGCTCCCTGAACTAGGCCTAGGCTATTGCAACACAAAGTTTTTCCCGCGTTATTACTGTGAGAGTAACATCATCTGCGTGCGTTTCTGCAATGATTGTTGCTATATAAGCGTATGTGCGTACATGATCGTAACCATAGCTATGAACTATGTCACAATTGAACAGCAATGTGTGCTATATAGCATACAATAGTGTGAACGTCCTAGTAACAAGATTTAGAATGTTTAAAAAGACAAAACAGGATCGTTTGTATAAATCAAAATTTTTGGTCTCTTTTTGGAGACTGAGTGCTAGTGTCCTTAAAATGATGGGTCTTAAACATATAAATGACCCATAGAGGTCAATTACCTAGGAGTATATATGAATTTGAGAAAGACTGAGAACATTCAAAATTTTGGAAGGTGCAGTAGCCCAATTTTGACGATGGCTGACCTAGTATGGGAATCCCCATACTAGGTCAGCAGACTGCGGACTACTCCTGGCCTAGCCCAGCCTACAGTTTTTGCACAAGAACCCAGCTGTTCATGGCCAAATTTAAAAAGGAAAACCGAGCTTAACATAGCCTAGTCCTAACATTACTGTAGGCTGGGCAGTACTTTCACGACAATTAACTTAGGCCTAACGTTAGGTCTAAACTCTAATGAAACTCTGAATTAGGCCTAAGTCATGCGCCTGTGGTCAAAAGTCTAGCCTATACAGTATACTCTATAGGTGGGTTAGGCCTACAGTGGTACCCGGTCATTTCGCCCCCTTGCCAGTTCGCCCCCAACCAGTTCGCCCCGGTCGTTTCGCCCCCTTGCCAGTTCGCCCCAAAATGAAAGTCGTTTCGCCCCCAAGTACCTACCAGTTCGCCCCCTCGATTTTACTTACACTCAGTGTTAGTTGTTGTTGGTATTATATTTTTTAACGACAGCAGCAGCAAAATGGCATGAAATGTGTTAACGAAAGTGATGAAGGGACTCACTTGAACTGAAATACCGCAAGGCCTATACCTTTATGATGCCAGCTCATCACATCTTTTGTGCTAGTTGAAGTCTAGTGGTTTCTGAGTGTTAAGTTTTGTTAAGTTCGTGATTACATTTCCAGCTTACTTAAAAATACAATTTTCATGAGATAGGTATATTGGAAAACTTTTTTTTTTGTATATTAAGAATTGCATGGAATTTTATTTAGTAAAATGCCGAAAAAAAAACTAGCACACGCAGAATATACTGATGACCATACACGATCACATGTGCAATCAACTAAGAACAACCAATCAGGTATCACATGCAAGGTATTCTCTGCCACGTCCCAAGAGAAATTAGGCATTACAACTCTTTTCTGCTTATTTTCTTGTGTAATTTTCGATATTTGCATCAAAGGATGCAACATAAAGGAAGAAAAGGCACAAAAATGCCGAAAATAACAAAGGTATATTGTCAATAAATTAGGGGGCGAACTGGTCAGCACTTGGGGGCGAACTGGTACGTCTTTGGGGGCGAACCGGTCATCGCTTGGGGGCGAACTGGTTTTTTAGGGGCGAACTGGTTGGGGGCGAATTGGCAAGGGGGCGAAACGACCGTAAACCCCTACAGTAGTTCTAGAACAAACTCAGGCCCTAGGGCCTAACTGTCAGTACTAGTACTAGTAGCCTATCTTTATATGGCTTCTAGCCTAGCCTAACGCACAGGCAGTCCTAGCGTTATATAGTAAATACTACATATATATAATAATCCATTATTATATATTTGTAGTATTTACTATATTTATATAACGCTAGGACTGCCTGTTGCCTAACGTAGGCCTAATTCCATGATCGATAAGAGATGATCAGTGATTGATACTGATAGTACAGCGGCGGTGTGAGTTTGTTCACTGACGGAGGAGAACCGTAGGCATACCTGCTGTCAGAGCCAGCGGACCTTGGCCTGGAGAGATCCTCTTCCATTTATGCTGTTCTTAACTTTCCAAATATCGCATAAAATTGAGTCTTGTACTTGTGTCTTTAGACAGACCCGAGTTGGGCCTTCACACTTTGGACGTTGTTTTGTGCTGTAAGCTACCAGACTTACTGCTTAGCTAGCTTTGGCTTTCATATCAAATTAGCTATCATCATGCATGTAGAAGGTTAAGTACAGTAACGTTACATACACACGTAATGGTCACACGAAGTATGTACTACAGGCATTTAGTGTCAGTGTCGCACACAAGGTATATTTCTGTGGTCGCAAAACAGCTGGCCATATCCATGCATGCCGCGTCGCCAGACGAGACGCTATCTATACTAACTATACACAATATGGTATGTGTAAATTGAAAAGCCGCTCTGAATAGCTATTGCATATGCAGTATAATGAATTATTCATATCTATTTTCTTTAACTAACTAAACCCATTGACTAGCCTTTGACCTCAGTTAGTTGACGTTAGTGTGGATATTAACATAATCCATGTTATCATAACCAACCATATCACCATGTAATATATGACCAACTCAACTGACTAAATTGCAGGTGCGGCCGAATTTTACAGCACGAAAACGAGGTAACGAGACCGATATTCCTCTTAGAAATTGGAGAGCAAAATAAGGTAAAACCTCTTCGTTTAAGATTTGTTGCCGATGTAGTAAGTTAGCGGTTTGTGTAAACATTATTTATCGCTTTTAGGAAATGAGGTCGTGTAAACAGGGTACAACCTTGATCGGTTGTGCTGCTGTGTAGTTGAGTGTAACTGTAATGGATGGACAACGTCAATCGTTCAGTCTGTGTGCAGCTACGGTACGGTGTTGACATAATTTGCCCTAAATGTGTGTTCGGTTCCTACACCTGTACTACATAGTGCGTACAATAGTTGAGTTTACTTCAACTGTCATGTGGTTGGGTTTTCTTTCTTCAAATAAGTAGGATTATGTGGAAGCATTTAGCGCGCGGTGTACAGTATAATATTATGCAATCTCTGTTGAAGATCATGAATAAATTAAAATCAAACACGAAAGCCGTGGGTATGTCAGTCTTAGGCACTTATATACGGACGGCAGTACCAGAAACAGCTCATCTGATCGGATGCCTTGGATTTTTTTATCTGAAAGTAAATACTGTGCAAAACAGCAGTGTTATATTTCCAGTACATACTTGAGAAAAAAATGTTATAGCGGACACAGTGCCCGCCGACGCACTGAGCCCCTGGCCCTATCTCCACTCCACCAAGCTTCGAAAGTCCGGTCCCATCCGCTCTCCAAACCTCTTTCTTGGGTCGATCGACCCTGTTTGCAGAAGTTCCTCTGAAAACGGTGGCATAAAATACTAAGCATATAGTTTTGGAAAACTGTATATTCTGTACGTTGAGTTGACATAAAGCCTGTATTACCTTCAAGTCCTCTTTTAGGTCTTGACTCATGAGGTATGTATTCAATTCAACTCAATTCAATTCAATTTATTTATTCCAGCAATGAACAGATAATGACATGAATATTTGAATAGTGTAAAGCAGTTGATTTCATTTCATTTCATTTCATTTGACATTTATTTCAGTCTTTTTTATCAGTGGATACAGTGTACAATTTCGTTAAAAGGAAAAGTAAATAGACTGGGGACAACTCAAAAAAAAAGCAACGGCTGCTTGTGGGAATGAGTTACCCCTTGACAAAAACAAAACAAAACAGGTACACGATTACTTATACAGTGGAGTGAAAAAGCTTACGAGATTCAGAAAGATATAGAATAACACTAAACAAAGCAAAGACACTTAGATAGAAATAAAATATAATTAAGCCTTAGTTCGCATTTAAATTTGCATTAAGTGATCTTTAAGAGATTTTTTTGAAAGTACTTACACTACTGGAGCTACTACTACATCATTGCATGGAAAAGGAGAAAAGAAGGAAGTATAAATACTTATTAATTAATTTTTCCCCTTAACTTAAGATAATACGTACAAACAGTCAATTGCAACACACAATACAACTCACAGATTACAACACAATAGAAACACAGTATGCCGCTACATTGCCCATACGGCCAACCTGCCCACACACAGCACGAAGGGACTCGGAGTAAATTTTACGTTGTCGAAAAGCCTCCCACAGATTGTCGGACATACTGTAATGTATTACATTTGTGTCTGACTCGGCCGGGCCCGGGTGGGGAGATAGATGTAGGCCTATCCCAGGCAACATATAGCCTATGTAAGGGGCCCATATGGGCCAACATATGGGGCCCATATGAGTTTGCACCCACGATTCACAAGGGACCCGTATGGCCGGCCGGGCCAGTCCATATGACCCACTTGACCCATATGGGATAGTTTTGGGGCCCATGTGGGCAACTACCCCACATGGGCCCCAGAAGTATATCCTATATGGGTCATTCGGGCATATGAGCTGGCCCATATGGGCCCCTTATAAATCTTGGGTGCAAAATTTAATGGCCCTATATGGGTTCACGCATATGGGGCCCATATAGATTTGATACCTGGGATAGGGCCCACTGCACAAACCAAGAGGTCCATGCAAGACTTATATTTAAAGCTGATGCATGGGATCAAGATAAAACATTTCAATAACTTTGGAAAGGCCAGACAGATCCTAGAGATGAGGGAGGGGGGGGGGGGGGTAAAGGGAAACTTAATTGCTTCCCCGCACAGTGTTTTTGACCTCCTGCACGTACAGTTGCCTGAGCCAGGGATTCTGGCAAACCTATATGGGACCCACATGGGTGAACCTGTGTGGGGCTCATTACATGCACCCAAGAGTCATATGGCTCAGCCCATATGCCCATATGATGTACCCATATGGGATGATTCTGGGGCCCATGTGGGACAGTTGCCCACCTGGGACCCAGAACTATCCCATATGGGTCATATGGGCTGGCCCATATGGGCCCCTTAGAATCTATATGGGCCCCATATTTTGACCTATATGGGGCACCTGAGGAAACCATATGGGAATGTTTCCTGGGAAGAGGGCACCAGCATCACAAGGGTGGGGGCACCGAAGATTTTTTGTAGCTATAGTGCGGTGTCACCAGATGATGGCATGCAGTCTGTGATATCTCAAACTCTACAGTACAAGGATGGCTTAAAGAAATCGGATGTGCACGTGCCCGCCAAGCGCTCAACAACTTCCCTTCCTTACTGGCAGTATTTGAAAAAATGGAACAAAAAAAAACTGTGTTTGGACGATTTTTTCCAAAATCTTCCCATATCGTCCCGCCATTAAAAATTGTCAAGGAAAATCATACATGCTGCAGTATCTCTGCCTGTACGTTTCCATTGTAAACACGGTCACTAATTAAATGGTCGTAAACCTTCAAGGTTTCTTTGTCTTATGGAAGACACAATTATGTTTGACCTTCAGCCGTAAGCGTCAATAACTGAGGTAAAAAATCCCAAATTTAAAGTGGAACAGTTGGCCGATTACGCAAAACATTCTGTTCTTAGTAACCTTGAAAATCGTCCAAAACTTACGGCGAAGGACGAAATCGAAGATGGAGAAAAGTCCTCCAACATCTTCTGAAATCGTCCCATTTTTACTGGGTTCCCTCGATCCTCTTGCGATACAGGGGCACTCTCGCAAGTGAACCGAACAAGGCTATACTGACCATGATGATGCTTCTTCAGCTCCGCAAGCGTAGAAGAAGAGCATGAGTGCTATTTGGACGGTGTGGGGGACCATGGGCTACCATAAGGCCCTGTTGTGGTCCATTATATTTTTTGTGGAATCCGGAAAGAAAATCCCCGAAAGGTGTAAGACATTAAATACGATGGGAACACTAGCACAGAGCTTTGAGCTAAACTCCAAATGACATTGGACCGGAGGACACCAATTAGATTCTTCACAGTTCGCAATTCAGTTCACAGCTGGTATTTTTACTTTGAATAAAATATAGCGTCATATGGCTTGGAGCCGGAAGAATGTACAATCATTATTTACGGAGAAAGCACTTTTTGAATTAATTTGTGGTTCGAGTATAATCAAACCATAAAGTCATCACTGGTATTTTACGAATGTAATATACTCAAATTAGTATTAGATTGCTACATGACAACCCATTGCTGTCCGCTCCTAACTTTGGGTGTTCAGCTATAGTTTGTGCTAGAAAAGTTCACTGGTACTTTTGTGAATATGTTCGTAGGTGATAAAACGTCAGTTGTGAGGATTGCGCGCGAAGCTGCCAGAAACTTTTGGGGAAATCATTGCCCATGGAAAAACCTGCATGCAGGCTCAGTTAGGGAGGGTGCTAGGATTTGTCGACAGGGAACTCAGAGCCCTTACTGGGAGCCAGCTACCCTAAGCCCTGACAGATGCCACTGGTTGCCGAAAGGACGAACTGGAAATTTCATGCGCGCAGGTGACAGGTATAAAAGGTTTGATGGATCGATTTTCCAAAGTGGGGGGGGGGGGTGGGCCTCCGTGCCCCCCTGGCTATGGGCGTAGCTTTCGAACATTCTTATACTTGGGTCAGCAGAGGCAGATCCATGTTTGGGGAAGGAAGGCTATAGGCCTACACAAAGAACAACGAAGGTGCACCTTTGGTAGATAGAGGAGAATCCAGTAGCTTCAAAGGGACCGTTCTGATACCAAATATGACCACGGCCCCACCATAAGTTGGGGCTGGCGTCAAAAAAAAAAAAAATAAAAAAATAAAAACTAGCATTCCATACGCCCCAAATTGCAGAAAGTTCGCTCTATAGATTATAAACCACAAATAAGTACTGTTACTCGTCTACCAGGTAGTTTCCATAGCCCATGTATGCGCTTTAAAGGGCCTCTTCAGAGATGAACTCTTTTGTTTTAGTTAATCGAGAACCTTTTCGTAAATATTCAAATGAATAGGCCTATAGCCTACTGTCGTCGATACTTTGGCAAACCAAACTCTGCACTCCCTAAAGACATCAGTGTGTGACAAAATCACCCCTTCACCCTAAACAAACAGTAAGAGTGTTTTGCCGTCACTATTCTTACAAGTGTTGTAGAACCCAGGCTAAAAATTGGTCGTCATCAAGACTTGTTTTCTCAACCAAAATGTAGGGAGAATCCAACATGGCGGATATCCGGATATCCCTGGCATCGATCCATGTACAATAGCGCATGTCCCTTTCTTCCCTTTACAAATAACTTTCCTTTCAACAATGGAAATTCCTTCTCACAATGCTGGCCTCTTGGCTCCATGGCGGATTAATGACTTTTAAGTCAATGTGAAAAGCCATAGAGCCCTTGAGACAAATGCCGACTCGCCGGCCACTTTTGTGGTAGTCCGATGTTTATATTGCTCCTGTCAATGACAAGGAAAGTTGCTGATCCCCTGTCAATTGTCTACCCAATGAAATGAAGAAAATAGTCTGAAATAGCTCTAGATGGAGCCAACATTGACTCTAGCAGGCACATGAGCTTAAAAACTGATGGCAGTGTGGCTTTTGGTATAAATAATATACTGTGATAATATGACGTAAATCCATGTGAGGATGTGCTCCCACCTCTCCCAGAAAAGTGTGAAAAAAGTTCTGCCCTTTGTTTAGGTTTAGAGGGCAATTAGTTTAGATACCGTGAATTCATATTTCAATAGGAGTAGCCGGGATATTCTTTTCTTTCAAAGGGGCCTCTAAACATTGTGCCCCGGTACACACCTGTTTGACCCATTCCTTGCTTTTTGTCGGCACTTACGAATAAGAAATGTAATAAAAATGTGCCTGGAAGATACTGTATACGGGGAGCTCAGTTTTATTGTGGATCTTATCTTCACAGGGGCGTAATGGCGGAGGAGCCCCGGTATACCATCGAACAGATAGAACTTCTTCGAAGGTTGATCCGAACCGGTCTATCCCGAGATGATATCATCCACGCAGTCGACTCCATGACAAGGTACGAACGGGAGTTCTCAGCCTACTCACCCCATACCACCAGCAGGAGTGACCATAGTCCTTTGCACAGCCCGTTACCTGTTCAGCAGGCAAGCCCGCAGCCCTCGGTGAATGGCAGATTCGACTTGGGTCATTCCAGCGGAGCGGCTGCGAGCGGTGATACTGTCCTTTCCGACGTGGACACGACGAGCTATCAGTCGCACCTATCACAGCAGGTTTCATCACCAGGTCCAATCATTGCTAGTGTAGGGAGGCAACATGAAGTTATGCAAACCTCTCCGTCTGATGTAGAGGGATCGCAAGAACGATATACTGGCAAACTCAAAGTAGACGAATTTCAAGTCGCTGATGAGGAGATTCAGGCCCTTTTGAGGTACGTATAGACATGGGCGTACGGGGGTCCATATTTCTGGGGGGTCAGGGATAATTTTAGCCCGGATTTAGAATTTTGGACCAAGTTACCAGAATTTTGATACCTCTGTGTCGGTTGCAAAAGGACATGATTTATTTTCTTGGTTGTCTTATTTGCCCGTATGGATCCACTATTTTTGCCCGAATTGGGAGGGCATATATGCCCCCTGCACAACCCCCGCTCCGTACGCTTATGCGTATAGGTCGCGATTGTGTTGGACATGCATGAAAGGGGGGCACGGACCATTTACAAAGATGTATCCGTATACCTGCAGTTACATCAACACCTGAATGTTTATACAGGCCGATGTGTTTTTGGTTGTCCGTAAATATTTGGTTTCCTTACTTTTGACAAAGGGTACTCACTGGAAAACGAGGCATGGGGCCTAGTGACCCATCTGAGGACCTCTGGTGGGACCCAGACAGTGCTGTATCCGAGTACACCTAACCCGATTCCGGGCCAATTCCGATTCCAGTGGCCACCATTCCGGGCCAATTCCGAATCCAGTACCCTTTGATTCCGGGCCAATTCCCATTCCAGGTCCTCAAATTCCGGGTCAATTCCGAGTCAGGCGATTTGACAATGTAGTATCTCGTAAAAATGGTTTTTGTACTATTAACAATTATATTGAATTAAAACCAGCATTATTAGGAGTCAATTTCATTCCCTGGTCCACCGTGTAACTCAGTCATTGTGTATTTGATCATTGACATTCATGTTTTGAACTGTGAATCAGCAACAACATAGCCTAAAGGTAACATTTATAATTATTTCATTTTTGAGAACTCGTATGGAATCGGTTCTGAGTCCGAGCCATCTGCAGCCTATACCGGGCCAGTTCCAATTCCGGGCCAATTCCGAGGTCCACGAAAAACGGACTCGAATCCGGAATCAAGTCCGAGTCCGGACTCGGATGTTACAACCCTGGGCCCTGGTGTAACGCCCCAGTCTAAAAGGGAAGATCTCAGAAGCTGTGGGCTGCTTACAAGATTGTGGACATGCCACTAAAATAAAGCATGGAACTAATCTTGAAATGGCCTTGGATGTGCACTTAACAGATCAGAAAATTCGCTATCTGCCTGCCTTTGTCCGTAATGATATCTTGATTGGATAATGCGAATGCTGCATGAAATTGTGAGATGCACTGAGGATAAACAAACCGCGAGCTCAGCTTATATGTACTGGAAATACACGTAATTTGTGGCAGATTTTTTATACAAATGTTTATACCAAAAGGGCAGCTTGTATGCAGCCCTGAACACAAAACCACATAAGAAGCCTCGTTATCTTTGCTATATAAAAAGGATGACTTAGCAACCCGTTTGGCAATTTGCTAAAATAAACTCAAATGTTGCAACACGTGTTGTAGGTACGGCCGTGTAATGTTTATCCCAACTCTTTTGAGCATGTGTGCATGCAGAAGGAGATGAAAAACGTTTGCTAGAGATATAGTTCCCCAGATTGCAAGGGAAAGTTAAGTTATTAGTGTTTTCGACGATAAAATGGTCATTTAATGTTGTCTCTACTAACGGACGGACGGAAGGACGGGCAGACAGGTAGACAGACAGACATACGGACGGACGATGGGACGGACAGAAAGACAGACATAACCGGAAAGGTGGTCAGAATGGCAGATATTCACTGGACGGTACCAACCTATCGGCCGTCCCACCGGCAGATTGTATGTAGTGGACCGAGCAGTCTATCAAAGATCGCAGTGCCTCTGTTTGTTTAACAGAGGCACTGCCATCTATGTAAGGCTGCATGCTTTTTGATGGACGGTCGAAACTATTACCTTTCAACGCATTTCTTTACAGCAAAGGCCTACCAGCGGTTAGAGACGAGATCCGGGAGTTTCTTATCAAGAACAACTTATCGCAGAACCAACTAGGCCGAGACATTGGTGTGACTGGTAGCTACATCTCCCAGTACTTCCACAGTGTGCGTTCAATGCGAAATGGTACCATTGCGCTTATGTGCAAATGGTTCATCGGTAAAAAGAGGGAACTAGAAGGTGACTGTTTTATCTTTCCTAGAATTTAATGCAAAAAATTATAATTGCAAAACTCCTCACACCAACTTTGCTTCATACGTTTGGTGTGGTTCGACGTTAGTAATAACTTTGGAAAGTTCCGCGCGATACAGCGTAGAAAAAAGAGGTATTCTCCGCTGTTTCTCTCTAAATGTAAAAGAGTGAATTTCACTCTTCGACGATTGCCTACAGTGACCACTCTTTCTTCGAGTGAAAATTTCACTCTGCTGAGAGTGGTAATTCACTCCAAATGAGTGAATTATCACTCCGGGCAGAGTGGAATTCTATGCACTCGAAACAGAGAGTGGTTACTGTAGGCAATCGTCGAAGAGTGAAATTCACTCTTTTACATGTAGAGACAGGGGCGGATCCAAGGGGGGGTTTTAGGGGTTTAAACCCCCCTTTGATTTTCGAGGATTTTTCATTTTGTATAATATATTGATTATTTTCCCCGGTAAGTTTTGAAGGTTATTTTCAGTTACAACAATGCAATTAACATGCCATAATTATAAGTTTGCTGACAGCGTATTTTTCCTTCTATCGTCCCGATTCTCCCTCATTCAAAATCCTTATAGAGTCAGTGAGTCCTTCAAGAGGAGGTTCAGCTCTAATCTTGGTTCCCATATGCAATGAAATCGCATCCAGTAGTGCCTAACTCTCTTTTGAAAATGGGAACGCGACTCCAGCTTTTCGCTTGTACTCTCGCTGAAAAATTCAAATATTGTGTTGTCTGAAAGTGGTTGTCGTTGAATTGGAATCATTTAATATAATCAGAAATCGATAAGGCTGATCATACTTTGGACATCCCTTGGATGTAAAGATGTTCAGGGAAAATTAGACTGTTCAGTTGGAACATATATCTAAAGAAATTACCATTGTTCTGGAAGGTATTATAATCCAAAATTCGCTTATATACTGAATACCTTTCATTTGTTTCACAAGATATATTCCTTTTCTATCCAAGAGCACGTTGTGACCAAGATCACGTTTAAACATTATTCCATGCAAAAGTTTGTTAGATGGGATTTTACGACACACCAACACGATCGTTTTATATAGTGTCACCTAGAGAAGAAAATGGTGCAATGTTGCGGTACAATTAGGTAAAAAAAGTTGGGGTACAGTTCAAATTCCTCTGAAATGTTCAGGCAAATGCGAGAGTCGTGTCAAAAGTTTCTATACAGTTTGCTTTCCTTGAGAAAGCCCAGAATAAGGGAAGAATCTGTCTGCTCAAATAGTTTTCAGATCTGGCACAGCATAGTACTTCTGGCGAACATGGGAGTATTCACAACAGTCAACGAGAATGTGACTGACAAAAGAAAAAAGTAAAGGGGTAAAATTCAACAAATAATCTAGGTAAATCCAGGAGACGTCAAATATTTCTATACATGCCACTTTCCTTCAAAAAGCCCAGAATGAGAGTAGGGTCTGTGCGCTCAAAAATGTCTCCATACAAAAGAGTGGGTGTTTGCCTGGAGTTTCTTGCACATGGGAAGTGCCAGTGACCTGTAGGCGGTATTTTAGCATATTTTCCTTCGTGCTTCTAGACGACATGGTTGTATATACAGCAAGGGAGGGTATCAAAGAAACGTAATGTTTCCATGGAAATGACAAACATACAAAATATGAAACATGAAGATGGCCTAAGTATAGATTGTAAGGTCTGAGAAGGGTCAATTTTTCTTGGTTCATGCCGCGCAGTGATGGCGCCAGGTGGGGGACAGGGGGCCATGGCCCCCGTCGGGGAATGTTTACACTTTTTTACAGTCGGGGAGTCTTAGTCGATACGGTAAAGTGTGTAGTCCACTACGACGACAAGTCGCCCCGACGGTTTACCTGTTTTTTGCTCTCAAGAGGACAATTTCCCAAAATTTTCGGCGCGCTAGGCGCGCGGTAGAGTCACTCCAGTTTCTTCAGTACTTCCATTCTACATTGCTAGATAGCACAAGACCTGTAAAACTTAACAAACTTAAGAGGTCGTAAATTCCATCCCATATCGCAAAGTCTACTTGCTGTTGTCTTGTGTGTGTCATGCGGTACGGTCAGTTGGTGAGCGACTCAAGGAGAAAAATTTGGGTATTTCATAGGGTCGTCCAGGTGGTTTCAATAAAATGTATGTTATCCCTGATATGGTCTACAACCCCTACAGTTTTTTTTTTCTTTTTGTTCTTAATGATTACATATATTGTTTGTGTAAAACCAAAAAAAAAAAAATTTTCGCGCTTCGCGCGCTTTGCAATTTTACGTTTCCGATTCAAAAGTACACTATCAGTGCGCAACTTGGCTCATGAAGTATTCAGTGATATTATACAAAATATGCCGTGCAATCACTTGGAATATTTAGGTTCCTTCATATCCCCTCCTTACCTACCCCCTTGACATAGGGGCTGTCGGAACTTCGGGTCACTGCATGATCCGGCCTCCTGTCGGGAAAATGCTGTCGCTACCGACCTGGTCGGTTTACTTATTTTGGCTTTAAAAAGGGTCATTTCTGCGATAGAATCCAAAATTTTCGGTCCACTTTGCCCACTCTTCCTCAGTTCCGTTACTACTGATAGCTAAATATAGTACAAACCCTTTTCACCTTTCCAAGTAACTTAATATAAGTAGAATACATGGATTTATGTAAATGTCGGTCATTTCATCTTATATTGCTAAACCTAGTTAATGTTCTCTTGTGTCTGTCGTGAGGTACTGCTAGTGACTCGAGGAGGGAAGTTCAGCGTAGATTATGCCCGATATGGCACAACTGCCTTGACAATTGACCTATATACAGTGGCGTAGGAACCGGGGGGCCAAGGGGGCTATGGACCATCAATTTGTTTTAAGGGGGGCCAAATGTCATTTTACCCCCCCCCTCCCAATAATTGCGACAGTTTACAGTTTCGTTTTAACTATTTTTGCTCTTAAGAGGACAATTTCTCTAATAAAAACCTAAAATTTTCAGCGCGCTACGCGCGCAAGAGAGGTATTCTGGTTTCTTCAATAGTTTCATTCTACATCACTAGATAGCGCAAGTCCTTTCCCCCTTACCATAACACGTAGGAAAAGTACACAGTTTATGTAGAGGTCGTAAATTTCATCCCATATTGCGAAGCCTAGCTACTGTTCTCTTCTGTGTTATGCGGTACGGCCAGTTGGTGAAGGACACACCGAGCAATATTTGGCTGTTTCATCGGATAGTCAAGGTAGTTTCGATATAATGCATATTATCTCCTATACGGTCTAGAACCCCTACAGCTTTTCTTTCTTGTTTTTAATAATTACATAGGCCTATGGTTTTTGTGAAAAATGACCCTAAAAATTTTCGCGCGCTTCGCGCGCTTTGCATTTTTACAGTTTAGATTCTGGCAAAAACATTTAATCAACTCGGAACTTAGCTTCTCTCTAGTATATACAAATTTTATGCAATATATGACCAGAATGAAATGGAGGCTAGTACACAGGCTTTCTTCAAATCCCATCTCGCCAGTACTCGACGGCACTGGGGCTGTCGGAGTTTCGGGTCGTTGGCCGTTCGCCGGGCAAATCGTGGGGCTACCTCTACTCAACTTAATAATAAGTTAACAGACTCTGGCTGTAGAAAATCTCAGTTCCAACTAATCCACTGAAATCCATGGGGGATAACTCAACGCTGAACAATTCTGAATGAAGTCGGATAGATTGTAACAGACTTAAAGTGTTAACTTCAAATCAAACTTACAAAATTTGCACAACAAGGACACATCTTGATGGCTTCAAAAATCCTGGCAAGCGCCACTTCCGGTAATTTGGGATGTATTAAAATCTCAGATTTTCTCGGTACGCTTCGTCCACGCAAACCTATGATGGCGCTTTGCTTAGATAGTAAACGGGGTTCAAACTTCCAATCCTCGGACCCAAAGTCTAGGCCAGCTCAACTAATCTGTCCTCACAGAAATGTATTTTATAAAAAAATCAAATCAAACTTTACGTTTTTTTCACAAAAATTACACATCTTAATAGCTGCTATCAAGCCGGACAAGTGCCATTTCCGGCGATCTGGGACGTATTCAAATCTAAAATTTTCTTGGTACGCTCCGCGCCAACCTATGGTGGCGCTCCGCTTAGATAGTAAACGGGAGTCACCCCCACAAAATCCCCAGTCCTCCAGAGCCTCCCAAACAAAAAATCACTCGCATGGTGTTGTTTTTGTTTCCTTTTGCTTTGAATATTTTTATTTTGCTCAAATTAAAATCGGAAGAATCACATTGAGCAAATGTGTTTTAGTGTGGGAAGGGGATTCAAGGTCGAGAAGTCACATCTGGTCTGCCCCCCCCCCCCCAAATGTCAAACATCTTCCTACGCCGCTGATATATATGCTTCAAATAAGTACAGATTCCTTTTATTGTAGGCCTATCCAAAAAAAATTTCGCGCGCTTTGAAATTTCACAGTTTAGATTCTAGGGCAAACGATAAATCAAGGCGGAAATATATTTCTCTAGTATATACAAATATTATGAAATATATGCCCCGCAATGTCATAATCTAGTACACAAGTTTTCTTCAAATCCCTCCTCACCAATTCCTCGACGATATCATGGCTGTCAGCGCTTCGGGTCTCTGGCCCGCCGTCGGGGAGTCTGCTCCCCCGTCGGGCAAATCCTGGCGCCACCCCTGACGCCGCGCCAAACGATGGTCGCGCTCCGCTTAGATAACGAGACAACCAAAAATACCATGCATGCGATTAAGCCTACTAGTTGAATTTTAAGGCCCCAATACCAAAATACTTTCAGAAGATTTCAAAAAGAGAAACCAAATTTTCTTTATTGAGCACAAGCGAGCAACTTTCAGTGAGTCACTGTGAGTGCCTTGAGAGAGCACAACAAATGACTGAATGTTCCGAACTCCTGACGCCCAAGATCGTTATCGGGCTGTATAGCATGCATCTCTCACAAGAAGGAAGGCAACTTTTTGACAGGACATTTATCATAAAATTTCTGACACAGGGAATTTCAATGAAAACTTGTTTTTATACGTGATCAAAGAGCCTAGGAAACGCGTGGGAAATGCCATTTCCTGCAATCTGGGGGTCTTCTGAACCAAAAATTTTCTCTGTACGCTTCGCGCCAACTCATGGTGGCGCTCCGCTTAGATAGTAAGTATAATCCCAAAACCCCCCCTTTAGTCAAAACCTGCATCCGCCCCTGGAGAGTTCAGTTGCTAATCCGTTGCTGGCTGTACCGACGGCATGTTTCTTAATGAAATGGTAGAGAAGCATGATGAAAAACGGTCCGAGTAACTGCAAAGCCCGCTCCAGTCGCGTATCCCTGGACGGGGGTGGGGGCCTGAGGCCTAATTAACTTAAGTCCAGTGCAAAAAACAATGCGTATCAAGTATTTCTTAGGGGGAACATTTCAGTTTTTGAATATGATTCTCTACTGTACCTCCTTGACCTGTAGTCTTCACTTCGAAGAAACGCCACGAGTCCGGTGTTCTTATCTAGTCACTTGATGTCGAGTTTCGAGTTACGTCGAGTCACTTGGTGTCGAGACTCAAGTCTTTAACATTTCAGATCGAATCAAGTCTTCTCGAATCTCCGTTTGGATTCGAATCCACTGTGTAGTTGGTCACTCGCGTCACAGGATTATATATTAAGTCGAGTCACCGAGAGTCTCAAATTAGGCAACTGGAGTCTGTTCAAGTCCTTGAATTAGTTTGAGTCCTTTATCAGGTATTTGTGTCACTATAAATTAAACTACTTTTAGTAGGAATAAATTAAGTCTGTTTCAGTGAGGATAATTCGTCAAAAGATATCTGTTGGGGGTTGACTCGAGTCGCATCGAGTCACTCGAGTCAAGTCGGACCCTCTTCATTCGAGACCCGCGTCACAGCGGGTCTTTGGAGTCTACAAATGATAGTGACTTCAGTCGAATCGAGGCGAGTCTCTGAGCTGGGGTCTCGAGCCAGACTAGAGTCTATGAAATTGAGACTCGAGTCACATTATTGATTGGAGTCATTAAAAGACTGCCTGAGTCACGCCTCTGGACTTCACATTGAAAGGGTGTGCTTTGAGGTCCGAGCGGTGCCACCGGCGTCATTGTCTTAGTGTGATATTAGCCCCCTGCATCAAATCCGCTTCTCGGCCATCCTGATTATACGGCACATGAGGTATGCCGATCACTTTTTGCACTGGCAATGATAAATGGTTCCCGGACAATTACCCCCACACCACCTCGGACAATTACCCGGACAAGTTCCCCCGGGATAATTCACCCCGGACAATTTCCACCCCGGAAAATCCCCCCGCGTGGTTTCCATCCAGAACAATTGCACCTTTTGTTGGTTTGGGAAGTTGTCTTAGGGGTAATGGTCATGGGTGGGAAGTGTCCGGGGGATTCGCCGGGTGGGAATTTTCCTGGTGGGAATTTTTCGGGGCGAATTGATCCAGGTGGACTTATCCGAGTGGAAACTGTCCGGGTGGATAGTTGCCTGGTCACGGTGATCAAACTGAAGCTTCTTGGCATTCAAAAAAACAACAACGCAACATGTATAGATCTGTGTGGGTGGGGCATTTGTGTCAGAAGTTATGCATCAAACTCAGATGTTTCGATGGAAACCAACGTTTGGCCTTGTGCAATGTAGGCCTAAGACAATTTGATGCAATGTGTATTACAATTTAAGCTAGGTGCCTATGCTTGTGGTCTTTGCCTGCGGTTATTTTGCGGTATCTTGTGATTGCTTAAATGCGGAATCCGATCGCAGTAAATCGCATGTAAATCTCTGGGTCGCTTTCGTCTTGCGGAAAATTGATCACATTAATCGCGGAAGTTCTGAGCCCGCGCAATCGCATCAAGGATTCCTAAGCCAGGACACTCTCGGAGAGCTAACATTTTTAAAGAATACATGCACAATAATCGCAATAAAGAGATTTGAAGCTGAGTTTGTAGCCTGTTTAGCTTGAAAAAAGTAATCTCTTTAATAGTGCTGAATCATATATGTGCATTTGAAGGGGTTTTCTATTTAAAAGTGCGTTTTTGGCTGAAAAGTGTCAAGCATAAATCTGCACAGCTGGAAAGCCACAAAATAGCTTATAAAAAATTCTGCGGAAATTGCGATTTTGGCTTTCTTCCGGAGCATGCGGTGCTCTGCGATTGATATGCGGTTCTAGCGGATGTTGCGGAATGTTGATCTCTACAAGGCAGAAAAAACGCTGCCACAAGGAAACCTCAAAATTGCGGACAGCAAAAACCGCCAAGTGAGCACTTGGCTTTAAGCAATGTGACTAAGTTCGTAACTAAACATGGTACTGAAGGTGGGGCGATATATTTTCCGTGGGGGACAAAGATTTTAGGGGGTGAGGTAGACTAAAATGCATTAAGACAATAGTAAATTTTAAATTTCTAGGAAAGCGAATTTTTTTTTTTGTAGCAGGCGGCGGTCCCTAGCCTCCCCCTTTGCTACTATACCAGGGAGGTGACATCACCTCCCTGGCTGTACTGGATTGATTGTGACCGGAAGTTTGATGTCTTTCTCTTTATTGATTTATGAAGCAGGCCAAGTGGCTCCACCCGTCTCCAACTCCACCAACCAATATCATCACACCAATTATGAGAATTTTATCCGCGCACCGACCAATAGATTCAGTCCTTACAGCCACTCCAACATTGAACTTGCCAAAAACTTCAAAATTCGTCGAGAGAGATTCGTCTGGAAGGAGAGCTGCACCAAAGTGTTGGAAGCCTACTTCAAGAAAAACCCGTACCCGAACGACCTTGAAAGAATTCGCTTGTCGGACGCTTGTAACGCAATGCAACAAATACCAGGTGGGTGATTGGTGTCGAATGTCGTCATTACGTCATTCATCTTTATTCCTGTTTCCATAGGTTATATGCAAATGACGTCATATGGGCATGAAAACTTAAGTGCCACGCCCGTGCTCAGAGGACCCGCATGTACACACTTTTGTACACCTTGTAGTCTTGCATGTCCTCTAAGATAGAGGTTATGAAGTAGGTGATGACGTCAGTTTGTAACATCTTTTAAGGTTTTTAACCCACGTCATTGAAAAGCGTGCCTATATTTATCCTATATCTTACACTTCAAGCGGAAATTGCTTCACAATGGTATCTAAAGGAAGAGTTCCGGCAAATAATTCAAATTTTTGAGGTGGTAATCAAATATTGACTGCGTATTCACGTTGGCGACGCCACTACAGCTGATAGAATGCGCCCACCAGTTTGAATGTTAATCGTAATACCTCCTGCTTAGTACTCATTTGAAGTACGAAGTATTCGAGCCTTAGCCTGGCGCCCAGCCAGCAGCTCTGTATTTTTACTTTTTTTTTTTCGTTGGGGGGATTTTTTCTGTCAGTCTGTAGGGATCTTTGGTACCATCAGTAGGGTCCGTGAAAGCTGTTGAAAATTTCGGGGGAGGGGGTACAAAAAATTGTGGGATATTGATCCAGAATTCCCTATGTGGCTTCGAAACCGACTTAGTTGTGTTTTCATAATCACAAAGCCCTTAATACAACCAGGCAGGGGCGTATATACATGAATTCGCAGGATGGGGGGGGGGGGGGGGAGGGTGAACTATTTTTGGACCTACGTCATTTCTTGGAGACCGACTCCCGCTGACACACTTGTACGACCCGAATTTTCAAAGACCTTTTTTTTTTCTTTTGCACTTCAGATGTTGTTCCGAATTTTCGAGGACCTTTTTTCTTTTTTTGGCTTTTTTGCACTTCAAACGTTTTTCATGTCTGGTCTACTGTTACAAAGGCACACTGAACTGGATTTGAGACCGACTTTGTGGCGCTCAGAGACCGACTTTTCATATTCAAGGGGGTGTCACCCCCCACACCCCCTGTATTTACGCCCCTGCAACCAGGGCCATGTTTCATAAAGTTATGATCGATCTCAAGTTAAATCTGCGATGCGATCGTCAAATTGAAATCAAACTTAAGATCTATCTTAACCCTTTATAAAACAAGCTCTGTCTTAACCTGAAAATGTACAAAAAAGTAACATGATGAATAAAAAGTACAAAATTTATGCCCATCAGTGAGAGTGTTATTGCCAACATGAATTATACGATTTATTTTCTTCCTTCATTACTAAAGGTCATGCGATTCCAGAGAGTTGCATCGTCACACCGGAGAGGGTCTACCATTGGTTCGCTAATCGTAGAAAGGAACTGAACAAGAGGAAAAGATTGTGTAAGTACACTGAACTCTGTTTAATAAGGGAGTCCTAACAACCCCCTGGTTCAATATATGACCTATGACGCTTTGGATCACGGGCAATGACTGCAAGGAAACAAAGACGTTGGAACTATAGTAATCGCATGTAAAATAGGTTGAACCAGGGAGTTGTTGGAAGGAGATCCAACGCTCTATAGACTCTTTGAAGCAATGTTCGTTTCCGGCTGTTATCTTGTCTTTCTTCTCAATATTCTTATCTCAATACCTAGGTCAACTAGCATAATGTCGTCACTTATTTTGTAGTTATTCTGTAGCTATAGTATAGTAGAATATCTTAAGGGGGGAAAATGCTCATAAGTCTTGACTTCTCTTTCCTCCTTTTCTAGTTATTTGGATAGGCTTGTTAAATGTATATATAAATTGCACTCATTGTAAATATTGTACAAATTTGCTAGAAATAAACATTGAAGTGAACTGAACTGAACTAGGATCAGTGATGCATCGTCAAAATGACATTGAGAAGACACGTCCCTTACGTTGAACTCGTTAACTTTTCGTTGCCAACCGTCGTGCAAAAATGTGAAATTTTAATCTTTCGTCGTTGTTCGTCACACTAAATATCATTTTATTAAAAGTCAGCTAAAAATTTCTTTCCAACGTACTTTTTGAATATGTTTCTTAATGATGAGAAAATTTGCTAAAAACTAAGAGAAATGTATAGGCTTGAACAATGTTTCCAGCAGGTGACGCATTAAACTCGTGGAGGCACAATTGAAGTACATTATTTTAACGTTTGTTGCCAGCCGTTTTACTGAAAATCCTGATTAAATTTTGTTCATTGGCCGAAACAAACCTTACTTCAAAGCATGTACAGACAATGGTTTTTGTCTCGGGATTACTTAGAAAAGAAAGGAGGAGATCATCATTAAAAGGGTTTAATCAACAGACTTAACAATAGGAAGAAAAAGACCTGTCAATTAAACGGCAGTGCCTGAAAAGAATTTAATCATTTTTAAGTACATATTGTCTGACGGATTTGGTCGTATCTCCTTCCTAAGAACTCCCTGGTTGAACCTAACGTCAGTCTGCAGGATGTTTTTGACAGTAATATTATGATATTCCTTTTACAAAATTAAGGCTCAGAAAATTTCTAAAACTTTACGGGGGAATGGGAGATTGTCAAAATTTGGGAAAGAGGCCTGGTACCAATTTTGGGGAACTTCTCTGGAAATTCCCTTTCCATGGCTACGGTTCCACCATTGAACGCGTTATTTTGTAAAAACCGATGCATTCAAGGCAGACTTTTGTACTTAAATTCATCTTCTACACTAATATTCGTACTCGACATTTGTACTCGTACTCCTGCTCAGAAAATTGTACTCGTACTAACACTAACGAGATTTAAACCGAGTTCACATTATACATAATCCCTTTTTTTTTCTGAAAACGGGGGGGGGGGGGTGGCGCCAGGACTTGCCCGACATGGGGGCCAAGCTTCCTAACCGGGGGCATGTAACCCGATTTATCCGCTTGAGTTGGTTTACATGTGATTATCGCCTTGACAACCCCTTCTAGTGTTTCCGCCTTGATTTAGATGGGTAAACTACACTTAGCAGACTTTTCTAAGCATTCTCGGTTACTGCAGAGTAAGTCGTGCATACTTCCAAAAGTAAATTACAGTATTTAAAGTTGAATATCTCAAATATCCTGTTTTCGCCGTAGCTGAAATAATTCCTGTGAGTTTATCGCAAACTCAAGAAGCCCATTCTTCAGCCGGTCCAAATAAAAGTCCCGATGACAGCCAAAGTATGCCATTTCCTGGTAAGTGTAATACAAACAACCTTAATTTGTTAAAAATAAGGTACAGTGTCAGATCCAGAGATCCTCATGAGGGGGGGGGGGGAGGGGAAGGGAGCTCCTAAAGAGGGAGGCATGTGGAACGGAAGCTGATCTCAACCCAACCGGTCAGATTAAAGTTGTTTTGTGATCATTTAGTGATGGCTAAGTACTTTCGTGTTAATAAATATCAGCCAAAAACTTGGTCCGTTTCCAAAATGTTATGGACCTATATACCCAGAATGTTAGGAGTAGGGTGGAAGAGGCTTCAAGTCACGGGTTTTGTTGCACATATAACAAAATTGTTTTAACGTGTCATTGGAAGTATAAAAAAAATGCCTTCATTTTCGCGAAGGTCTTTTTGTGCGTGTTTGAAGCTAGGCAGACATTCGTCACCCGAAAATATCTTACAGGTTTGGAACTACCAGAATTGACCATTGCTGTCTACACTTTGACTGGCATACATAACAAACTCGGACTGGCTAAAAACTTCAGAAGATCACCCACAATAGTGTTCTCAGTCGAGTGTGGATTTGAACAATAAGACTGTAGACCTCTGTCTGTGAGGTGCTGAAGACAGTTACTTTTGAAATTGGAGGAACTGGGAGAAAACCTGGATGTGACAATTTTAGCTGCATGGAATGTTAAAATTCTGGCTTCATATGCTTGACAAGAAATTATGTCTAAATACGAGCTAACCTGTAAAAATTTCTGTTAATTTACAGAAAATAAAACAAAGAAATAAAAAAGAAATACAGGAATTTTCTGGTAATTAATTACCAGAACATTTCTGTATTTCTTTATTTTATTTTTTGTAAATTTACATTTTGCAATTTACATTTTTAACTGTGTAGCAAGAGCATTCTGTTATTGCACACTAAAGCTGCACCGTTAAGGGTTAACAAGGGTTAACTTTTGTATCCAAAGTTATATCTTCCTTTTTCCTGAATTTTGTGGTAGGCTTGACTTCGTCTCGAGACCAAGGAAAGGACGGTGATCCTTTGAACAGAGACTGTGGCGACCAAGTCATTGTGCTTGAGGGAGATGACGACCATCCACGTGACCCTAAAGAAATTGCTAGTCAACTCCAAGAGGTCAACAACTCCATTATCACCTTTATGAAAGCTGTCGAGGAGAAGACAGACGAAGAAGAATTAGAAAATAAAGCAGGAGTCGCCATGTTGAATGAGTAAGATTCCTTTGAGCAAGGCGGGATGAGATGGGGGTTAGGAACCGTGGGAAAAAAACGGAACGCAGACAACACTTGGGAAGTTTAGCAAAAGGTTCCCTGAAACTCTAAACACACTCGTTTTCTCATACCAATCTTCTTCAGGTTTTAGATCTCCGTCCTATCTGAAATATTCTCTGAAGAGAGTTTAGTTGATTGCAAAGATCCTCAAAATGCAAGGGGGTATAGCCTGGAAAGAGAGACCACTTCGACATTGATCAAAGTTACATAAAGCTTGACGACAAGTACACCTTGAACATGAGCGTCCGCGGGTTGGGGCAAGGCCCCCCATCCCGGAAAACCAATAACTTGAAAAAAAACTTGAAAAGGAAATAACTAAAACTTAAAGACTAATTCTGTCAAAAGTAAAAATTCTCGTAACATTTTGCATCTAGACTCCTTAAAAAAGGCAAAAACTTTTCAAAGGGGAGGGATACACCTCCTCCCCTTACACCTCTCCCCCAGACCAGCGACAGTACAGTACTACACTATGTGATCCCTCCAAGTGGTTACTCCAGCTACGAGCCTGCTGATCTGATTAATTAAAAGTTTTGTCCCCCCCCCCCCCCGATTTTTTTTTTTCCGCGGACGCCCATGACCTTGAAACACATCATCGGTAGCCGCACGCTCTCTTCCTGAGCAGGTTATCGAGGAACCTTTGTAGAAGGTGGAGGCAATCAGACTCCGTTCCGCAGGAAATAAGCGGGACGCAATTGTTCGTACCGTCGACCAAAAAAGACTGTCTGCTGTATGGTAGACTTCAATTTTAATACGTCACCAACTAAAGCCTCTTCGCAATAATCATTCACAAGGATTACTGCGGAGGTTGTGAGGACAATATCGGGTATTTTCAAATTTGGAGATCTTATTAGGAAATTAGGCTCTAAAAATTGTGACAGTCTTTTATCATTCGCCTATTTATGTGAATAATTTTGCTTCCAAAGTGATAAAGTTATACTTTTTAATGTTTTGACAATTTGGATTAGTTAGTTGTAAATTTTGATAAACAGAATGATTGGCAATAAGCTGAATAAATTTTCACGAGGACAATCAAACCTAAGTGTACACGTGGAATATCATTAGAACGAATAAAAAATGTAATAAAATTAAATGTGAAACAGAAACCCGTTGAAATGGATGGTATAAGAAGTGTATCCCACCTTGTGTTTTTCGCGTAAATTATTGTTTAGTCTTCTTAAGAGAGAAGGAGATGTCGTAGGAGAAACCAGGGAGTTGCTATTGGTCAAATAGTAACTTCCTGGAGAAACGAGGCTTCAACCCTTATTGTGCAAATTTACCAGAATTATTTGTGACCAAAGTATTGTAACATAGAATGCCATTTGTTATGAAATAATTTATTGTTTTTCCAAGTTTAGGCAACAATTCGTTCGAAGTGCAAAATGTATTGTAACTTTCTTAGACATTTATCGTTTGTATTTAATATTTATTGAAAGACTTTTAAGTTTTGCTACATGATGACGATGTTGTTTGTAGGGACTTTGCATTGTACGGAACGTCTACCCACCTCCAAAATTTGGGTCACATTTAGCTGTAAATGTGTTATTTCTAAAGGAGTGCTATTTAGATACGAGCTGACTGCTGAAGGTTGTGGGTGAAAGAGTCGGAAAAGTATTAAGTATGGTACCGTCACGGGAACGTATGATAATGTAACTTTTGAGTGGGCTCGAGGAGCGTTTTATTATGTACTGTGCGGGCAGAGTAAGAAAAATTGCGGGCAGCATGGGTGCCTAAAGACATGAGTGGATGAATGTGGTTACTTTCGAAATAAAAATCTGTTTGCTTTTTGAGGAAGGTCACGCAGGCTATCTCCAACTGCAGGTCGATAACCAGAAAACTTTACCAAAGGGAGTTTGGACTCGATGGTACCCGTTGCGGCGGAACCGGGGGTGGGGTGGGGGTGGGGACCTTGGAGGGTGCAGCCCCCAATGAAAAAAGTGAGGGGGCTAAGCCCCCTAATATTTGTCAAGTGCTCCAAGAAGTGGGGACCGGACCACAGGGAGATTGCAGGCATGAGATCCACTTTTCAAGGCTGGGTACATGCAGCTTAGAACACTCGGGAAGTGCCGTTTTAGGCCATCTGGAGGGTTTGTAAAGCCAAATATTGTCATGTCCGTTCCGCGCCACCTGATGGTAGCGCTCCGCGTAGATAGTCTTGCTAGCACTCAGTCCCCCAATATTTTTTTTGCGTTCCGCCGCGCCTGGATGGTACACAAGACTCCACAGGGAGTCTTGTATAGGCTTAGTGCAAGTAAGAAGTGTCTGGAACAGCGTAAATAAAAATTTTGATCTGTGTAACTACTTTTTTCTTCAAAAGTCCTTTAAGCTGTATGCGGAAGAGCGAAACCAAGCAGCGAACCCTAAGGGGTTCTGTTTCCTAAAATAGCTGCGTCCATTGATGGAACACAAAGACTTTAAGTGACCAAACTCTTGACCTCTAAACCTTTACTTATGTGTCTGACATGCATGGCACTGACTAGACTGGCTGAAAAGTGCACATATTACATTATATACATAGGCGGAGGAACCTTATGTGATGGTGGGGGAGGGGGGGGGGGTGATGTTATGACTTGCATGAAAATGCTAGTTGACCCATATGTGCCGCTGTAGCGCCCGAAAAAATAGCAGCGTATTGCCTGAATTTTAAGGAAAATGCCTTGGGGGGGGGGGGCGGTTGTTATCTACTCGCATGTCAGAGACAAAGTATCCTCTTGTGCATAACAAGCATATACTGGCTTAAAAGATTGACCACTGACTACTCCAAGAAGATGACTTGTTTTCGTCACAGCGCGTACCATGTGAGCAGAATCTACGTTCCTCATTAGTCGTGAAGCAAAGTCCCAGTGACCAGGCAGTTGCACAGTTGTATTCCTTTAATATCTTACAAAGTATTACAAGTATTTCGTAAGGAAAACTAATATTGCGAAGTCATATTGAACATCGCAGGCTACTAAAAACAATATCAAGAATGACTGACAGTGTTGGGGGTTCATTTTGATGTTAGTTGTTTTGTTGGTAAGCCACCCGACGTTAAGTTGAAAAAAGCCGTAGACCTTTACATTTTTGGTATTGGTCTTCAAACAGTACCCTGATTGTAGGTATGTTATTGAGTGACTGGTTGGTCATCATGGGGAAGCTACTCAAGTAAAAATAAGTGTTGTTGATACGTACTTAAAATTTAGTCAGTATTCTTCGATGAACACATTTCACTTTTGATTCAAGGAGAAGACTCTTTGAAGGTTGCTGTAGGAAGTAAAGTATGGTAATAGTTGCTTTGCGTTTTTTCGTGATATAAATGTAGCGTACTATGCTATCTGATTTATGTATTCACTTTTATTGGTGGACAGGAGGTAGGGTGACATGGACGGTAGCCCTGAGGAAACCAGTGTGGCTGTGTCTTTGCTCTAAGTTTAGATCACAAGTTTCTATCACTGCACCACATTTCATCTTGAATAACTGTATGATGCTTCCTTTTAAACTAACAATGAGCTTCCATTATCCATTAATGCTTGTTCCTTTTTTATAACATAATGCGGAAAAAGCATGGCAAAAGTATGCATTTTTGTCACCAGAGTTATGCATAACGTCAAAAATAACATGTTTCTAACCTAGACCAAAAACGGTAAAATCTTGTAATTTAAAATTATATAAATTGCTATGGTAAAGCATTATTGGTTAAAATTATGTAATTTGGAGAACACATTTTTTGAAATGACGTTTATATGCAATAACTAACTGCACTGTGAAAGGCGCATATGGTTATGAAACTTAACATTGCTCTCAAAAAGTTTTGAATTGGAAACACTATGATGTATGTAGTTAAGGAGGTATTGCATAAATCTGAAAGGGAGGAAGGGGCAGAAACGTTCTACCACTCCCAGTGGGATCACGAGTACGTACTGGCCATTGGTGAAATTATTTATACTGCAGAGTAAAACACATAGTTTTGTGGGGTTAGGAAGTTGTCCCCTAATCCTCAAAGGGATAAAGATTTTGAGTTTTAAACTTGAAAGTGAAAACTAACACCTGCTGCAAAGTGGATGAACCTCAAAAGAGTCCTGTGAAATGCAAAATGGAAAGACATGTAGAGTCAAATTTTACAATAAAGTATTCACCTTTTTCCAATACACCAGTATTTTTTCAACCCCTACAGGAAGTGACAACATCCACATTTTGTGTCACTGGTAATTTGCAGAGAGTGGGCCCATACGATTGTTCTGGGTGACATCAAGGTTTATTAATTGTTAAAATATAAAGAATATTCATGACGTATTATGCCTTGAAATCACTGAAACACAAAAATGTGGATTTCAAACTATACTTCAAGTTTGGGTCGTACATGATTTTAAGGATGAACAGATGGAAACTGAAGTTTCCCCCTTTGAGTTTGAACTCATTTTCATGATTGGGTCCTTTTAACTTTGGTCCACTCTGCAAGCCTGTAGCCAAGGGAGACCCCTCCCTCCCTTCCCTCTCAGTACCTTGCTTAGTTGAGCTACTGGTATCAGGAATGATTGAAAGAAGGTACACATTTAAGGCTCATAAAGGAGATTTTCTTGAGATTTTTTGTGTTTCTTCCGAAGTTCCAACACAATTTGTCAAGAACCAAAACGAGGGGTTGTTGACCACTCATTTCTATGGGGACCATCTGTGACCAAGATTTTCTTCAATTCCAAAGAAACAATAGTTGTTGTACTGCCAAAGAATTCAGATGTTGCAATATTGCATAGAGAAATAGATTTTTGTATTTATGTGTTTTTTTGGTGCAACTTGTACGAAATAAAGAAAAAAAATGTCATGTTCATTGTCATCTTTTATCATTCTGTATTTTTCTTTCTGGTATCTATAAAATGGTCATCCAGATCAAATACTTTTACAGTTAGTTAGGCTAATGCTTCAAGATGACACAAATCACAATTATCAAGAGAGCAAATTTAGATCCAATGTGTGATCATAAAAGAACACTTTCTCTTCCCACCAAAACGGTCACACTTCTGGGAATTGTTCTGGAACAGGGTTGAGCAATATACGATATATATCACCAGAAGTCTATATCGCGATATGCAATATGAAATACTCTTATCACAATATGATGATATAGAAAAAAAAAAACTTTGGAGGGACTGAAACTTCAATAAAATAAATTTTAAAGATGAAAGAGTGTTTATAAGTTCAGTATTCATTCATCAATTTCGTACTGATTTAGAAAATTAGCTGTAAAACTCTTTTAGGATTATTTATGCACATTTAGCCTTGTCTACAACAGGTTTATCCATTTTGGCAATATATCACAAAAATTTTGGCCATACTATCGAGATATATTGATAAAGATCTTTCTCATATCCCCCAACCCTATTCTGGAAGGAATTGTCCAGAATGGGAATTTCCACATGGTAAAAGTCCAGGAAAAGTCATTTGTTAATCAAAAATTGTCTACCGGCAATATTCAGTAGGGCATTTGTCCAGTCACTCCCACACCTTAAGGTTTCCCTGGTTACGCCCTTACCAGACTGGTAGCATAATGCCAAAATCCTTGAAGAATCATTCTTTTACCTTATCTTCGTAGCAGTTGTGCAATATGAACGCCTTCTTTCACACAAATAATCTAACATTTGTAAACAATGACAGAGATCATTGAATTTCAGTATATTCATGGCCCTAATTTGGAGTTACCTCTCGACTGTTGATTGGTTGCAATAAAAATATATCCATATTGCAAGACAAAGAGAAAATGTAATATTGTTGTATGACATTCCCACTCTAATACAATAAGTCAAAGGGACTTCTTTGTTAAGTGAGGTTTGAGCGAGAGAAATTACACACTAAAACCTCATTGAATTTAGTCATATGGAAATAAACAGTACCTAGACTTGCTTTAGTTGATTTTTCGTTGAATATTTATGATTTGTGTTTGCTATGATCATAAATATAAAAAGTTAACAATGCGCAGTTTTTACGCAGATCGGCGAAGATCTGCAAAGGTAGTCGCTGGAGTAATACGCATCCACCAGGCGGGCAACCTCCAAAATCCACTATAAACTTCAATAAAGAAAACAGATTAATGTCCTCTTTATGAGACCTGCATAAAAACCAGCCAAAAAATGTATCACTGTTTCCAAGGTACAAACACTGTTCTTAACTTTAAAACCCATGATTTCAGGGTATAGAAAATTAATTTACCTTATTTTAAAGAAATGATCGAGGCTATTATAAAAGGAAACCATCTGCTTTGCTACACATAAATTATTAGTTCACCTATAGTTGCAATGATGGTTTCAAATGATACAGCATTCACAATAGTTTTGGGAAGTAAAGCCATTGCCAGTTTGTTGGAGAGACAGAATGGTCCATAAGCACAGTTTTTGCCTTTATCAATATGAATGTTCGCAGGATTGGACAAGAGTCCCAATGTCATGGCTGCAAGTTCAGTACAAATATTTACACAAGACTGACATCATGAATGTTACTACCTCTTCAGCTGTGTTACCTCCTTTTCCGAACATCTGTCACCAATTGAATATGCACACATGCGACAAAGAGAAGAACTTGTTGCAAGACAACTTACTTCAAGCTGAGTGAAAGAAACCTGCAAAACAGGCTCAGCCTCTCACACAATCCTAGTGTCACAAACCAAGCCTTTACATATCTCACTGATAAAGTCAGATGTTACAACCAGCTTGGTAGGCTTGAGAGACAAAGACTGAGTCTTAAGTAGGAACTGAACAAAGTAGTCTTCCATCTCTTGGAGCAAAAGTTGCTCTCTCAAACAAGTTCCCCACACCTTGAGATTACCACCTTGTCCTTGGGTTTGCCTGACTTAGATCCTACAGCTTCCATCTTCCGGACGACATCCATGCCCTCAATCACTTCACCAAACACAACGTGTTTGTTATCCAACCTGTTGTAGATAAATGAATAAAACCACTTTTAGCTTTGTCATGCTTGTATGGATAAATGGACACATAACAAGGGCAACCAGAGGAAAACACTGGATAAAGAAAGCATTGTAATATATTACCACGGGCACAGAGTTTGCGAACATAATGCAAATTTCTAAATGAAAAAAGCAGGCCACTTTCAAGCCCTTAAAATTTACACCTATTTTACATTCAATAAACCAGACCATACTGTATATGGTAGCTAACTTGCAAATCAGCGGGCTAAAAATTATAACAGCAGAAAATAATTCTAGGGCTGATTTCACAATCAAAAACTTAAGACACTGTTAACAGATCACTTTACTACCTGAAATCATTTCTTAAAGCAGCAGAGATGAACCTTAGTTTGCTAAAAGCAATAATGATGAGTTTACTTCTTTAAGCCTACTGTTACACACATCACTACTACACAACTATGTGACACAAAGTGGTTGCAAAAGTCAAGTGGAATATATTGGAAAAATTGATCAGCAAATTGCTATGGATTCTAGGATAGCAATGGATGTCAGTGTTTGTAGTGATGATAGACATACAGAATAAATATTTTTTTGTTTACTGGGGAGGGGGGGATTTAGGGATGAGCCATTTTTGCCTGAGAAAAACCTGTGCTGCCCCCAGAAAATTGCCTTGCTTTTAAAAAAAAATTCCTGAGAAAAAATTTTTCCCCAAAGTCTGGATGGGGGTGGGGGAGGGATACAGCCCAGCAGCCTCCCTGGCCTAGTGAAACCCTCCATAGGTTTATTGCCAGTTCTAGCATAAACTGCCTTACAAATCACTACGGTGACAAGCAACATAAGAGCAGAATTTCTTTCTTTTTCCAAAAAACTGACAAGCAAAGGCATACTTATTTTATTACTTCCTTAAATTTTTCACCCTGACAAATAGCAGATCCACACTGCAGGAACTATAAGCAGTGCAGTTTACCACTAGCAAATTCTGTTGTGACTGAAGGCTTTATAGACAGTTGTTTACTTCAGTCTTTCCTATACCATTTGCATACGTATTCAATCAAATTACTTGTCTCAATCATAATGATTTTCTGGTATTAAGGGCAACTTTAGGGCAGTGTTCATGAAGCTTTGCAATTTTTGCCATATTATTCTGCATACCTATGGTCACTGCACACATTGACATTCATTGCAAATTTCAGTTCTAAGGTGGGACCAATTAAAGGTTGTGTGACATGCCACCAAAAAGAGCTGTTTCACTTGTCACTTAAAGAATTAGGTCCTCCAATCAAAGATCGGTTGGAATTATTTCAATATCTTTTACCGTTCTCAAAATATACGTCTTCAAAGTTTGATGGTTTCTGAAGAAACTAATTGCCTATGCAAAAATAATGATGTGGAGTGTTGCACAGTGTTATGATTTCTTTTGTTAACCCTATATAAATTATCTCTTAATTACTGATCACATAGATTACAGTTTGGTGAGTGATATCAATATTTTTCAAGGAAAAAATTTTAAGTTTTATAATAAATCCCTCAGGGAATAACAATGCTACCAGTGTCCTTGAAATTAAGGTTGAAAAAAAAGGCTAACATGTGCCATATATGGTATGTCCCTCTTTCGATGTCACATATTTGCATGTTTAGCTCATGTTTATTCACGATACAAGTGTGAAATAGAAATTTCCCTGTAAAAATGGTCAATATTTGATGGATTTTAATGGAAATTGCAGCTATTTTTTGGATTTTTAATGCTTTTTACATCAAATATCCAACTATGTTATTTTCATGTCCCACAACCTTTAAAGTGCAAATATAAAAAAAGCACAAAATATGTCAGGGCAATACTCAAAATCGATCACTACAAACCATGGTGTTTTTTCTGTTGTGATGAAAAATTGCGATCCATTTGTTCCAGGACCTGAGTTGGCCATAGAGAGTAAGCCTAGTTAGAGGTTAAAAAGATACACTGTATGATACTACAAGATTTATGTAAAATTTCAAATTCCTATTAACTCAACTCCCATGATATCTGTATCTTTTAAAGTTAATTTCAGTATTGACAGAGGCAAAGATGGATGAGAAGAAGTGCTGTTCAGCTTTATCCTCTTTTTCCACACTCTCCCTTACCTCTACTAACATCCCCCTCCCCAACCCACCCCACCCCCAGCCCCAGCCCTTCGGAATACAAAAGAAGTCCACCTTAATTTACATAGAGCATTTCATTTTCACTTACTGACAAGTATATTTAAGATTTAGGTTTAAAAAGAAAGAGCTTAAAAGAACAGATCTACTGTACAAGAACTTCTTAAAATGGCATAGCACAGAGTTGACAAGAGCTCTTCTACCAATAAATGCCACCACTACTGTGGCATTCCTTATAAAATTCCCTTTTGGTAGGAAATGTAATAACTTCAGCTGACTAAAATAAAAATTACCAGAATGTTCTCAGTCCCTCTGTGACATCAAAAAATTAATAATGGTGTACATATACTACTCTTTTAATTTTCATATAATAATGATGGCAACACCATTAGCAGAATAAGAGCAAGGTTTACCTACCTGGCTGTGTATGTAATAATGTAAAATTTTCATCCTCAAATTTGGATCCATAGATTGACTTTCCCCCTGTTCCATTGTGGTTTGTGAAATCTCCACCCTGGCACATCTACAAAATAGCTAGAGTTAAGGAATACTGAGTCATATAGCATTTTCTTAAGGTACTTCATACAAGTTTCAATACATGTTCAAAGAAGGGGGCAGGAAGATATGGGACATGGAAGTAACTCCCATACAGAAAAATTATGCAGGCCCATAACTTCTTCTGCCCCCACCCCATGTTCCCCTGCCCCACTTTCACAAATTTTGGAAGTGTTACTGGAAGTCTTAAAATGATCACCATTAAACCATCTGGCATCCACCTGGTTCTAAATACATTTAATAGCAAAATGATCCAGGTAAAAACACCTACATCTGATCAAAGGATACAAATTGTGGAATGATTCTGTGGAACGTGCTGCCCTTGTATCCAAATCCTTTTTCATGCGTGCATAAACATCGAAAGTTTTCTGCAAGAGAGAGGAGACAATACACTTCCATGACAAATAATAAACACTAGTTTTTAAACTTTTTTCAACAATGCATTTGACAGTTCGACAAGATCCAGGAAAATAAAAAGGTTGTTTCATGTTGTATTGACTCCACTAAAAGAGCTGTTTTTCAAACCTGTGTCCCCAGACAGTTAAACACAATTTTTTGAGAAATAGTCTGTGCCAACTGAATTATCCCTACCACACACTTTAGATATGCTTTCATTGCTAGGGTCACAGCTGTTCAGCACTAGGCATGGTATGGAGATGAGAGGAATAACTTGTCCATTTTCATGAGGCTTAATGGAAGTCTTTAATGCCACTCATAACAGAGTCACAATAAGGCAAAACTACAGAGTATATTTCTTTGCTATTTATTCATTTTTGTGGAAAAAATTTGTAGAAACTCCATTAAAAATAATGATTAGCTCATTATTTGTCAAAATTTACAACTTAAAATAAATTAATTGTTCTTTGTAATGTTGACTTCATCGTATGTTCCAGTGATAATATGTCAGTAACTTCACAGGAAACATACAACAGACTTACTAAATGTCACTGTTTGGGTAAAACGTAACCCCCTGTTGCAACAAGCAAGCAGTCATGTTTTAAGAACAATTTATGAGGACAGTGTTTGTTGTAATGTGTGGTAAGAATTCTATTGACCATAAACCATCTACCTAAATTGTTTACAATTTGCTTTCAGTATGGTGTTATTATCAAGTATAAAACAAGATATTACAGTAGTCCTATAAGATGCTGTACATAAAATCTTCTAGAAGAGACATCATGAGTCTACTGTGACACTAGCATGCTGCTGTTAGTGAAATACTTTTCCTGAGGAGTATCACAATCCTTCCAACTTACTTCCCAGCAATCTCATCAAGTATAAAAAGGTATCACAGCAGTTTTATTAGATACACAAAAATTGACAGAATTCTCCAAAGAGTGATACCAAAAACCTACTATGATACTAACCTGCAGTTTTTGGTGTAATATCTTTTCGGAGGAGCATCACTATCCTTCCAACTAACTTCCCAGCAATCTTAATGTCGAAGAAGACATGGGGATTAGCTTTAGGTCTCTTGAAGGCAGGGTTCTCTGTCTGTTGACAAATAACATTTATCAATAAAGAAATGATTAATTGGGATAAAAAACTGAAAAGAGTAAAGACAAAAGGATAAAAAAATTAGCAGAAATGTTTTTGTGCACAAATCGGTATGCAAAAGTACAGGCAGTAGTCATTGGAGGTGAGTTGAGGGTCAGGAGGTGAGGCACAAAAATTTTTAGGGATAAGTTGGGGACAAACTTAAAGTGGGCATGACATGGCCAAAATAACTTTTGTGTATTGCAAGATTGGGTACAGTAATGTAAAAGTATCATTTCACACACAATTAAAACAGGCGCAGTTCGGCATAAATAGAATTTGAAGAAAAACGTCCAGAAATCCAATTTCGCAAAATGCCGCAACAGGTCACCTGACTTTTATGACGCAATTGGCGGCACCCCGCACTGCGCTATGTAAGGACGCGTACCTAGATGTGAAAATAATGCAACGCTTTGGGAAATTTTCATATCTTAGAAACTTCATGAAAAGGATTACACCACAATACCCGCCCAAAATACAAAGCGCAAAGCGCGGAACATGTTGGGGGCTTCGAAGCATATCATTGGCCAATATGTTCGCGTGCATATGCGCCCTTGTTTTAGCTTCCCTGCATATAATAAACAGCTTTGTTTTTGTGCAAAAAGAACGCAGTCCGGGCGCGCTGTACAGAACAGTTATGAACATGTATGGAAAGTCCATAACAAGCGCGCCTTTATACTCAGTGAGCTGTTCAGTAACGCTGCTATTGTGAATGGTAAGCAGTCACCGCGCAACGACGCATAGTTCACGATGTGGTCACTGGTCACACGCGCTGCTGTATAGTATCGTAGCACAGGTGTTTGCAATGATGTACCTTCTAACACGCGTTAGCATGCACATGATTCCATGTGTAGAACGATGGGTGAGCTGCCTGGTACAGTGTTACTAACCGTGCCTCCAATGACGTCACGACCTTGAGACGCGTTCACATACTTTTTTTCGCTTTTGGATTTCAAATGGCTGAGTCTGGCCTGTAAATGGGAATTCACAAGGTCGTATTACTGTGTTTATGGATGTAGTTGAGTCGGAAAAACGTTTGCTTCATTTTAAGCTGTACCCAAACAATATTTACTGAGAAACGTACTTTGGCCGTGTCATACCCACTTTAATTTAACTTCTCCTGTCTCCCACATACACTACAAAGGTAGGCTGCACACCTGTTGGAATGAATATATTACTATTCATAAACACCTTTATTGATTTCCTGCATTCTGATTGGCTGAAAACCATTCGAGACCAGTCTCGAATCGCATTCGAGACTGGCCTTTGCCAGTTTAGGAGAATTACTTTTTCAAGGTGAATTGAATATCACTGTTACTACTGCATTGTGTACTATGCTTTGTCCATGATGTGTTACCATAGCAACATAAACCATAACATCTGAGTAAGAAAACCAGTTACTGTAAACTACTGTAGTATTATACTGTTATGCCTAGCACCCCTGTAGCTATAACCATTCCAAAGCATAATGCTCATTTCATCCCATGAATGAATGCTAGCAAAACTATATTCATCTTCTTGGATACTGGCAGTGGTATGGCTAAAAGAGCGTATATAACCTTACAGTATATGCCAAGGGTACATTTTGTTAACGGTCTGCCTGTTACAAATATTCCACTCCTTTTTCTCCTAAGTTGGACTGCATGGTAAAGAAAAGTGAATTTGGTCTCTGTGCTGCTAATGCCAGCATGGGGCCTGTGTTATAACTATGACATGCAGAGCAATGGTAAACAGGTTTTACTGACAGTGTCACTGTCAGGTTTTTACGTTTGAACCAATTCCGCTAACACTAACAGACATAACAGGCCAGCACGGTCTTCATTTCTAGTTCTACGCCGAGCTAGGCTTCTTATGAACTAATGTTGTAAATAGTTTAAGCTAGTCCTAACGTTAGGCCTGCATAATCTGTATTAAAAACTTGAACACATTTTCAAAGTTACGAACACTATAATCCTTTTCCAAAAAGGCTTAAGACACCTAAAACCACCGTCTTACTTATGGATGTTGAACGATCTTGTGCGTTAACTACTTGCAGTCAAATGTCCGCATGCATGTCGTTGAATGCTGCACTGCACTGCACAATATATTACAGTAGACCGTAACTGCACAGCACTGTATTTATTTTACCTCTGTGAAACTTTCGTGGAGTAGAACTTCACTGTAAACAATAGCCAGCTAGAAGTTAGTTTCCTTGTTTTAATGCTCAGCCTCATCTCTACAACGATGTATGATAATTCAGAGATAAACAATTTTGCGTTAAATGAATCCAGTTAAATTTCGTTCGATGAATTGAGATTACAATCAATATGTTAAGGGGAAATATTTGCGTGGTTGTCCACTTTCTTTTGGCTTAAAGTTGTTCGCTACTATCGCAAGAAACTAAACATGACGTCATAATAGAGTCCTAAGTTAGCTGGGAGAATTAAAATTTGATCTGTAAAATTTTGTCGAAAATTCAATGTTTTTGTCGATTCCCAACATTTTAATGTTGAGTGTTTATGAATGGGGATAAAAGCAGGGTGCCCGGTCTTAAATGTGATTCGAGACCTCCAATGACGTCATCACAGAGGCAGCGGACCTCGGCTGTCGCCTCGGTCCGCTCAGCCTCTGTGATGACGTCATCGTCGGTCTCAAATCACATTTAAGACCGGGCACCCTCGCATTTATCCCCTAATTCATACTTCACAGTTGCCCATTAATCATTTATCAATGTCATCACCTTATAGCACTTTATTGTACACATCAAAGGTAGTAACTTCCTTTCCATTTCACTTGCCCCAACCTGCTTGAAATATATTTAGTAAACTCACAAATTTGCACAACATTACTTCCATATTTTTTAACTAGCTTCTAAGATACATAGAATTAGAGTTAGATGAAGTTTTACGTCTCAGTTTTTAACCAACTGGTTTAAGTCAGGCCGGCTATGGCCTTTTTTCCAGTTGTGGCTCACTGAATGCTGGCACTGTATTATAAACACTAACAGCATATGATGATCTTCGACCACAGTAGAAAATAAGTGGGGTCCAGACAGGGGATGCCAACTAGACTGAAATTTCCTTAGATGGGTGGTTAGCTAGGCCGAAGATCTGGCTTGACCAAAAGTTGATTAGAGTTAGGGGTAGGATTCCAGTTAAATACAGAAGAGGGCTAAGTTTAGGCAAAGGGTAGGCCTCAGGTAGGATTTAGGGCTTGCCTTAGGACTATGGTTAGGGTTAGGATTAAATTTGGAGTAGGGATCTTCAGTCTAGTGAACCTTTGACACAGTGAACCCTGCTGGTCCAGACACATGGATCTGACTCCTAGTCAACTTCAAATGACACCTGATCTCCAAACCTTTAACTTTTCAGCCTGTCAACTTTGGTCAAAGTGCTACATAGGTCAATATAAAATTAAAAGAAAACATTTGCAGTAATAATATAGTGATCCCTGCTCAGCTGAAGTGTTTCAATCAAAGTATCTATAAACCAGGACTCTTTAAAAAAAATAAAATAGACTCTTGTCCTTGAATTGCAATTTTCATCCTTGAGTTTGACCATCTCCCTGATTACTGTTTTTAGGTTATCTTAAAGTACCTTGTCTTGAACTTCATCTGCTGCCCTCTTTCCTGTGTCTGTGTCACCTTCCTCTGCAGCCACTTCATTATCTTTCTTTAGTGTAGCCCCTGAATACTTCTGAAGCCAATTATCATCAGCCCAAACTGGAAACAAATGAAAATTGAGGATAATGATGCATGCAAATTATTTACACAATAGAACAGTTTAATTTTGGTACCCCTTGGCAGGGGAGGGGTTAGCCACTTTGGTCATCATCACCTTAACTTAAAAAGGTTTCAAGTTAGGCAACAGTACTTTGATCTGCCAACTTTACACCATAGTAGTAATCTACTTTACATGAACTATCTATAGTGAAATTCCTTTTAAAGCCATAATAATATTATTCATTTATTTACACCATTAAAATACACATGCTTTACTACAGCAAACCCTACCATTCCCCTCATCTTTGTTAAAAAGACTTTTAAAAGAAATGTAACTATATAACCATAGGTGCAGGGCTGGGTTTAAAAAAAAAACATTAATTATACAAGGGAAATATACAGTGCTAGGCCCTTGTTACAAGCATGGAGAGGAGGTTAGATGCCCTAAACTCTATGGGCCACTTCCCACCCCTACCCGGATCCTAGTTAAAGACCTGGACTGGATGCACTATCCCTGCTAGGGCAACTCCCTCAGCAGGATCCCTGGCTTCAAGTCTTAGAAGAAGCTTACTGAACAAACCTGGCTGCAGGCTGGGAGAAAAAGTCTAAATGCTAGCAGGGTAATTTTGCCCCTGTATTTACTAGGAGATGGCTACAGGCCTGAAGAGGATGCCTGAAACATTTAGAGAAGCACCCTTCCCCCTTCTTTCATGGGCTCTGGATATCTGGGGCTTAGAGAGGGTGCCTGTAATCTTTACTCAGATAACCCCCTTCTTAAGGCTGGACCCTGGCTATAGGAATAAACCAGAACTCAGCCCCTCACACATGAAACCTGGCACTATTGCCAGGGAAAATGCATGTCTGCCAGCTGCAACCCCCTCACTTACTGGAACCTGGCTACAGGCCTTCAGAAGATGTCATTAATTTTTACTGTACTGTACCTGCTTTATTTGCTCCTTCCTTAATCTTCATCGGTTTTGCAAGATTTACCCGAATAGTCCTTCCAAACAGTTCTGAATCATTCTGGTGAGGGAGAAGAAATAAGATGTCAAAGTTTCACCATAGCCATTATATCACACTTGGCTATAAAGCTTTTCCCAAAGTCTTCTGTTTTTCCCCAAATTAACTGAAATTACTCTGGTCTTTCCTTCTGACCTACAGTCCTACTGTACAGTAACCTCACCATATTGACCCATGAAAGTGGAACTTCACCAACAGTGTTCACAATAAGAACCTTGCAGATGGACAAATGAGGCAATTAAACCCTCTTTATGCAACACAACATTAATGGTAAGAAGCCTCCCACTTATGCCCCTCCCCTGATGATTAGCCCCAACACTTCGCACCAGCTTAGTCCTCTCCAACAACTTTCTTTACAAGTACATTTGGAACTACCCAGGAGGAAATGGATGCGAAATGTCCGCATAGACCAGGGATTTATCTAGGAACCAAACAGTATTGCCATTATTTTACAAAGCAAGTGATGAAGATAATTTTTTCTTCATGTATTAAGGGTATACAAAATAAAGTGAGATGACATCATGACAACAGTACAGTATACTTAGAAGTTTTCTGACTTCTTGTTCCTTTTACATGCAGCTGGCTAGCCTACACCAGATAATTCTTACTACTTCTCTAGCTATCCCAAAGACCTTTACTCTTGGTCTGTGCAATGGGACAAAATATATAAGAGTATCTATGGAAGCATAAATAATGCCAAGAGTGTGCAAAACATGTGGACTGTGAGTCCTTGCAGTATCTGATGACCTCATCAAGATGGCTCTAGGATTTATAGTGCATACTTGCCATAGAAAGGTTCTGGATTCAATCCTGGCAGAAACACTGAATATTTTCTGGCAACTTACTGTACACTAATCATAATGTAGTATTGTTGTTTCAGCAAAGCTGTTGAAAATCATGCTAAGGTCTCAGAATTGATGCATTGGTATTGAAATGATTTAAGATTTTTCAAATCATGCCTCCCAACATTTGGAAGAATGGGTAATGACTTGTAACACACCATGGTTCATCAAATGGGGCATTAAATGGCAATCCGAAGAGCAGGATAGTGACACGGCCATTACCTTTTGAAAAGAAAAGACCACTTTATGCAGTACTTACCATGTTATCAATTGCTGCTGCTGCATCCTACAAAGGAAAGGAAAAACATCTTTTTAGAGAGACAGTTTTCTAAATAAGGTACAAGATGTTTGAGTACAATATGCAGTCGTTCAGAAAAAAAAAGGTTTAAGATACCAGTCTTAAAAAATGTAACAAAATTTTCATCCCCTAACATTCTCTTTGTGTTCAGTGTAAAGTAAGACAATCAGAAAACAATGAATGCACCATGCTATGCATAAGACAAGTCATGGAAACACCTCCAATCTGAATTTCTACCTGAAGATCTGTGCATACTTCATAAATCTGAGAGTACTCTGGATACCACAAACAAAACATAACTGCAAACATAAAGGCCAACTCTCTGAGGAGGTACTGTAGTCTGTATACTGCATTACTGTAGTACAGTACCCTTTGGCTTTTGCCACACACATCTGCCACCCCTTTTAGGCTGCTATTGATAGTCTTATATTCCTGTTTAGAGCCCCTTACATGTAGATGTTGCTCTTACAGTACTGTAGTATGAAATTGCCCCAAACTTACTCTGACACATTGACACATAAACCGAATGTTACAAATATCCTCATGTACAGGTAGTTCTATTGAAAGCATCAAATACAGTATCTTTTCATAATGTTTCAGAAAACAAAGGTGGCAGTCTCAAGGTACACATGTAGGAGTTATTTTGCATATTAATTTAAACATTAGTAACAAGCTGTTGTCACATGGTTTAAAACAGCCAAACAAATAAGGATATCCATGTACAGTATACAGTATACTATTTCAATTTGGGGTGATGGCATTTTCCATATATGCTTTCTACATTTCAACTATCGTGGTTGGCCTATTGTATATTATGCAGAACTTGTCATCCATCCCACTTTCTAGGGGTGTAGTGTGTACAGGTACAGTGTAAACATGGAACCTTGGATTGTACTGGAAAGTACTGTACAGTATTGCACCAGAGAAGGGGTTACACTGACCTGCCAAACATACAGGGTAATGTGTGATAGAACAGTTTTTTCTATAGCTTGTAATAAACATTTTAACTGCTACTGTCTGTAAGAAATTTGCCTTGTGGCCATGTAAATGGAAGTGTGCCTCCAATTTTGAACAGTTGTGATTCAAATGAAATGTATTTCATTCAGAAACCTAGGCTACTGTACCGATAAAGCTTTATGCTGTAGCAATAAAAGAACAGAAACTTTGCACTCAATACCAGCCAGTAGTACTGTATCTTGGAAAGGGGGAGGGGAAGTAGTAGGTGTGTGCAGTTAGGGATTTTATAAAGTGATGGTAGCCTGGACTTCAAAACATTGTCTTTAGTCTTACTAGACTGTTTACTGTACAGTATACAGGGGCAGCAGAAGCTTTGAGAACACTAGTAAGTAGCTTACAGTATCCACAGGCTCTACTTTATACTGTAACTGCCCACTACACATACAAGTTACCTTGGTTTGGGTAAAAAGCAGTACCTGAATACTATTTACAGTACCCAAATGCATGTGCAAAATTCAGGCTACTTTATTTATAATCTGTCCAGTTTTATTAAAAATCAACTTTGACACTGGACTTCCTTCCCTCCCACAGTCCACTCACAGCCCCCTCCCTTTCCCTCTTCCAAAAGAGAAAGGTTATACAGTACTGTATCTGTACGACATCAAACAAATATGAAAAGTGTGGACACAGAAGACAATTATTTTAATGGTACGGTGAAACTTTGTTGAATGTACAGTACTTACAGCAGCAAGTTCAAATTCCACAAAGGCAAACCCACGGTGCTTCTCTGTTTCATAATCAAGAGGTATTTGAATATCCATAATTTCACCAAATGGAATAAAAGCTGCATGCAGGATCTTCTCATCAACTTCTTCTACTAATCCACCTGTGGATCACAAGAACAGAATGGAGTAAGCAGTCATTTCCTTACAGTAGATTAACAGAATTATTCAACTCTTGATCCCCAAGGGTGCTACAGTATCTAACCATAGCTTAAACAGTACCCCCCCCCCCCCCCACACTTTACTGGTCAGTATCCTGCACATTGTCAGTCATTGATGGAATATTGCATTAACAACAATGCTGTTCATCAAGACACTGAATGTATTATCAGAGACTTCTACAGAACAGTACTTGTCTAGACAATAAATAACAGTTTTTAGTTGGCATTGTTTTGGTGTAAAAAGCAGTGGTTGTATGGTAATAAGGTACAGTACTGTTGTATGGGTAGATGTTGAAATCGACATTTTTTTCATTTCCATGAACTTCTATGCATTCTTACTTTGCGGTGCTCATTTCCATTGGGGGCCTATGCATCAACCTCTTTCTCATACAGTAACAATTGACATCAAAGTGAATCTGGCACAACTCACTACTCTTTAGGATCAGCTGGTTGGACAGTGGAAGAGACTTGACTATTGTCCATGCTTATCCTATTGAATCTAATCCTGCCTGAGAAGAAAATTCTTCAATCCTTTTGCTATGTAAGGAAACTACTGTACAGGTATTTTACCCAGTACTTGTGGATTCACCAGGAAACTACAGTATTTTACAGCTATTAAAAGGCTTGATAGAACTTCAACTAGTCTGCTTTAACCATGTTTTAGGGACATTTGATAGGGTAAGAGTAATACCTGACACTTACCAAGTATAACACGGGAAGGTACGGAGACTCAGGTTCATTACTCTTAGCCAATCACAGCGCCCATTATGTGTGATGGTAGCAAATGGTGAAAATACTGTATGCCTGCATGGCAAACTTTCGTTCTTTTGCTTCGCTTCACTGTCTGTTACTGTACTGTACAGTACATGTTTCTGTGAGAAAGACAGCATGGATAGCTGCCCAGGCTACTGTCACCTATATATTGTTGGCCAGTGTCTCTACTCTTCCCGAAATTACCCAAAATTCAGGAAATCGTGGTGCTCTTTGAGACATTTTCGGGAAAGCGGATAATTTCGGAAAATTTCGGGAAATGTGGTAATTTGAAGGACAAAATTCCTTACAGTATCTTGAATTTTGAGAGAATATTTCCCTCTGTTCTACCACTTCATATTAAATTAATTTTTTATCTTGTTTATATTCATGGTTAAAGCAGCTTTGTATTGAATGATTTACTGTACTATTAAAGTAGCATAAAAGAGGCATTATTGAAAATTTCAGGGAATACTGGGCTGATTTCAGGAAATTTTGGATTCCATTTCAGGAAAAAAGAATTTAGAGTGTGGAAGCACTGTCACTGGCAGTGCGACTGGGCTGGATCAGTCCCAATTTTCATTTTTGCACATTTTTACTGTTTAGGATCTTATGCACAATATATACGAAGAGGTGGTGGATGATCTGCTGGAACAGATGACATGATTGACAAAGTCATTTGAGGTTCACTTAAACAGGAAGAGTGTAAAAATAGGCCAAGATTCGTGCTTCATCTTGAGAAATGGCCAACCTTGTCTTGTATATATAAATAAATATACATTTCTTTAATTTGGGATTTAGGCGAAAAACCGTATGAAAAAACGCGACTGTTGGGAGAACTCGACCCTTAGGCGAAAAAATCGTTTCGCCTTAATGTTTTACACACTGTTTTATATAGGAATGTGCAACTCTATATGCAAGTCCGATTTACCACGTAATGTTTATGCAATTACTTAGCTGCACACCAACTTATGTGCATGTATCCGTTAACACTAAGGACTTACGGGCCATTGAAATAACGTGCATATATATCTCAGAACCAAAAGGGGAAATATAATCTTATGTATTTTATTGTTTTTTCCTTCGCCGGTTGTATTGACGGTATTTTGCCTAACAGGTCGAATTAGCGTTTTATATATATGCTTCGAATGCCTGTGCCTGGATCTATGCACATGGGTCCAAAGAGAGAACATCATCGGCAACCCCCCCCCCCCAAAAAAAAGGCCATTTTTATATTATTCATTGGTATGATATCTTTGCCATTAGTGCTTAAGAGACTGCTTATTAAAGAGGCCACCTAACCCTAACCTAACCCCAAAAACCCCAAATCTGACTTAACCCTAACCTTTTCCCTAACCAAACCCCAGGCGTAATTAAGCCCCAGGTGGAATCCCTGACTAAACTTCATTGTAGCAATAAAGTCGGGTGACGTTCTCTCCCTAGCCACATCTGATGTAACCCAAAGTGCATTCCATGTCAGGCCTAAGCAGAAGTTATGCCATGAAAAACAATAGAAAACATAAGGAAAATGCCAACTCCATGCCATTTGAAGATCTTCAGATTGTAGCGCATGGAATGCAACTTGGGAGCTAACTTCTAAGCTAATCAGCAAATTAATGCACTTTACATACTGTAGGTACTGCTGTGTATTCTTGAATATCATGCTGCATGTGCATGTGCTGTAATACTAAGTCCCAATACGACTTTGTATAAGGAAATTTACTTACTGTAAACTGCCAAAAATCTTCATAGCACGAGAGCCAAATATATAAGGTTGGTAACAGTTTAAGACGTTTTAACATACAAGTCTTAGCTTCTTTTGGGAGTAAACTTTGTCCGAAATGCAGATGCTGAATTCAGATTGCCAACTGAAATTCGAGTTCTCTCCTCGTAATGAGCCTACAGTATCAGTCAGGAGTATGAACCGGTGAAAGTCTGTTTGTTTATGATTGTTCATAATAAACAAAGTATAGGTGCCTTGCCTACATACTCCACTCTAGTGAAATATATGCACATAAACAGCATAGAGCATTTGCTTGTATATTCTATGGATGGACTACAGTACACAAACAGCCTAGGACTATACTCCGGTTAGTGTTGGACTGTTGGCTTATAGAAATGAATTGTAGTTAGAAATAATTACCCACGCCAACAATGTTGCTGTACAACTAACATGAAAAAGGAGGAAAACCTCACTTGAAATCCTAAGAAGATAACGTTACCTGGCACAGCGAGGCAATTAATACAGGCAGGCTGTAGTCCCACCCCCAATGTCACGCAAGTTGACTGCTTGTTTGTTACAGCCCTATACAGTAGCTACATTCTTCGTGCATCAAGCACACCGTAGCCTACTGTAGTATTCGTCACTGATTAGTGCACAATGAAAAATCATAATGATCTAGAACTTCCCACCGTGATGAACCTTGTGCAAATTGAAACAGCCATTACATTTACATTCACAATTTGTTTAAAACAACCTTTCACTTTCGTTAATGTCTTTTTTTTCTCCAACAAATCATTTCTCTGGTTACTGTATGTTTGGGTTTAACCTTAAGCACCCACCACCGATCATTTCTCTTATCCAAATTCGTATACAAAGCAGTATTGGGAATTTAAACATGTGGTGCGAATGGAGAATCCGTGACCGGAAGTTGCGTAAATTATAACTTAAAACTTACAAAAGATCAGTGACAAGTTAAGTTCTAAAAGAACCAACAGTAACGTGACAAGACAAGCTGTTCAACAGAAAGCAACAGTGGGATTTGAACGCGGAACATTGCAAGAATACGAACGCGGTATAAATCTCAGTATAGCGATCCTATGCCCTAACCGATAGCGCTGCGAGCCGAGCTGCCGGCAAACGGTTTTAAATATTATAAGTACTTACAGATGTATACGTAGGCTATAATTATACATGTATACGTATTCTATACGAATATCCCTACGGGTATAACCCTAACCTTATCTCTATGCGTACCATATGTATAACCCTATCCCTATCCGTATGCCTACTATGTATGTAACCCTATCCCTATGCGTATGCGTACCCTATCCGTATGCCTACTAACGTATATAACCCTAACCCTATACCTAACCCTAACCCTAACCCTAAACCTAACCCTAACCCTATACCTATGCGTATCACGTACGTCACTTCCGGGCACGGATTCTCCATTCGAGCCAAACATGTGTCACCAAGTTACAAATACAACTAGGACTAAGCATGAAGGCCTAACTTAGGTCTTACGTACAGTATTAGGCCTAGGGCCTAGTTGGGGGCCGTGCCATTCCGCCATAGGTGCTTTCCGCCATAGAAAATGTGTTCATTCCGCCATAGAAAACATGTCTTTCCGCCATGGCAGTAAAGTGTTAATTATGATTATTTTAATAGTGTATGATGTGTCGTTCTCAAAATAACCCTTTGAAAATATGTTTGCAAGGAAAACAAGACCTTTTGTTTCTCAGATTTTATGAAAGTGCCTTTCCGCCATAGATTTTGCACCTTTCCGCCATGGCGGAATGGTGCAAAACCCATGGTGGAATGTTATGGCGGAATGTACCGATGGCGGAAAGACTAGATTCGGCCTAGTTAGTTTGTAGTTGTACTCTTTAATTGTCGTTAGTGTTGTGATGTGCATAGGCTAGGCCTAGGCTACTAATAGGCCTACTATGTATTACTCACCAACATAAACGACACGTTTGGAATTGGTTGACATTTCTCTACTCTGTCGTTTCTATCTGCGAAAAGAAACAGTCCTTAGTGGTTTTACTGCACCTCGTAGCTCAATCACCTGTACTGACTGCACAAAACGTGCAAATGGTCCCGATACTATACTCGACAACGACAAGACGTGTCGCTACCAATTACATAGTAGGCCTATATTTACTATACTATAATGGTATCCTAGATTTTATTACACGAACGGGAAACGCGAAAACACATGTTGAAATAGGTTGTACGCATGTAAATGTAAGTACCACTACGCTTACTGTATTGACAATCGCTTCTAAGTCATGGTGCCCGGCCGTTCCTGTAAAGATCTAGACTTAAAGCGCCGAGTATGTTCAATGTTTCCTTGAAGGGGGAGGGGGTAAGAAAAAATTTGTTTTGATAGGTGAAAGAGGAACTTAATCTTAGCATTCAGGTGAAATTTCTATGAAGTAGTTCTTAATCGAAATCGAAGTTAACATTCGTGACATACCTAAAGTGTCGAACTTGACTCTAGTGAAGCACAAGCAGGAGTTATAGCATCTCCTCTGTCACATTGAGCAATGTTTTTGTCTTTGTTTTTTAATTCTGTTGTTTTCATCTTGGAGTTAATTGTGACATAAGATCCCCCATCAATGGAGAGTTTGTAGTTAGTAGAATCACATGCCTCTCAGTTCACATTCCGATACCCGCAGATAACGGATGAGAAAATTGCGGGTTATCAGTTCATGCGAATGTATTGAACCAATTGTACCTTCTCGATTTTACCTGCTGCTAGCCATGCTTTCCTGGCCGGAATTCACATCAGACAACTTTCCAGGCTTGTTTATACGTGTGGTTTTTCTAGGACAAGTGGTAGGTGATGCACTCATAGGAAATATTCTCATTTTCAGTAAAATGCTTCAAAATTTAGTAAAAAAGCTCAGTAGGCTAGTTATGAATAATGGAGTATCATGATCATGAGAATCTAACAATGAAGATTCAAAATCCACCAAACGTAGGAGAAATAATAAAAAAAAATGAGAAAAAGAGCTTGAGAAAGTGGCACCCTGAGAAAGTGACTTATTCCTGACAAGAAGTACAGGTTAACTGAAGGTCATGCAAGTATTCTTCAGCAGAACCCTACGTACAGCCTGTGTGATATGCGGTTACCATTCATTGATCGAGTGAAGTATATATAAATTTATATATATGCTTCTGCTGACAATGGATCACACTAGTATTACACTACTTTTGTATACATAGAGATATGCAGAATGACATTGCAGAAGTCTACAGGAAGACAAGTAGGCCTACGTAGCAGTTTCGTAGGAACCGGGGGGGGCCATGGGGCCATGCCCCCCAATATGTTTTGAGGGGGCCAATGTCATTTTGCCCCCCTCAGTAATTGCGACAGTTTACAGTTTCGTTTTACCCATTTTTGCTCTTAAGAGGACAATTTCTCTAATAAAAACCTAAAATTTTCGGCGCGCTACGCGCGCAGGAGAGATATTCTCGTTTCTTCAATAGTTTCATTCTACATCACTAGATAGCGCAAGTCCTTTCCCCCTTACCATAACACGTAGGGAAAGTACACAGTTTATGTAGAGGTCGTAAATTTCATCCCATATTGCAAAGCCTAGCTACTGTTCTCTTGTGTGTCATGCGGTACGGCCAGTTGGTGAAGGACTCACCGAGCAATATTTGGCTATTTCATCGGATAGTCAAGGTAGTTTCGATACAATGCATATTATCTCCTAAACGGTCTAGAAGCCCTACAGCTTTTCTTTCTTATTGTTTTTAATGATTACATATATAGGTCTATGTTTTTTTTTTTTTTTTTGTGAAAAATGACCCGAAAACTTTTCGCGCGCTTCGCGCGCTTTGCAGTTTTACAGTTTAGATTCCGGAAAAACACTTAGCTCCTTTAGTATATACAAATTTTATGCAATATATGACCCGAATGAAATGGAGGCTAGTACACAGACTTTCTTCAAATCCCACCTCACCAGTACTCGACGGCATTGGGGCTGTCGGAGTTTCGGGTCATTGGCCGTTCGCTGGGCAAATCGTTGGGCTACCTCTACTCAACTTAATAAGTTAACAGACTCTGGCTGTAGAAAATCTTAGTTCCAACTAATCCACTGAAATCCATGGGGGACAACTCAACACTGAACAATTTTGAATGAAGTCGGATAGATTGTAACAGACTTAAAGTGTTAAATTCAAATCAAACTTTACAAGATTTGCACAACAAGGACACATCTTGATGGCTTAAAAAATCCTGGCAAGGGCCACTTCCGGTGATTTGGGATGTATTAAAATCTCAGATTTTCTCGGTACCCTCCGTCCACTCAAACCTATGGTGGCCCTTTGCTTAGATAGTAAATGGGGTTCAAACTTCCAATCCTCGGACCTCAAGTCCAGGCCAGCTCAACTAATCTGTCCTTACAGAAATGTGTTTTATAAGAAAAATCAAATCAAGCTTTACATTTTTTCACAAAAATTGCACATCTTGATGGTTGCTTTCAAGCCTGACAAGTGCCATTTCCGGCGATCTGGGACGTATTGAAATCTAAAATTTCCTTGGTACGCTCCGCGCTGACCTATGGTGGCGCTCCGCTTAGATAGTAAACGGGAGTCATCCCCACAAAATTTCCAGTCCTCCAGAGCCTCCTAAACAAAAAATCACTCCTGCATGGTGTTGTTGGGGTTTCCTTTTGCTTTGAATATTTTGCTGAAATTAAAATCGGAACAATCACATTGAGCAAATGTGTTTTAGTGTGGGAGGGGGTTCAAGGTCGAAAAGTCACATCTGGTCTGCCCCCCCCCCAATGCCAAACAACTTCCTACGCCGCTGTACAGATATTAAGTTGGACGGGGAATGGCAATTTCGTTGACGTAGAGACATGTGCTAACATTGGCCTGGTTCGCAGCTTTACACTTATTATGCCAGTGGGAAATCCCCATCAGAAGTTACTAATTAGCTGATCATGAAAGTCAGTTCAAGATTAAGTAGACAGGCAGGCCCAGATCCAGAGGGGGGTCCTGTCTCCACCACTGCCCAGCTTTCCAGCACCACTTTTTTGAGACGGTCCCAAAGCTGCTATACAATATTTTTACGTAACTTGATTGCCAGATGCTATAAAAAACAGCATTAAAGTGTCTAACTAAGTGTCTAACAACTTTTCCCCTAGCCCGCCCCCCCCCCCAATCGAAGCTTGACGTATAATTGAATCTCGTAGGTGCGACTTTGCCTTCACGATGTAAGCCCCCTTTTTGTGAAATCCTAGATCCGCCCCTGAGAGATGAAAAGAAAAGTGTTGAAAGAGCTGCGGAGCGGAGGCAAAGTTATCAGGGGCCATAGAACAGGGATGGGTGACTCGAGACCGGCTTCGAGTCCCAATTGTCGTGACTCGTGACTCATGACTCAACCTCAGGCCTCCAAAGCTAGTTGATAGCACGGCTACAGCACAAAATGATAAACACAACATCCATGCGCATCCGCGCACTTGTGAACTTGTAGTAATTATTAAGTGATCAAATGTTTGGAGAATTTGCCTTCAGGTCTGAGCATGGTTTAATGTTACTTGAATCCCAAAACTGTACCAGACGGAAGTCGAAATAAGATATTGGCGTCCAGCCTATCCAGGCCTTTAGCACTCAAGCTTTTGCTTCAGACCTGGGGCAACTTTCAGGAGCTGACTAACTTTTTATAATGACAAATCTTGTACTGCAACATCATAAACATATCAGAATATCATTTAAGCATTCAGCATTCACCATATGCTCCTCTTGCAAAGCTCTTGGTACCTGAAATACTACTTAAAGCAACTCGGTCTAAGTTTGAAGAAATCAAACAGGGGTTGCTTTACAAAAAATACCCCTAGTCCATGGAATTTTGGCAATAACTAAGGAAAATTTTGGAGTTTCTGTAGGGAAATTGCAGCACTAAATTTGTGAACTGTCCTGGAATTTCTCCAAACCGTTCCGATGGGGAGTAAAGTTATATGGGTTATCGGGGAAGGGGTGGGGTACTTTCAGGTGCCGTAATCACTACCGTCTTTTATATACCAGGCCCCTTTGGCCCCCAGGCTCTTCATAGCTATGATTCTTAGCCAGCCAGTGATGCATTGTTTTTCCTTCTTGGAAATTGCAGATCCGTGTCTTATCCTTCTATGTTCATAAGAGAAAATTGCGGTCTTTTATTTTGTTAAGTTTACTTATTGCTTGAATCTATGACCATCTTTAACATTAGGGGAAGTAATAAACGCTAGAATAAGACTATTGCATTGTGGTTTTCGTCCTCTTGCGCTCAAAATAAAACAAGTTCAATTTACACAGGGTCTCGGGGTCTCAGACTCGAACTCGGGCCTTGGGACTCGGACTCGGACATCAGGACTCGGACTCGGGTTGCGTGGAATCGACTCCAGCCCTGCTGTGAAAGATTTGAGGAACGTTTTTGTCGTTAGACATTTTTCAGTTGAAAGCTTTTCACGGCGCGTTCCACTGACACCCATCACTGAAGGACGGTGAATGTTATTACAAGTACCAGGGAGCTCTTACACAGCTCCCTGCAAGTATATACTGCATACAACCCTTTGGCTATTCCTACTCCCTCCTTGCTCCCTCCCATTGCTCGCCGATCTTCTGAATTTATTGCTCATGTTAGTATCGCCTATGGCAAGCGAAATGTCCAATAATTAGAAAAACCAAGTTTATCGATCGAAAAACCAAGTTTATCGGTCGAAAAACCAAGTTTATCGGTCGAAAAACCAGGTTTATCGATCGAAAAACCAAGATTTTCAAAATAACTTGGCTTATCGGTCGAAAAACTTAGATTTTCAGTCGAAAATCCAAGTTTTTCGATTTATCTGGTATATCGAAAGATAAACTTGGTTTTTCTTAACGGAATGTCCAATAATTAGAAAATCCAAGTTTATCGATCAAAAAACCAAGTTTATCGATCGAAAAACCAAGTTTATCGGTCGAAAAACCAAGTTTATCGGTCGAAAAACCAAGTTTATCGGTCGAAAAACCAAGTTTATCGGTCGAAAAACCAAGATTATCGGTCGAAAAACCAAGTTTATCGGTCGAAAAACCAAGATTATCGGTCGAAAAACCAAGTTTTCAACGCCAAACGTCCAATAACTAGAAAAACCAAGTTTATCGGTAGAAAAACCAAGTTTTTCGGTCGAAAAACCAAGTTTATCGATTATTTCGAAAAACTTGGTTTTTCGATTGCCACGGTGATTTGCCGGTACTACTTTCCGCGACCACGACATGCTAGATGGCGGCTAAATTGATGGGCCTATATGTATTATGTAACAACATTTACAACAAATCAATGTTGGTCAATGCTTTTGTTTTTGTTACAACATTTGTCAGACAAAGCAACAAAAAGTCTTCATAGATATTTGTTATAGTCACCTGTCAACAAGTTTTTGGGAACACCCCCTTTTGACTTGGACACATCCATTATTACCATTATTACCATGAGGTGGATTATTCAATTATTTCAAGGGACTCAAGTTTAAGTAAACATGTAATTTTTCTGTAATTAGTGCAGATTTTAATAAATTTCCAAATACGATCGTTTACAATAAATCAATGTTTGTCAGTTTTTTTTTTTTTTTGTTACAACATTTGTCAGACAAAGCAGCAAAAAGTCTTCATAGATACTTGTTTTAGTCACCTGTCCACAAGTTTTTGGATACACCCCTTTTGACTTGGACACATCCATTATTGCTATGGGGTTTAGTTTGTCATGATTACAAGCCATTTGCAAGGTTTTCACAGTTAAACCTCTCGTGACCTCAAATGACCTTTGACAAGACAGTATGCGTCCAACTGGGCTAGTAGTGCTAGTAGTACAGTAGTACTGTACGGGCACGCGCGCGAGTTTTTCTTTTCGTAGGATAGCGAGGGGAATTCTATTCATACGGACCAATCAGCTTCTTGGAAAGAGGTCACACCCCTAAATCCAAAATAGCAGCTTTCCGACCCTTGTTTTGTAATTCTGACACCGGATTATGAAAGAACAGGCCAAATAACCCCCATCCGTGTAACCCTAACCTTAATTTTAACCCTAACCATGATTTTGAAACAAATTTAAAATTTTTTGAAAAATCGATTTTCCCCTCGCTATTCTACGAAAAAAAAAACTAGCGGCCCGCGCTGGTGCTAGCTAGCTGTACCACTACCAGGATCTAAGTTAACTACGAGCGACCCAAATCATCACGTGTTATATAGGCCTAGGCCTAGTATTCCCATGTATGCACATAACAAGCGACCGCACGCATACTCAGCACCTTATGTGTCACAAACTGATAGTATTCATCCGCAAAAGACATAAAAAAAAAATTGCCGCGCCTTAACGTTAGCTACGTTTTCAAAAATTGTATTCGGTTGGTAAGACAGATAAATCACAAGTCTGTCGAAAATCTTGGTTTTTCGACGATAAACTTGGTTTTTCGACCGATAAACTTGGTTTTTCGACCGATAAACTTGGTTTTTCGACCGATAAACTTGGTTTTTGGACCGATAAACTTGGTTTTTCGATCGATAAACTTGGTTTTTCGACCGATAAACTTGGTTTTTCGACCGATAAACTTGGTTTTTCGATCGATAAACTTGGTTTTTCGACCGATAATCTTGGTTTTTCGATACAGTGTGTCCAGTAATTCGAAAAACCAAGTTTTTCGACCGAAATAACAAGTTGTTTGTCCAATAATTAAAAAAACCAAGTTTATCGGTCGGAAAACCAAGTTTATGGATTGAAAAACCAGGTTTATCGATCGAAAAACCAAGTTTATCGGTCGCATGTTTTTCGGTCGTTATCGGTCGAAAAACCAGGTCGAAAGACCGAGTTTATCTGCGAAAAACATGTTTTGACAGATAATCTTGGTTTTTCTACCTATAAACTTGGTTTTTCGACCGATAACCTTGGTTTTTCGATCGATAAACTTGGTTTTTCGACCGATAATCTTGGTTTTTCGATACAGTTTGTCCAGTAATTCGAAAAACCAAGTTTTTCGACCGAAATAACAAGTTGTTTGTCCAATAATTAAAAAAACCAAGTTTATCGGTCGAAAAACCAAGTCTATCGATTGAAAAACCAGGTTTATCGATCGAAAAACCAAGTTTATCGGTCAAAAAACATGTTTTCGGTCGATAAACCAAGTTTATTGGTCGAAAAACCATGTTTTTTGGTCGAAAAACCAAGTTTATCGGTCGAAAAACCAAGATTTTCGGTCAAAAGACCGAGTTTATCTGCGAAAAACATGGTTTTTGATAGATAAACTTAGTCTTTCGACCAATAAACTTGGTTTTTCGACCGATAAACTTGGTTTTTCGATCGATAAACTTGGTTTTTCGACCGATAATCTTGGTTTTTCGATACAGTTTGTCCAGTAATTCGAAAAACCAGTCTATCGATTGAAAAACCAGGTTTATCGATCGAAAAACCAAGTTTAAAAACCAAGTTTATCGGTCGAAAAACCATGTTTTTCGGTCGATAAACCAAGTTTATCGGTGGAAAAAACCATGTTTTTTGGTCGAAAAACCAAGTTATCGGTCGAAAAAACAAGAGACCGATAACGATAAACTTGGTTTTTCTTTTCGACCGATAAACTTGGATCGCCACTTTTTAACAAGCTCAGAGCTTTCTTATGCCGGTCTGATGGTCCAGCGTTGGAGGGGTCGCACCCAAGATATCAGCAAAGAACGAGAGGTTGTAAACATGTTAATTATCAATTCAAACTATTGCCAAAGATATCACTGTTTTGCATCTAAGCCACCTCCAGTAGAAAAATTCTCAAAGGGTTGGGGTAGTTCTTAACCTACTTCTTATACCCAGCCCATATTAAAACAATTCACTAAACTATTAGTAACTAAGCCACCTTAAATGGAAAAAAGTCCGCAAAGGGAAGCGAGGCACCCTTAAACTCTTAGAGCTCTTTCCCAGGATGGCACCACTGCAGGAGGTGACGAAGGTAGTATCAACGCCGATTGCAAACTATCCTAAGAACCCATATATATGCATGCTTTACACTGACTCTCTTGGTTTATGCGCCCCAGTAACCAAATCCTTGCCGCATTCCTGATCGTGCAGACTACTGTCCCCATCCCCGATAATAATCCCATGCCAAAAGTATACCAGCGACAAAACAGTGATGCCAACGCGTATTACAGCGGAGCGAATGCACGGCAAACGAGTGCACACCTTTTTTAGTTTAAAAGGCCTAAAATTTCGCCACGGTTCGCCCGCAATTATTGCCGTCCACGCCCCATACCTGACCAACCTACTAACCTTTTAGTGAAAATATAATACTGGTTATGACAAAAATCATTTCCTAATTAAGTGAATGTACATATTGCTCTTAAAGGTGGCTTTAAAATAACATCAGATTCTCCCTGGGCCTTACCAGGTGCCCTTATAGTTACCGGCACCGAGTGTTTAACATTTCATAAAATATAAGCTTATATAAAATTTCCACAACAATGTCAAATTGATTTCTCTCCTCTTAATATATTCAATATTGCGAGACCTTCCTGGGGTTTGACCCCTTGAACCCTATAGAAGATCTGCCCCCACACGCATAACTCGCACTTCGCGCCCGTTGTGCACTTGTGCGCTTGCATTCCGAGGTCTTCTACTGACTATGAACAGTCCATTATCCTGAAAATTCTGATTGTTATGAAATTCGTTACACATTCAGGCATTATCATATCATCCTTTAGATCAGGGGTGGGGAACTTTTGGCCCGAGGGCAGTATTTTGCCCAAGAGACCAATTTAACCGGCCTGCGAGGCAATTCATGAAAATAAAATTCAGAATTACTTGAAAAGTAATTTATAAATTTTTTTAGCCCACGGTGCCCACCGTTTATCCTGCCTATACCACTACCCTGGTATTCACGAAGAACTTCTGCAAAACTCTACTAGCGTAAGGCAAAAACCTAGATGCAGAATCCCTGTTCTTACGGTGGTTATGGGAGCTTTACGTAGTGGGCTACAAAGCATTGAACAGGATTGCACTGTCACGTGTATATGTCTATCTTTTACAGGACGTTACGCAGTGGGCTCTGTATCTATTGCCGTAAATTGGGGAGAGGGGTTAGGGTGTTCCTCCTAAAAGAGAATAAAACACTAAAATGGATAATTTTGCATCGTCAAGTAAAGACACATGGGACGTTAGTTTCAAAACATGCGTGTTTTCGCGAGGCTTTGCACGCACTTTTCGTATGTGCCCATTCATCGTTATTACCATACTTTAACTTATTTACCATAAATAAAAGGGCAAATGGTCATTATAGTGTGATGCTTCGACCTGGTCTGTGTAGCTTTGCATATTCAATGTCATTTCATGGTAGAGGATGAACATTTTATTGCCTACAAACTTCTGCACACTCTAGAGGTTCCGGGGGCTTCGCCCAAGTTTTTTGCCTGGGTTTTTTTCCTAGACCCGACCCATTAGCCTATCTGGGGCCCCTTGACCTGAGTACTATGAAAAAAGCTTGTAGCGCGCTCGCTATCTGCGGTCCGCGAGTGGATTGTGACTGTCAAAACGGCTCGTCTGAAGAAAAAGGTTCCCCACCCCTGTTTTAGATACAGTACAGTCCTGGATACATCCAGGAACATGGTGTTTACAAAGCCACCCCTCTTAGAGCAATTACAGTGCTTATGTAGGAATATTGAAATAGCAATTTCTTAGCAGAATATTACATTTTCAGATATATAGGGAAACGTTAATTTCACATTACATAGGCAATATCTTTTAATACACGAATTGAAGGAAGTTGGACTCAGAATGACCAGTGATGACCGCGGGAAGCATGGATAACATTTACACGTTTCGCTAAGGAATAACTCTCAAAATAACCACCCAAAAGTTCTAGTCTTGTAACTTTGGTTGCACACTAAATGAAAACGGAGAAAAGATTTTCCTCTCCTTTCAATCCTTTTGCCTCTTTCAAGAGAGTCGGTGCGCCAAGTGATTGGCAACGTGCTGACAGACTGTCCGGTCACACCCCAGGACCCACAAATCTACGGTGCCCCTGATCAGCTGGTAGGTAATAGCCCCGAGTGGCAGAAGCCACAAGTATAGGATGGGCTATGGAGTTTGCTCATGTTAAAACTTCACGACTTTTGTGAGGTTTGGAATATTAACACATAATTGCATAATGCCTTATCCCCTCCAGCTGAATGTAATTAAAAAAAGCTCGTGGGTGCAAGTAAGGAGCGTTAACTACAATAATTATCCAGCTTCCAAGCAGAAGTACCGTGCACTAAAATTTGAAAATGTGTGTAATAATTGGGTTAAGCGGTAAAAAGTGAGGCGGAAGAAGTAGTTCCCTCACCCACTCCACAGTGTTTTGCTGGTTTTTTACCCCCACCCCAACCGAACAGGGACATAGGTTAAAGCACCAAATATTCAAATTAGAGCAACTGCCAAGTTTCAGGTCATGATACACCCGATATCAACAGATGAATCTGAAAACTATAAAGCTAATTAAGTGCATACCGTACGAGGAAACTAAAAATTACAAAGATAAACCTCGGCAACTTTCGAAACTTATTTCTTTGATGCAAACTATCATTTACCACTGTAATTTCAAACAAATGAGCTGTTGCTCAAAGTGTAACAACTATCTGGCAGATTCAAAGAAGTGGTGATAGTTTACATTCAATGAACCTGTCGCAAGCTTCCTTAATATAATAATAGGAGGCAAATATCTGTAAATTTCTATTGACAAAGTACACTATTATACTTCCTGAAACCACAATAGGATTGAAAAGCAAACTGCAGCATCTGTTTCATGTCAGGTTTTTGTCACATGTATATCTATTATGGATGATGGCTTTCTTGTTGTGAGAGAAGTGATTTGGCATAAAAGGTGAAATTTGCTTTAACTCTCACTCATTAAATCCGCAAAAACAAACAATTCGGGTCTCTAGAAACCATAGTCTAAGAATTCAATTATGGCATCCTCTCACTGAGTTTATCGTCCAAATAGCATATAGTGTTTTAAATTTTGTTCAGTACAGGTGAAATTTCGTAGGCTTACTTTGGTTAACCTCTGTTAAAACAAGGGATTAAAATCTACGCTTTTCGGTCATCGGTCCCAGTCGGTAATTACTGGGACCGGTAGTACTTTGTGAAAAACAAAGTCTGTGAGTTTATGATGTCACACGTGCTTGCTTCAAGTTGAACATAACATAACGCAACATAACGTTGCGTAAACGTAACGTAACATAATATTACATGAGATAACATAGCATAGCATAGCACAGCATATAGCATAGCAAGCGAGCTAAACCTTAGACTGTAATGTAATGTAATGTAAATATATTCTTATAAGACACATTACATGTAAAACATCGGCTCCATACAAAGATTAAGTAACAACAAAAGTAAAACAAACAATAAAATTACCAAAACATCCAGTTAAATTGTGAAAAAGCAAAGTAAACTCTGGTTAAAACTTGATAAGCACTACAACAAGGCAAAAATAAAACAATAACTTATAAAAGCAAATTCCAATTTGTCCTCCGGAAAAAAAAACATTATCAATAATATAAACTTTTAAAAGGTAAGTTATAACTTTAGATTTAAAACAGATAAAATTAATATCAATTAGAAGAAGTTCACTTGGCAGGCTAGTGTTCCATAATTCCGAGGCCACAAACTGAAAAAGCTCACCTACCACAGAAATATTGCAAGAGAAAGGCCCTATCAAATATACTTCCCCATTTGCATTTCTTCGCAAACTACGGCTTACATTACAATCATTGAAGATTATGATCCACAGGAAAAAAAATGCATTGACATCGTTTAATATTGGTAATACATGTGCAACTTAGTTTCAGAAGGTTTGAGTAACAAGCATTCTACCACTAAGGCTGCCAGCGAAAATTAAGATAGGTAGCAAAAAAATTTCCAAATATTTGGCTCTATAATTAAACCCTGTGGATGGCGATATATTGCTGACTAACAAAGTTTTCACTACGAGTGGGATATCGTGGTGGAAAGGGACGCCAAACCAAACTTAACGGCAGTATTTTGGAACTGTGCATCAGAGAGTATATCAGGTTAGCTATTACAATAATTAAAGGTTAAGAGAATGGACAGGGCCATATCGTGGGAAAATCCCAAAGGGGAGGGTGCTATGCTCACGGCGAGCCCACCATCAGTAAGTTGCACATAGCCCACCCAGCTTTTTTTTTTTTGTAGTATGCCTCCCAGATTGCCGGTAATGGCGCAGTATAGACCTTGTACATCTTTCCGTTGAATGTAAACATATATATTTAGGCTTCAGGACAGGGTTTGCTCCACTGAGGATTTCCTTGATGAGTGCTAAGCTTTTCGCCAAGGGTGGGGGGGGGGGAGGGCACTAACCCAAATCCCCGACAATTGACAAGTTTTCGGAAGGATGGTGAGGAACCAGGTGTGCCAAAAATTTGGGGATGTTATTAAAGTAACTTTTGAAACTTTGCGATATTAATGTTATGGCGTACTGAAATAATTTCTCTTTTATAGTCAGTTTAGTCGAATATAGCCCACACTCATTTGTATGAATGTACCTGATCCCTTCGAATCGATTGCCATGCCAAGTCTCTTTCGCTTCCTATAATATGTGACTGGGTATTGCATGGCATGTATTCCATGGTGAATTTATCCTGATTTATTCCGTCAGCGGATTGATTTAAACAAGAGCGCAAGTTCGAGTTTCTTCAAAAGTAAGCCATTTTGTTCGGTCGGCTCTGGCAGTTCTAGGGATCCTCAGTTTGGGTAGTAATTTCTCAATGGGGCAACGTATGACGGGGATCACAGTCCACGTCAGCCCCAAAGAGGATCAGAGCACTAAGGGGTTGAAATATTCGTTTGGGGTCCCACTTCCTACCCTTGACGATAAGGACTAAAATTCTAGGTTCGGATCTGACCATAAAGGACTGAATCCTGGACTCATTACAAGATTAACTCAGTAGAAGCATGAAACTGGTACATTCTTGTCCCACTTGCTGTAGTAAATGGTTGGATGATAATTTTTTTTTTTTTGATATCGGTAGTTCTCAAGTGTTTCGGGCCGAGGGCCACTTCTACTTGAGGTTTTGGTTAAGTTTTATTCAGTATCTGCGACTCCATTCAGTAGCTTGTTATTATTAAGAAAATTTGGGACTCCTCGGAACCTTTTGTTGGCCATTGAATGGCCGCAACGTGCACTAAAAATTTTAGTGCACGTTGCGGATCCCACCACTTGAGAACCTAGGGTATATATGCTTTAAAGGTTTTCTTCCAACGCATACCATTTGCAACATGCAAAAGTGCATGATAACGTCGGAGAAATTGACAATCTTTGGAAAATAGTTAAGGATAGTAGTAATTTTGTAGAATACCCGGTTAAAACACCAGTGAAGAATTTTGTGCTTTAATCTTTAGTTACCATAGACTTCGAAAAAACTATAATTAACTAAGGGTGATTTTACCACGGTTCATTTTGTTATTACCAAACTTTCACTATTCACATTAATTTTGTACAATGGCGTAGGAACGGGGGGGGGGAGGGGGCCATGGCCCCCAATATGATTTGTGGGGGGCAAATGTCATTTTGCCCCCCCCCAGTATCGCGAAAGTTTACAGTTTCGTTTTACCCGTTTTTGTTCGCAAGAGGACAATTTCTCAATTACGCGCGCAGAAGACCTAATCTACTTTCTTCAATAGTTCCATTCTACATCGCTAGATAGCGCAAGTCCTTTCCCTCTTACCAAGTAACATGTAGGAAAAGTACACAGTTTATGTAGAGGTCGCAAATTTCATCCCATATCTCAAAGCCTAGTAACTGTTCTCTTGTGTGTGTCAAGGGGTACGGTCAGTTTATGGGGGACTCACGGAGCAATATTGGCTATTTCATCGAATAGGTAAGGTAGTTTCGATACAACGCATATTATCTCCTATACGGTCTAGAACCCCTACAAATTTTCTTTCGTTTTTTGTTCTTAATGTTTACATATGTTTTTTTTTTTTTTTTTTTTTTGTGAAAACCTAAAAAAATTTTCGCGCTTCGCGCGCTTTGTAATTTTTACAGCTCAGATTCCGGGGAAAATATTTAACCAAAGCGGAACTATGCTTCTCTAGTATATACAAATTTTATGCAATATATGCCCCGAATGAAATGGTCTAATACACAGGTTTTCTTCAAATCCCACTTATACCCGATGGCACTGGGGCTGTCGGAGCTTCGGGTCGGTGGCCCCCGTCGGGCAAATCTTGGCGCCACCAACTTAACAATATGTAGACTCTGGCTGTGGAAAATCTCCATTCCAATCAATCCACCGAAATCCATGGGGCTAACTCCACTCTGAATAATTTTGAATACAGTCGGATAGATTGCGACAAACTTAATGTGTTTTAGAACAAATTCAAATCAACCTTTAACAAATTTTCACAACAACTGCACATCTTGATGGCTGCTTTGAAGCCTGGCAAGTGCCCTTTCCGGCGATCTGGGATGTATTAAAATCTCAAATTTTCTCGGTTTGCCCTGTGCAAACCTATGGTGGTGCTCCGTTTAGATAATAAATGGGATTCAAACTTGCAATCCTCAAACCCCAAGTCCGGCCAGCATTTGATCTCAAATGTGCACATTTTAACCTGGAGCGTGTAAACTACAAGCTTGATCTCATACTAGGGATTATATAGCTCCGTCCAAACTTAGATGCAGGATCAGATCTGGATCTGAACAGCAGTTTCACCCCGACATTGAATTTATGGGTAGGTTTTGACTATGAGTGCTACGTCTATTAGATACAGATCTGTATTGGCAGCAGTAACAGTGAGCTAGAGTGAAGACCATTGATCTAGAATGAAATATAATTTTGCTAGAACACTACATGAGGATGAACTTTTACTAGAACTGCATATGAACCTAAAAAGTCACCTATGTACAAGAGTTCAGTTTTTCATGGATAATAAACACTTATCCATGCAAATCAATGTAATTAGTATTCACATTGCCATTGATGTCTTGGACATGAGTTTGTATTCACCCATATATTCCATTATTTCCCGGTACTTCCAGTACTTCCCACTAATTACAGGGAATTCCCATTATCGTCCGCCCCCTGGAAATATTAACATTTCTCGGAAAATATGCACTCTGCTCAGACGTGCCATTTCCTGTGATCTCAAGAGCCATTTAGGGAGTAAATTTTCTTGTTACGCTAGGCGCCAACTTAGGGTGACACCTTGCTATTATCACAAGCTATTAATTAGGCCACTTTACCACACTTTCTCACTTCGCCCCCAACTCCTCTCTAAAATACCTAAGTTCCTATACAAACGATTTGTCCTCAGATAGAGAGTCGTAGTTTAAGCTGCTAATAATGAAAACATTTTTAAATAACCCTCTGATGTTTACTTTTTTCGCTGTTTTCTTTAAATTAAATTTAATTACTGTCACTGTTACTTTTTTGATGCACACGGAATTGCATAAAATACCTTATAATGTTTAATGGTTTTCTCTTTCAAGATAGCATGTACGAGCCCATGGGCTGAATATACACATGCTAATTTGTGGAAGAACTTGGACTATTCGTAAAGCTTAGTGATCTTCGCTTTTAAGAGATGGTTGGAAATAACACAACAGATAACCTTAACACGATCTTTTCTGAGAACCACCGTAAGTCTATTTTCTTGCCTGAGAGTCTTCGAAGTTCTAATGACATAGAGTTAAAAAGCTGATCCCTTTTCAACAAAGCTTGAAATAAGCATCATATCAGAAGCTTTAATAGGCATACAAGATTTTCGAGAATTTAGTTCCTTCTATTCATATATGTGCGTGCGTATGGTACAGAAACCATCCACCAAAATTCACAATTATAGATGGCAGTTGAATTATTGTCAACTTTTGCAATGCCGCTTTTTAGTAGCCTACTCGGGTATCAGATAACCATGTATCAAAATCATTGACAACACAAAGTAGTAACTTTGTTTTTATTTTTCACCTAAATGTACTCAATTTACGTAGTTGAAGGTTTGAAGAGAATTAAATTTCTTAACACAGCGATTCTAAAGTAGCATTGTTTGTGTTGTTCTTGATTACAGCGTTAGAGTATTTACAAACGCCAATAATCCTGTAAGTGGATCCCTGATTGCCTCTTTTACAGACTAATATCTCTGTTTAGAGTATTGTAGCAACGACTCCGCTTTGCTAGTTCCTGGTAAGGATGTTCAAGATGATCGCTATACTAGGAAGGGTCGTAAATATTGTCCACCCCTCAAACAAACATTTGATCTCAACTGTTTGCACATCGCGTGCTGATGTGCTATTAAATAATTGTATTTGCTACGGTACGAATTCTTTCGCTACCTTATTTTGCCATACAATATCTGAGTAACTTTTTATCAAGGTCTTCATTCTTAAATTGTCTTTCGTTAAGAGAACCTAATGCTACAACCATTATGAAAGTTTTGCCAAATCCCGTCATGATTTGTTTGTTGGTGATGCGGTGCGCTCTTAATAGGAATTTGATAACCGTTCAAGGGGTGAGTAAATTTTCTTTATTTCGATAAGTTGTAATTTATGATATGGAATTACTTCGATGCATTATCACCTCAAAACTTTATTGTAAATTCATCGTCAGAATAATCCAAGCATCTTCTTTAAAACACTGTTGGATAGGTACAACTAGTAAAAGGCAAACAACAAACAACTTTACAACCCTTGAAATTTACAACCCCGAAATATCCTTGAAAGAAAAATGCGGATACAGTTACATAAAAACGAAAAACTGTCCAGGGTAGCTTTCTAAAAGACGTAGACTAGTCTATCCCATTTGTCAAATTTTTCACCTAAATTAAAGCATCCCTTATTCTTTTTAAACCCATGAAGTTTAATAATTGTATCAACGTTGAGAATCTTACCGCCTTCTTTGAAAACAAGTCTACTAATGACAGTGTAAATCTAAATGTACCCTGGTAAAGATAAACATTGCAAACCTGCCAGCCCTATTATAATTTGGTTCATCACTTGTACCTTCTTGATGTTAGGCTATCATCACATATGAACAAAATGATATCATTACATCTGAACTAAAATGGTACTGCAATTGCAGCACTTTTCTTTTAACTAAGCTGTTAAATTTCCGTGATATAATTTGCACTACCCATTTCATATTTTAAATTTTGATATGAATGAAACGTTGCTATTTGAGAGTAAATATTTACAACAAGAAACATGTATTTAAAGTTGACGTATACTCTAAAAATTCCGGTCATATTTAAAACAAATCCATTCAAATGGGCACTGCGTCGAAAGCTGTTCAACTATTTGTCTAAATTTGCTTTATTTTGAACGCAAAATTGTTAGTATTGAACAAAAACTAGTCGAGTATTTGATCCTCTTTTAGTTCAGGGCCCATTTGAGCTCAATTTGAAATTGTCATTTTGAACGTGTAATGTAATGATGATCCAGTCTGCAGAAGGATCATGTATTTGAGGATCTGTTTCTAAATTTTTCATTTTGACTGTAGAATATTCCGAAACAAGTTTCATTTTGTTGAATGGTGAGAGTATCACTAAGGTAATTCATAAAGTGTTAAGTCTCAGTATAATCCCATTACTGTTTTATATCAGGTTCCGTACACAAACTGATTACTCTTATTTAGGGCAGGCTTCTGCAACATATCTATCGTCACATTACATTTGCTGAATCAAGTATATACCACATGTGGACATACCTAACATTAACGTAAGCAAGTACATGTCATGGGCAAAATGAATAGAGAAATAAAATATATCTGAAATTTACCTCTGCTTGGTACAAAATCAGAGTTCAAGAACATGTAACATGGCTTACAAAATAAAAATGCGATGCTGACGTGTCATGCTCTGGTAACTCATTTCTTCTAATGTATTGTACTATTAACTTCAAATTAACAATTAAAGACGTTATCACACGTGTTTGCATTGCAACAACAATGGCTTATATCCATATCTGTTCTGCATGAAAGGAAAATCTTAACACATGCATGAGACAAGCTTTGGCTGTGTCAAAACACCAGTGAAATTTGAACGATGCGAAAGAAATTTTCAAATTAGTAGTTTTCATGGGTTTCCCTGAGTAAGAGAATTCAATAGACTAAAATAATCCCACACTACACGCTACCTTTTATTGATCCTAAGTAATTAGAATAAATGTCCATAATATTAGAATAAAAAGGATTGCGAGATTTGTAAATTAAAATTTTGAGTTATTGTACCTGTTATTCGTTTTCATGAATGACTCTTTAGAATCATGTGACAAAAATTCTTCTCACTGTCTTTAGGACCTATACAGTTAACTAATCAGTGAAAGCCAAACTTAAATTTTTATAGACTTCATTATTGCCAAACGTCAATTTTTTATGCCTTTAACTTCCAGTGTATTGTGTTGTGGATGAGAGCATTGATATTTAACTCTGATTTAAATTCTTTCATTCACTGTAATAATATACAGTAAATTGAATACCCTCTTTAACAATTCCTAATAGAAAAGTGATTTGCTCAAAGTATCAATTTATTTTAAAGAAATGGTTTATTATAATCTTTCCATGGATTATTTAATAACTATGCAATACTTTGGGGAGAATACACCCAGATGGTAGTAGTGAGGGTACCAGTAACCGGGTAAGATTAGGTCTGCAGGGTGCGTTTAGTGTTATTAAATCTAGAGTTCTTATTAAAATACCATATTGTCAACACTTTTCTCCTTCCTTTGAGGCAAGCTTGCTTTAGAGTAGAGCAATGGCTGAATTATGTGCAGAGAGATGTGAATTAGCTAATTTGCACTTATTTTACTATGAGGTAGTTTTGTAGTGAATTGCTTTTCCAAGTTGTTTTTAACTGCATATTTATATATCCATCTACATTAGAAACTAAAATTAAACTGGCCTTACAAACTCAAATTGCTCCGGCAGAAGCGGAGCCTATACAGTACTCGCGCCTGGTCCAGGCACCACTCAAGAGCTCAGGACACAAGTTTAAACTCTAAAAATGCAATTTCTGATTTGCAGTTGATATGTTAGCACCAAAGCAATGTGAATGACTGAATTTGAGAAAACATCTCAAAGACAATTTGGCAAAGTGTAAAAATATAAACTATTCACAGTATGCTTCGCTCTGGGCATTCTCTTCTAGCTAAGTGCTTTTTGCTTTTAAAATTGTCACAGATACATCAGTAACAAGTAGTACACCATCACACTTCAAATCCTATCATCACAAACTTCAAATCCAAAAACGTTTGATGAAGTTTTCATTCTCATTTATTTTAGGAGCTCCTTGAGAGAAATGCAAGAAGCACTGCAACCGAAGACCTTGATCAAAGTAAGAAAATAGTATTTAGTTGCCTTATACAGAACGAGCTGGAAACAATTCTCTGCTTTGGTCCATCGTTTTCGTAACACACGATGTAGAAATCGTTTCAATGAATTCTCTTACCATGTTAACTACTACATATTCCAAATATACGTGAGATAATTGAGGAAATGTTTATTATCTCCATTCTCTTAAATTTTAAGGTTTATCTTATTTCTATTATCAACACCCCGAGTACCCAAGAGATTGCAAGGAAGTTCAAAGCCAATGTTCAACATCGTCAGCGGAGCATAGCGGTGTTTTTTCAATAAAGCCGGATACTTTTACACATCCTTTCGAGGTCTTTTGCGATAACAGCTTTGATTCTGGTGGCTGGACGGTAAAGATATGCATATACTTAGTACATTAACATAGTTTTAAAACAGGCATTTACTAAACGGCAGAAAACGAAATTTGGAGAACTGTATTTTTAGCTACATGCGTTCACTGGAAGTTCGCTTCAAAATAAATTTAAGAATTTGTAAGCAGTTACAGAGTTGAATATCTATCCATTTCTGAAAGAAGGCTTGCACACATACTAAATATAAAATTTACAAACTGTCGTCTTTTTTGACAATGTTAAGCCAAAAATAGATGATGTTTTTGAATGAGTTAATAATGCCACTGACCCCAGTATTTATACATTTCTGGCAATAAAAAGAGCTTACCAGTCATTCGGTAGCATAAATTTTGCAGTGAACATGTGACCATAATAATGACATGCATTCTCTAATGTAGGTCATTCAACGCCGATTCGATGGACCATTGTTCTTTAACCGAAAATGGAACGATTTTGCAGACGGCTTTGGATTTCTGTTGAGTGAATTTTGGCTGGGGAACGAGAAACTGTCTTACATAACGAACCAAGAAGTGTATGAGCTTCGTATAGACATTACATTATCCAATGGCTCATCCTTCTATGTGCAGTACGACTCATTCCGCATCAGTGACGAGTGGAGTCAGTACGCACTGGTCTCCTTGGGAGCGTTTAGTGGCAATGCGAGTGAGTACAAGCCATATTAGATGGCATTAAGTACGTCATCTCCGTCTATGTATTTGTCTTCACACATAGTCACAGTGGTAATTGCATGTCTACTTAAATATCAAATGTATGTTAACAGTAGTATAACCTGGAATTCATACAGTTACATTGTAACAATCACCAACATGAAATGACAACAATAAATTTGCACACAAAGCTCCATTACTATAGTTAAATGTCGCTTTGTGGTTGCCAGTAGTATTTAAATCGACACTATTTCAAATGTTGAAGATTTCAAAATAAAATTAATTTTGTCCTTTGAGGATGCTTCTAGTAAGCTTTCTGTAAAACATTTTTAAGACACCAAATTGATTTCAATGCTCAATCTTACGTTTGGACAAACATCGGTGTTTTGCTATGTTTTAGGTTTTCAAGTGTTTGATTGTCCCTCTAATATGGTGTATGGAAACTGCACTTGTCAACCCACCTGCGACGACCCTAGTGGAAACACGAAATGTTTCGACCATGACTGCATTGTAGCTGAAACTTGCATATGTGCGGAGGGATTCTTACAGAAGGACAGCGACTGCGTGATTCCTTCTGACTGCGGGTGCTTCGTCTCAGAATATAATTCGGTTATTCCGGTATGACATACATTTCTGAAGTAAAATTTTAAAACTTTGTACTTCTGAATAAAGCTTTTATTTTTACTTAGGGTATTGAAGGACATAACTCTAAAAGATAGAGTGCTTGTAGTTTTAAGCTGTATCTGTATCCATACGTTAATGACGCAACAACCCTTGATAACAAAATCTGTCACTATCCATAGACAAATCAAAGACAGAGCCTAAAAGAATAGCTCAGAAAGTATCGCATTGTCTCGTTCTTCAGCCGTAACAAGTAGGCTACAAGGAAACGAGAAAAATGTCAATAATGCTGGGGCTTCTACATTTTTAGCCATTTTATATAAAAGGGTTAAGAAATTGTTAGGTCTTTTCATGCGAATGAAATGTACTCTTGCTTCATTTTAGAATGGTGAGGTTTACATAAAAACCACTTGTTCAGAAAAATGTACCTGCCAAAACGGCCACTTCGACTGCAGTTCCGACTACGAATGTAGCCCTAATGCTGAATGTACAGTAAAAAACGGTATCCGACAATGTTATTGCATAGACGGCTACGCAGGGAACGGTGAGACATGTAACCGAGTGTACAAAGATTGTTATGATGCATATCTTGCTGGTCAGAGACAAAATGGCGTTTATGCAGTACTACCAGACGGTTGGCCTGAATCTTCCTTTGAGGTCTTTTGTGACATGACCACTTCGGGAGGAGGCTGGACTGTGAGTAACTCAAAACTTATACTAATTAAACACATCAGGTGTTCATAATACCTTTGAGTTTCTGCTATATCTTAGGTTGAGGCCAAACAGGGTCTACGAATTGCCCAGGTTAAACAATTTGAGCAGGGGCCAAATTTTGCTGTTCATTGTGAAGAGGCAATAACATGGAAGACATTGCATGCTTAATTCTGCCTTGCAAGTTAGGCATTAGTGAATTTATTAAGTTAGCAACTGTTAGTTTGCAATCTAGAAAGTGGTCTGAAGGATGGATATCTCCCTCCTGTTAGGAAAATTGTGAAGCTTTATGGGTACACGACTTCAGAACTCTAAACTTTTAACAAATTTTGTCACATGTTACACCATAAATATTTGCAGACATGGGGCAATTGCGTAAGAATGTGGGAACAGATGAGTTGTTATACTAGTCTGCTGCTTGATCCGCCCAATGCTTCCGTAGACCGAAAGTCTTTTCATTAGTATTCCTTGCCATTTATAGGTATTTCAGCGTCGAGTAGATGGCGTGACCGACTTCTATCGCAATTGGACAAGTTACAGGAATGGGTTTGGTTCTGTTCGTCTTGGTCACGACTTTTGGCTGGGTAATGAAAAACTATACTACCTGACAAATACCAACCAATCAACTTACAAACTTAGAGTAGACATCGTTACCTCAGGAGGAACACCTAAATATGAGGAGTATGCATCCTTCAGGATTGGTAGTGAGAGTACCAAGTACCAACTAGCTGATTTAGGCAGCGCAAATGGAGATGCAGGTATATGAAAATTGTTGTTTATGGTAATTTATACTACTGAATTACAACTTTTTCCGCAGTTTTCTTGACTCTGTTAATTGTCGGCTAAACGCTTAATAGCTACGCATAGACAACGCAAATGTCTTGTCCCAAAATACTGGAAAACTCTTTGTCGAAGAAAACAGATATCCAAACATAAACAAGTAAGATTCAATTGTAAAACAAACTGTTTCATTTTCCTGAACACTCCCAGTTAATGTTTTTGTTTGTCTGTGTGTTTCCAGCATAATACTTAATCTTAGTGGTCAATGATCCGCCATGCTATCATGGTGATTTTTAGTGAATTTAACTCCAGATTTTGTATCGCAAATGGAATAGTAAATGAAATGTAATATTAACACTTTCCACAGCAGCATAACACAATTAATACCTTAGAGCAGCGGAGTAAAATAGAGGTATTGTCATGTACCAGAACAGAGCTTAATTTCGTGCTCTTTGGATAAGATCACAAGAATTATTTAAGTTGGAGATCAAAACGCCATCCTCAAATTGAAATATTCATCCAAACTAAAGGAACGCTTAGTCTTGTTGTCTTGGCAGTAAGCCTGAGTAAACCATGCATATAGTTTTGATTCTGAAATGTTAATATGTTTCTTCGGACAGAATACAGAAGAATGCAACAAAATATATATTGCAGAAATTAATCTTTGAAATTAATGTACACATTCCTAATATGAAGCTATCGGTTACCTCAAAATATAAAATGATTTTAGCCTTCTGTTGTCTTAAACTCAAATCTGAATTGTTAAGTTAATTATAAAAAAAGTGGTTAATGAACAATTGTATACTTCCACAACTCCTCTGTCAGTTAGTTATCCACAAGTAAATAGAAGTAGTAGTCTCTGTTCAAGAAGAATGAAATGGCAGTCGTACCTTTAGTGGTTTTGGCCCCTTTGCTGCTTTCTGAGTATGCAAAACTAGCGTGGGGATCAAAATGTTGAGCAGATATGGGGCCTCTCGGTGTCCCAGTGAAGATTATTGTTCTTCACGATAGTCACAAACATAACCTTTGCATAAGTAATATCGAAACCGGACCCGCAAAGGCTACAAGCGCACAAGAATTTTCAAAACGTTTCAAATTACATGTATTCTGCCTGACGTAATAAAGGTTTGCATGATCAAAGACATGAAGTAGATAACTCACATTACATAGCTTTCCAAGTTTTTGTTAACCTCGAGGGGTGGGTATATATTGGTAATTGTACTAATAAGTTCTAGACACAAAGAAAGAACTTCAGTTACATTAGCGAAAACGCGCGATTTATTTCTACTTCAAGTAGAATAGCTAACAATTTTGAAAGTGCGTGCTGGAGGTTACTTTAAAGTCTATTTCTGTTCCTTTTTCAGGGGATGGTTTGTATCATAATGATGGCCGCCAGTTCAGCACATACGATCAGGACAACGATGAATGTGGACGCCACAATTGTGCAGAGAAACACAGAGGAGGCTGGTGGCATGCCTACTACTGGTGCGATGATTGTTACGGTAGTTACTGTTATTATTTTCAATACTCTCCCTCCAGATGCCACACTGTTTGTACCGCTTCCAACCTCAACGGCGAATACAATGGAGGCAATGGAGAAAATATCTTTTGGAATCATAATAATAACTGCAACGTGAACTCTGCTGAAATGAAAATACGTCCATTTACGTAATTCCACGGAAACTATTTCAGAATCCAACCGTAACACAAAATCAGAGATTACTAAAGATGCTGTACTTATAAACAAAAGATATAAATAAATAGTGTTTATCCAATCAAAGAACTTTACATAGGAGCTCATGAGAAAAATCTCAGTTTTTTTTTCTGAACAATAACCTTTCATTGGGTGAATGAAATATTAATATGTAAATTCAACATTATCTTGCATAAGAATCAATGTGACTGAGTTGATAGGTTGTTTACAGTAGCAGGGTATGTTACCTCTAGGTACACATTACGTGTCTTCAAGGTTCGCGCTAAATATTCACCCAGTTTATAACGTGTTATGTATATACGAGGACATGTTCATGCCTCACACCTTGTGATCACGATTTACGTAAAAGGTAAAATAAATCAGTAGACGTCAGCAAGAAAAAAAATCGAATTAAATGAACTATTCTCTTTATGTAAACATTTCAGTGTTAGATGATGCATCTTCGATGACGTCGGTCTTGGCAGTTCCAATCTAAAAGCTTACACCGAAAGAAAATGCCAATATATGAATGGAAAACATAGTCTTAAGCAGGATTCGAGCCAGCGACCCCCTGCATACCGAGCGGATGCCCTGACCACTGAGCCATTAAGGCCTGTACTGTGGGGTTAAGTTTTCCATAATAGGCCTCAGTGTCTCAGTGTTCATAGCATCCACCTGGTAGGTGGGAGGTCGCTGGTTTGAATCCTGCTTGAGGATAAGTTTTGCATTCATGTTGTAATATATCCTGTTTCCGTGCGACCGCCCGTGACCATTAGGCTATCATGGCTTTTGGGGTTTCAGACTTGACAGCAAGTACAAGTTGTGCCGCCCTCAATTTTCTCTCCTGATACCATTTTAGCTACTCCCTGTGCGGGAGTGAGTATTCAGCAGGTCGAATATGGTAGATCGACTATGAAGAAGTAGGCTGAAAGATAAGTAATTAGTTTCGATCATATTTTTAAATAATTTCTAACCATGTTGGACTGAATAAATGCCTTAGTGTAAAATTCTTAGATACACAAAAACACGTCACAAATGGACCTTTAAACCCTGGATATCATTCCTTGCGGCTCTCGACCTCATCACTGCCCTTGCATTTGGCCCTGCCACACCTCCCCCTTCCCCAACGCGATTGAAAACTAGACAAAATAAATAAGGTTCTTTGTGTAAAAAATGGGCAATAAGTGTAACAAAAGTGGCTATTGTGACCAACCTGGACAAGAATTGTAACAAAACTGGTTGTTGTTGTTCCAAAAATGGTTGCCACAGCCGAGTGATACTATGTCCGTGCGGTGCTCGAATTTTCTTTTTCGTAGGAAAGAGAAGGGTAAGTTATGAATCATTCATATGTAACGCACTTTGGTTAGATTGAATGACTGATACTATTAACTGCGCATGTTTGATTCATTGAAGCCAGAGTGGATCTGTTTGTGACGACCACTTTGCATTGTATTGCGTTTGTATGAATGATACTAGTACGTCGTAGGAATATTCCCATGGTCTATGTGTACAACTGAGAGATAACAGTGTTTGGGGCGTCCGGAGGGGGCAAGGGGGACACTTGCACCCTGGAAATCAAAAACTTGAAAAAGAAATTGAAGAAAAAATAACATCAACATTTTCATTTCTTTTAATATCGCTAGAAAAGTTCCAGAACATGAGCTTTCAAAATAGAAAACGATTAGATGCCAGGGGCGTAGCCAGGATTTTAAAAGTTGTAGGCACGAAAATATGGAATATATGTATATACAGCGCAACCCCGCTTTAAAGGACACTCATCTAGGACCAAAAATCAAAAACGTAATGTTTCGATGATTCACTTATCAGGACAATCCCACTTGGCAGGACACTTTATCTGGTCCCTTGGGTGTCCTTTAAAGAGGGGTTCTGTATGTCACTATATCAATGGGATGTCTCAATTAGTCACATGATGACTGATGATACACCTAACCCTCTTTTGTTGTCACTAGTAATATCTATTGATAGTCAGTTGTGTGACCAACCATGTCCAGTCAGCTTTTTCCTGTAGAGGGAGAAGTGTACCAAGAGTCATTCTCGTTTCCTGGCGTCTTGCTAACTTGAGACACCTCATTCAATATCACTTTTAAACCTAAAAAACAAACGAGTTAAAATACGTAATTCAATATTCAGTCGTAAAAATTCAACTTAAAAAATGTACGCATCTCATCATCAGATTGACCAACTAGAATGATATTACTCAAAAAATGTTTTTCGTCTGTTTTGTGATTGTTTTAATGCAATCTTTTCCTAGGCTGAGCTGCCTTTATTCATATATGTTGTGAAACGTATGCGTGCGTAAGGGTGCACACCCCCATTAGAGAGACAGTCCACTAGAGAAAAGTAGTTCCAAAGTACACCGTCAATTTTAGGTCCTTTTTATTTGTAAATAACTTATGTTAAGATGATCAGTTGATGTGGCTCTTCCTGAATATGAAAGAGGGCACGTTAATGTGTGGGTGGTGCACAATTTAGAGTGATTGAAAGCGATTTAGATCGTTTTAAAGATTGTCAGAAGAAAGTGGTGATTTCCGTCACCTTGCGGATTAATATGGGTAGGTGTATGCCCTCTAAACTTCGTCTCCATGTAGCTCAAAATCTAACAGGTCATGCTATGGTAAATTTGTAATACCATGATAGGCCAATTTGTCAGCTGTCATTTGAGGGGTGGCTTGTCTGGACTGTGAACTTTGACTAGGCTAGCTGTAGGAGGCATGTAACTGAGACAAAATAGTGTGTAAGTCAATGGAGAAGCTAATGGGGGTGTGCCCCCTTAAGTCACCGCATTCTGTTGTTAGTTGACCTAAACGAAAAGGTCACCAGTGCATGCGCAGAAAGTATCTTCGATCTAGCTTATTCAATTCAATTAATCGTTCCCCATATTCCCGCAAGACGTAAAATGGCATTTAAATTACGTGTTGGGTGTTTTAGTCTGGGATGTATAGGCCCATTAAAATCAGACAAACCGGGTGTAGCTTTTAAAAACTGACAGGATCGGATCTTAGTATTGTTTGGCGAGTAGAGTGTTGAATGAAACGGCACGCGATACAAATGACAGCCTAGATGACAGAAGAATAAGTCACCTAATTTAGCCATATTCTTGCTACGTTCATTTCAATAGTTTTTCCTGTCTAGACTCTTAAACTCGTCCAGCAAACGTATGGATTTGAATTATGGGTGTTTTTAAAGAAAAGATAACTTAGCCAAAAAAGTGTAGGCCCGGGCCTACAGTGCTACATGCTGGCTACGTCCCTGGATGCTACTCCTAGGAAGTGCCATGGTGTGTCTATGCTTAGATAGTTTACCTACAATTTTGTCCCCTGGCAAATTCTTGGCTACACCCCTCTAAAATTTCTCCTGATTTGATCAATTAAAAGTTTTGCCCCCCCCCCCCCATTTTTTTCTGCAGGCGACGCCCATGATCAGTGTGCATAATACTTACATGAGTAAAACCTATTCAAGTCACATTTCAAGCGGAAAGAGCGAGTCATAAAACTGGAGCTTAGTTGTTTATCAGATCTGCTTTGACATCAAGGTGACAGTATAAACACTAAGCACGTGAGCTGGGAACTTTGGAGTGAAACAATTTGCAGTGACTGTTTCTTCCTTGGGTCGGGGAAGTGAAGCAGAAACTGGGTGCTATACGGGTTGGTAAACAAAGTAATATCACTGTCAGTCGTGGAGCATAAATCAATGGGAGAGCAGATTCATCTTTGAGTTAACCCTTATATTACTACAAAACGGTTACGAGAATATAAAAGAGCTTAAGTAACTTGCCCTTCAACAATTGAGTGTCAGGCTAAATATGCCCATACACGGTGGCCCTCGAAAAGTATACATCCCAAGTTGCCAGGTTAACAGGATGAGGAAAAGAAGCACAACTGACACCATATTGCACCTATAAAGGCCCCATATTTTCCATACCCGCCCCACAGACATCAAAGCCTGCCTCTGGTAAAGTACAACCCCAGCGAATCGGCGAGAATTCACCTGGGGGAAACTGGCGATGTTTGGTACGTTAAATGAATCTTTCCCTGACATTAAAGAATCTTAATGTACGAACTGACTCATACAAAGCAGTCATCATTCATGGTCCCAGAGTCATTCTTTAGGTCTATCACATTGAGCTGCTATCGACTCTGTAGACTTAGTGTAAGTCAGTATACTGTACTTTGAGGCCACTACTCATACGCCACTTGTACAGGTAAAACACTCAAGAAGTCAAGCTATTCTAGCTTTGTGTGTTAGGGAGTTTTTATGATTTATGAAGCAAAGAAGCGACGTAGGAAGAAGCTATGAGTAATACGCAAAAACTCCGATTACATGAAAATTCTTATTTTCCCCTTACTGTCCTACGAAAATTTGTATTAAACGTTTGTTCTCTTGCAATTAAGTACGTTAGAAAAGGTACGCAAGGCGTTAAGAAACAATTGCCTAGAATAAAAAAGCATAGATATAGAATTAACAATAGAGGACAAGGTCGGCAGAGACTTTACAGAATTGAGATTGGTATTAAACCCTCTTGAATCGATTTTATCTTAAATTAATGAATCGTAACGCTTGAAGCAGATGCTGTCATTTATTAAAGCTCCAGTTACACTATAGTAAATCGCGTACTGCATCTCCTTGCAACTCAGTCATAATACGAATGTTTGTTACATCTCCGCATAGACAACGGCGAGTTGCATTGAGTTTGCGACTAGTTGCGTCAGTTGCGCCCGAGTGGCTAGTTGCTACGTGTGCTCCGGTGCGCACCGGAGCACATGAAGCAACTGCTAGCAACTCGAAATATCTTGCAAATAGACGCAGTCAGTTCGCCGATGTACGGCAACAATGCTGCTATCTACTGCGCTCAGCGCCGAACATACCCAGTACGATTTGCGTATCAACTAGCAACTACACAACAGACTGCAACAGACCCATACCGTGCCGCGTCATGCAGCGTCGTACTGCGCTGTACTGCGAAGATTCGCAAACAAGCGCAGTACAGGGAACACCCCTTTTCCTCCTAAAACTAGCCTGATCGTCGTATGTATGCAAACATATTACGGACATGCGCAGCACGACGCAGCAGCTACTGCGAACAAGTATGCGCTTGGGTCCCTCCGACGCAGGCTCTACTGCGTCTGATTGCAACCAGCTGCGAACAAATCTCAACACGTTTGCAGCACGACGCAGCAAGGCGACTAGACTGTACACGGACTGCAACTATTCCCAGCACAGACACCGAACAGCAAGGACCGCCGCTACTTTACACAGTGATTACTACATTAGTTTTGAACTTCGCTAACATTTTTAGCAACTTACCTCCCACACAACCCAAGCAAGGGAAGCAGGGCCGTAGCTATGGGGGGGGGGGGTGTGGGGGGTGCGACACCCCCCCGGGCGGTCAATCAGTCGGCAAATCAGGGCATAGTCGGCAAATTGACTGTCCATTGTAGACGAATTAGACCTGACAGATGGCATAGATTTGGCGGACATTATGGAGCTGTGGGCATTGAAGCCAAGACGCTAAGACTTTGTTGAGACCCTGCTAAGATAGCCATCACTGGCCATAACTGATTGAACAGCCATACAGAAGTCAGTCATGTCGAAGATATGCGGGAAAATGATTGATAAATTATCATTTTCATTCAATGGCAATTTATTGATTTCCCATTTCCAGATGTCAATGATTTTAATAGAACAGAATGTAAGTTGCCTAGAAAACGTGGCTGTGCATTGGTGTGAATAGGCAATTTGTTGTTCAAATTTGGCACAGCTAGCCTGTTTCAAAATCAAATTACCCACATAAACTATCAAACATCCATCATACTCTGCACAGACTGCACTGGGACTGGTAATGACCATGTATTATCACCTTGTTAAACCAGTTCACTACTAGTTCACTGATAAGGTAATGTAGACCCATCTGACTATTATTTTTATTGAGAAGTCTCTTGGGGACCATTAACTGCCCAGGACCCATTAGTGATTGTCCACTGTTGTCAGTGTTGCCTCAGGCTATCCCCTGTTGTGGTCAATTTGCCCCAAGACATTCAGGTGTTGGCAATTAGGCAGGTAAGGGATTGTCATGGTGTATTATAGGCTGCAAGTTAGAACAGAGCCAATATAACATGACTAGCTTATGAGCAAGTTCAAGGAGTGTAAGGTAGACAATTTGACTGCTTTCAAGATTAACCTAATAACCAAGAGTATAATCATAGTGTAAATAGGCCTTATTGATTTTATTGACAATACATAACTGTCCTTCCCCTCCCCCGAAGGGTTTCCAGTGATGTTTCTCCTTTAGACGGAAAATATACTCAGAACTGCCAGAAATGTTAAGTGTTTTTTTATTCAAGAAAATCCTGAGAATACCATTGCCAGGAATTAACCTAAGGCTATGATCCTCTGCGATTCGGATTCGGCGATCTCCGGCGATGTGGGGTGTTTTTTCCAACAAATTCTTTCATGGTGGCGCAACGCTAAGCAATCAAAGTGTTGTCGTCCCCTCCTCCCCATTTAAAATATCCCTTGCGCCAAACACTGTTTCACATGCTTGGCACCCTCCGCAGGCTGGTGGCCGTGCTTTGCTTAGACGGTCACCTGGAAAATTCATGCAAAGTTTATGCCACTATTTTTAGAGGCTAGTAGGCTACGGCAATATCAGAAAAAAATATTGCAATTTGAGGTCGTTTCGTGCGTTCTGAGGGGGTATGGGGATTGAAAGTTTTCTTGTAAGTTCCGCGCCAACCAATGGTGGTCCTCCGCTTAGCGGCCACGGTTTGCTTGGACGCGACGGTCCCCTGGAAATTTAATGCAACAATGTTCTGCAACCGATTTCAGAGGCTCGTACGGTAATGAACATCAGACAAAAATATTGAAATTTGAGGCCGTTTCCTGCGATCTGAGGGGGTCTGGGGATCAAAAATTTTCTTGTACGCTACGCGCCAACCAATGGTGGCGCTCCGCTTAGATAGTCATTCGTCCAGTCGGCATTTTAGACCTTCACACCCCCCCTACCATATGACCCTAGCTACGTCCCTGAAGGGAAGAGCCCCGAGGTAGGACAAACAATACACTGAAGCTTCCGAATGCCACCTTTTCAAGTCTATTTATTTCATCATCTCTAGCAGCATAAATGTATGGATGCACATTATCGATATTCATGGTTTTAAATGAGTATTATAATAATTATATGGTGATTCAGTGATGTGCTCGCTTCAAATGAACAGCAGCGGCGTCGTTTTTATACATCTCTGGATCCCTATTTTTGCAACTGTCGCCGTCTGACTGCAAACATTCGCCGATAGTAGCAGTGCATCGCAAAGCGTTCACAGTAGATCCAAAAAACGGCCGGAATACGTTGCATGCCCAGTCGCGGCTCCGGCTCCGACCGTGCTGCACACATTCGTCGTTGTTCACCGATTGACACAGCGCAACGCAGTGCGATATGAGAATAGTTGCACATTTTGGTTTGCAGACCATTCACAGTACGATCGCAGTACAACGTAGACTGACGCAGCCAGGTAGCTGTACTGTCTGCGTCACACCCCCGCCCCATTTGAGATGACACTAGTTGCAAGCAGTTGCATAGCATTTGCAATACCACGACAGTTGCAAGTACGTTTTTTTTTTGTAGTGTGACTAGGGCATAAAGTCTGATCGGCAAATTGGAAGGAAGAGAAAGATCCATAGGTTTTCATTTCTAAGATGTTTAACTGGTACATCGATTACTTTGCCCAGAATACGAAGTTGTAGATAGCAGGAAGATCTTATATGTTCGTAAAGTGGGCGTTACGGTATGTATTGGTCATAGGTTGTCCAAACGTTGTCCCAGCCTACTTTTTCCTCTCCCAGGATAAGCAAGGCAAGCAAACACGTTAAACGCAGAAGTCTTTTCTGCATGTAACTCAAATAATTTCAGGAGGAAACCACAATAGACGAGTTGGGAAATGTTTCCAAGCAATGCAATCTGGGTATGGGTCAAAGGTGAAGCGTACCACGCTTACAGAGTTCCAGCGCGAGTGAGCGTGCAGAGCTAAACACGTTACCCGTTGTCATGGTACACTTGACCTTGTGACCCGACCGGAAGTACCGAATTTTCCAACACGTCTATTATTGTCATTAAGGATCTTAAGTTCTTGCAACCCTTAAGTTCGCACAACCTTTAGAGGAACATTTACATTTATCCGTTTTCAAATACGAATCCACGCAGAAAACTCAGAAATCACCTTCTAACGTCTGAAGATCATATTTACCGTCTGCTTTACAATGTGGAACGATAGAGGATATGGTCTTTATGGGCTGCAAACTATTTTTTCGTCACATTACCTCCTAAGATGAATTTTATCGTAAATAAATGGTTTGTAAAGCTTAAAGCCTGTTCTGTCGTTAATTAAGATTTGCGCGGTAAAATTAAAGCAATCAAATTAAATGAGTAAACATTTAGCTATTGTTTCAAAATAAGTTTTGGGTGACTGCTTCTGACTTTTAATTAAAGGGACTAACCAATAGTTTTATGCATCTGCTAAACCAGCAACTTCGTATGATACACGAGCTGCTATATGGCGCGGATCCAGAAATTTTGAGGGGGGGGGCCCAAGATGGAAAACCTCATGTGCACCGAAGGTGCACCACGAGCGCGAAGCGCGAGTTTCTACGCGTGGGGTCCAGGGGCCCGCGTTAGGGCCCCTGGCGGGGTCCAGGGGCGGAGCCCCGGTGGGGGTTCAGGGGGCGAAGGCCCCGGAAGCTCTCGCAATATTGCATTTTAAGCGCACAGAAATCGGCTCCAGTTCTTATGTCAGTGAGATTTTATACCTTTTCATATTGCATGGAATTTGATGTGTATGGCTCAGTATAAGTTACTATATGTACCTGCAGAAGTTACGGAGAATCTAAGTTATCTTAAAACTTACACGCCAATATTATGAACCCGTGTAGGTAACTCGAAATGATTTTTGCATAATGAGTGTTTTATTTTCGTTATACGGTATTCGGGTATAGGACGTCAGATGAAACAATTGCGCGCGAAACGCGCCGAAAATTTGAATTTGCATTTAAAACCATTGCTATGACTAACGGTGTCAATTCCCTTCATGTGTGTCTATCAATTAGAAGGTGGGTTTGATACTAAGTTTTCAGTTTTCATAAGAAGAGGAGGGTGAAAAAATGAATATCAGTTGTTTTACATCCTTACAATGCTGACGTTTATCACGTTTATGCACACGAATAATTGGCTTATGGTAGAACCCCACCGATGAGTAATGCAAATACGTTTGGGACCTTATTGATAGTAAAAGGAGCAAATTCAAGGCTAACAGTGCGCAGATCAAGCAAAAATCAAGAAATATTGAGAAGACTTTGCAAAAATCGTGAAAGATTTCAAATGATTTAAATCCATCACTCAATAAAAACGTACCTCTCTCCGTGAGCGTAAATAATTGAGCGCGAAGCGCGCCGAAAATTTTCAAAAAAAGAGCCTCCCGGGAGCTGCATTAATTGTACACTGAAAAGGGGACCAACATGACTCTCACAACCTTACATCCATATGTGAGGAGAGATGATATATCACCTTCTTTATGGACTTCTGAAGGGTATACCCTTCAGAAATCTATGACCGATGGTGCCAGCGGGAGTTGGTGATTGGGGGAACCGCAGATAACTGTTAAACGGTGCCTTTTTAGGCAGTGGGATTTTGTATACGCTATATACAAGAGTGGGAAAGCCTTTTCTTATTAGTTCATGAGAGTGCAATCCCAGGAAGGGGTTTACCCTCCCCTTTGAGAAATTTTTGTTAATTTTAGGGGGCCTATATGCAAAATGGTGGTATCTTTGGGTCATTCTAATGTGATTGTATGTTTAGAAAATGTCCACAATTTAGTGAATTCAAACTTTTGTTGGGGTGAAAAAGTGGAGTACAAGACGGTTAACATATTGTCTTCAAACCTCCTTAAGTCCAAGGAAAAATCATGGGCGTGGATCCATCTCCAAAAGTGTGTGTGTGTGTGTGTGGGGGGGGGGGGGACTTTTTCACATTTGTGAATCGCCGTCCTGGTGGCGTGGAAGAAGCAGTTGGTGGTAGCCAGAATTTGCGTCACGGGGAGGCAATAAGTTTGTGATCTTCGGCATAGGGGAGGAGGTCTAAGGGAAATTTTTTAGAACTGAATGCCCTCAGATGCGATTTGGTGCAACAAAAGTGTACGATTTTTAGGTCATTTTTCTTCTAAAAATTTCCTTTTCCCAGGCATAATTGCAGTCTGTTCCATCATTTTTGAAAATATGAGGGGGACTTTTTGACGATGTCCCCCCGTCCCCCATGATCCACGCACATGGGAAAATTGTACACGCAATTATACCTGCGTGGAGTCCACAGAAACATTCTTGGACTATAATAAAATTTTTCCTTTACATTCCAAGGTTAACATATCCAAGGTTGACAGAGAACAGTATAGAGCCTCCCGGGAGCTCTTAAATTAGTTACAGTATACAAAAGAGGGACCAATGGGATTCTCACTACCTGACATCCATATGGGAGGAGATATGATATATCACCTTCTTTTTAGGTATAGCAAGAGAGATGGTGGACAGGCAAAATTTATTTCAGAAAAGATTTTCGTCATTATTGAACGTCGCGGTAAAATGTTTCTAAAATAAGCAACGGCAATTACGTACTTTCAATCTTTCAAATCATGTGCTAGACTAGATTAGTCAAAGATCCCATAATGATAAGAGCCCTACAGAGAAGGAGATGTACGTTTTAGAAAAATGTTGCATTTGAATAATTTCTTGCGTCATAGCTTTGTCAATGGTATATAAAATCGGGTGTAAACCCTGTCGTACGCGCGCGAAGCGCGCCTAAATTTTGAATAAAATATTAGTCCATGACAAAACCTGCATTTCAAAACCTGCATCGGACACTGTCACTTTCCCACCAACCTATGCTATTCAGAAACGAATCTTCTGACTGAGAATTCTTAAAAAGCGCTTTTGCTCCTTTGTTTCCCGGTGAGTAGTTTCCAAAAGCTATTGATAATAAGGACAACTCTGCACAAGGCTTGACGCTAGCGGAGCGTGCGAAAATTTGAAATTTGTCAAGAATTTCCAAAACTTATGATAGGTTGAGAACAGTTTGTGAAAGAAAATGGTTAGAACAAATAAACCAGTCATCAAAAATACATCTCACCCTACACCCTCTACAGAAATCTGTAGCTTAAACGACTTTTGGGACCATTTTAAAAATTTTCAAGAATCAATGGGGGAGGGGACACACGTCACCCATTGCCCACTGTGCCGACGCCACTGTCTGTAGCTTAAAAGCCTTTTGAGTTCATTTTGAAACTTTTCAGACAGTTTCGAAATCGAATAGGGTATGCACGCCGCTACTTTGGCTGCAACAGCTGGTGCCACTGTGCACAATAGCACGTGACCTGACAGCTTGTCTTCTGTATTCATTCTGCAAGGTCTAGATTTCAAAAATGTTCACTCTTTAACACAAAATTGTTAATAAATTTCAGTGCAGCTAGCCGATCGAGCCCATACTACATATGTCACGATGTTTACTTATTTAGATCTTAAGTCAAGGATCATTACTCAGCTATTCACCTGTTTTCGAACATTGTAGCGCTCCTTTCGTCGCCACCCACTTTGAAAGATATATAAAGAGATAAGCCAGCGATAGCTTCACCCAACCCCTGCAGAAATATATACTTTGAATACGTTTTTAGACACTTTTATTCATTTTTGCTCTTAATTTTTCTTTCTCCTTTTCTTTTTTTTTCTTTTTCTTCTTTTTTCTCCTTTCGTTTTTTTTTTTCGTGGCGAGGGGGGGGGGCCCAGGCCCCCTGGATCCGCGCCTGAATATCTTATATGGTCACCACTTACAGCCTACGTTATACATCAACTACAAATTGTCCACTATTTCCTCTTCAGTATAAAACACATAGTCCATAATTGATACTGAGCTTTGATTGCGACACAGCTAACTCACCATCCGGGACAAAAATGCAATTATTGTCAGTGAGGATCCCCCACAGCCTGATGGAACCCATATAGCGTTCAATCATTTCCTCTTACCAAATCACACCACGTCACAATCCTATGGAATAGGTTAAAACGGTAGAATGCCATATTTACAGTCATTATAATGATATCACTCCTAATATATTTTCAGATCGACTGCATGGTCAAGTGGTTAGAGCATCCGATTTTCAGCAGGAAGGTCTGGGGTTCGACTCCTGGCCGGGTCATACCAAAGACTTTAAAAATGGAACCTACTGTCATTGTGCTTGGTGCTCAACATAAGCAATGGAGTAGAGAAAACAAGAAAGTGAGCCACAACTCGACGTACACCAATTGGTCAGAAACTGAGCCGTAAAACCTCATCTGACTATCTAACTAACCTAATATATTTTCAGTCCCCGGTACTATACACAACACTGTAACATTAATTTTGCAACAACCTGTAGCTCCCGGTAAATAGCCATAAATAAGCCTACATTCATACAGCCCAAGTGATTCAAAACCTGTTCATTACCCGCATATGTAAGACATTGAGTGTAAAATTATATTACTTACCCTGGTCCCTTCCACGATAGAATTTTTTTACCTGATTAGATGAATAAGAATTTGTTCTAAATGCGCAAAGGATTTTATTGTCAAGCAGATTGCTGGATGAAATACGGAATAAAGATGAAAGACAAAATAGATTATAGTGTTATATTGTATTCGTCACTTCTGATAAGCCATTTCTCTCTTGTACAATAAACTAATATATTGGTGATTTCATTGCGTTATCGAACAACTGCCTAGAATTAAAAGAAGATAGAGATAGGAGTATCCATATTAGGTAAGGCCTTTTGAGATTGCAAACAACCTTGTCTGTTACTTTACCGTCGATATAATCTATCTTATGACTAAGTGAAACTTGATACCTGTCCTGTTGTTCATTAAACATTGAAAGACGAAAATGAACAGAGAGAGTAATTTATGTATCTGTGCATTTAATATCTTCATCTGATACGTTTGTTACGTAATAACGGAGGTCTTGAAGGGCCACGGTAGTAGTTCAAGAAAGTATTGAACTAATTGTAGTGGACAAACACGGTCTAAGTATCGTTTAATTACCATTGGCTATTACGCCTTCTTGGTTTTTACAACAAATGCAATATATTTGGTAACGTCATGGTTTTTACAACAAGTGTCTCAACTGTAAGGAGAATGGAGATACAAATAACAATAGTGGATAAGGGTAGGAGTGTAACTACTATTGCTCTAGAAGGTGATATTAAGATCCTCACAAGACATGTTCATCAAAGTTTTAATGCTAAATAGACAAGTGAAATATAAAGCCGAATCTGCCCAACATTTCTAAAATTGTGGAACGCGAAACGAGAAATCATGGTGACATATATTTTTGTATGGAAGGTCGTCTTATGATACATTAATTGCAATTTATTGTGAATTTGGGAGCTTTTATTTCGCCGAGCACTTCAGGCCTGTTGAGTGTATGTTTTACGTACATTTTGTCCCATTCCCCTCATACCACTCCATATGAAAGTTTGATGGCCATTTAATAAATTTCGAGCCTTAACTTCAGGTATAACCAATTTAATTTCTATGAGAAAAAATGCAGCTATTATGGGAGAGATGCAAGATTTAATTACGTCTTTAAGTAATGCTTATATCCACTACCTACCCTCAACATACACATTGGCTGAAGGAATAATTTTGTTGACCGATTGGTGGTATATCTACAGTCATGATAATGTTACCATATCTACGTAATTCCCATTGCTTGCTTCCACTAAACAGAGTACATTGATGCGCCCTCCAGACATAGAACGTAGTTTTTCTTTCATAAATATTGTTACAAGACGACCCGTCAGGAACACCGGATTGAATCCATCGACGAGCGAATGGAAAGTTCCAGAGAATTCAACTTCAACGCAGCCTTTCTAGAACTGTCTAGAAGTAAGAACTGTTTACGTTATGTCCCAATTACAACTACTGTGTGTTCTAGAAGTTTCTATTAAGGAACGTTCTCGTAATTACTGGACTGTGTACACTAGAAGTTTCTGTTAAATTCTGGAGAGTTCTCGAATAAAAGCCTAGCATATAAAAGGCAGTTCAACAGTTGTTGTGGCGGAGAGAGACATTGAGAGATACCCTAATACTAACTTCATCGAGAGACATCAACGAGACCAGACTATCATACTGCTGAGATATCATAAGCCAGCCACTGACAAATTGCCTTACGCCGTTTCTACGCTGTGTATTGAGATTGTTATCATCCATCATCGCTAGCCTTGTCGTTATTCGCTCGTGGAACCAGTTCCTACGCTACAGCACGCTGCAGGTCTACCACTGTGCCATCGTCAACGTGCATGCACTACCAGCCCTTGGACCAGACCAGGCAAATATTGAGTAAAGGATTGTGAGTAAGTCTAATTAATTATTGTAAATTTAAGTAAGATAAGGAGATTGTAAATAATCATTAAGTTGTTGAATTTTAATCTCGTTCTTCTGTGATCTTTCGCTGTTATTGGTTTGACTCGCGACCACAAGCCGTAACAATATAAATGAAAAAATAGCGAGGAACCTCAATATAAACAAGCCCGACAAAGTATTTCCTTTCCCTTGTACTGTGCGAAACAGAACAGTCTATCTCTAACATACTTAACAGCCCGTTTCTAATATAATTATAAAAGCTCATCCCTAACAGACGTAATTACCCATTTTGTAACACTCTTTACAGCTAATCTCTATTACAGCCAATGAGACTATGTGTACCCGAACCCATTGTCTCATCTCTTACCCATCTCGAAAAACTGTTCTTCGTATATAACTTTAGAAGGTGAAAACTCATTTTCTCTGAGAGTGTCATTACTTTCATAGTAGGTGTGACTGCTGAAAGCAGTCTACTGCTTTTTCACCCATGATATGAATATTTCCTTTATTATTTTTGTACCAGTTAGTGTGAGTTAGTCTGCATCAGTTTTAATGTCCAGACCATGGGCGTCCGTAGAAAAAAATTCAAGGGGGGGGGGGCAAAATTTGTTCATGGGAAATATTTTACTCCCAGAAAGAGTTTAGATGCTACTTTCCACACAGTGTTGACAAAGGCATAGCCAGAAATTTGTTAAGTGGGGGGGGGGGTGGCGAAGCTCATAGACAGACTCCAGGGCTCCGCGCCACCATGGGTTTGGCGCGGAGCGCAAGAAAATTTGGGCCCCAAATGCTTCCCAGATCGCTGAAAATGGCACTTCCAAGGCCTATTTACCTCATATAAAAAGGGCAAACACTAGCAGTATTGTAAATATAAACTTTAAAAGTACTAAAAATATGCTCGAGGGGCTGCTGGGGCCTGAGTGTTGATATTTTTTATTCAATTCCTGTTTTGAGAGTAGAAATTTACACTGATTAAACTGTTAAGAAAAGGTGATGTTATATTTTCTTCGTTTTTTGTTGATTTTTTCTTCGTTTTTTCAAGCTTTTGATTTTCCAGGAGGAGGGGGCCGTGCCCCCCTTGCCCCCCCTCCGGACGCCCATGGTCCAGACCACTCGATCCTTAGCATGGACATAACTGGAGCAAACGGAGACCAAACCGTTGTCGCTATGTAGGCAAGCCAACCCCACAGAGCGACAAAGCTCTTAGACCACCCGATACTAACCCCAGACCGAAGCTATGTTTTATGGAAAGATATCTAAAATGACTGATACTTGAAAGGATCTTCTCCATGAAAAGAAAATTGATAGAGAAGAAGATGCAATTGAAAAAGAGAAAAAAATGGAAGATTCAAGTCGTCTTCAAGCTTAGAGAGACTTAAGCTTTGAGTTTTGCATTTGGGTACGGTAGGGGATGATAATGTGCGCCTTGAAAAGTGCATAAAATTACGCTAGCAGGTTTTTTTTTTCAGGAGACCGAAACTACGTTGAAATTAACACCAGTCAGACCACCGACTTTTGTTTTGAATGGGCTTGTGTTAGTTCCTCTGTAGGGTGGTCTGTGCACATGTCATTTCTCAATCGGAGATGGATATAGGGATAAAGGCCTATAGGGGATAAGAAGAAAATTAGAGGATAGTATCCTAAAAGACCAGACTCGTAGTCAGGCAAGGTACTGTAGAAGGCTAGACAGCTTTCTAGTTGGCGAAACTTTGTCAACCATTTGTTTTCACACTTCGTTTCTCGCGTCTCCCCTCTTCTCATTCATTTGAAATTTGCATTTCGAGCACGAAAATAAACGGCTGGCTAGCCCCGAAGGTAACTAATTCTATTTCTAGGGGGAAATAGAACTATTGTGAGTGGGCGCTTTACAACACCTTACAGACCCGCACTATCTCGCATCAAGCAACACACAAACGTCAGCTTCAATAATATTTTGGTTTTAGGTAAATGGCAGGACGAGCATCTCACTAGATGACCACATACAATCGTGAAAGCAATATTTCCTTAACCTTACTCTTCACGACTCTGCTCTCGAATGAAAGGAACATGTAAAGTATGATACATAGTCACGTGTATTTAATGCATCTTAACAAATCTTTGTTTTGAATGATCCTGACGATGACAATAACAAATTACGATAGGAACTAGAAGGACCAAGTTGTTCCCTAAGGTTCAGGAGAAAACGAATAAATAAGGAAATCGTAAGATTGTTTTCCTAAACTAATTAGGCTCTAGAGGCAACTACGACAGATTAAATGATTGGAATACTTACTCATTTTAGATTCTTATGTCACATACTTGACAACTATTGTTGTTGGGTTCTGGCGAAAATGACATCAACAGTTAGGACGGATACTTTACCTGGTAATAACTTTGATAATGACAGATCCCCAGAGAAGATAAATATTCTTAATAGTCCTATTGATACTAATGCTAAACCTCTGTCGGAAGGTAAAGAACGTTAATTTTAAGACATTATTTTTAATCTGCAGTGTCTTTTTCCCCCATCTTTATTGAACTCTTTTAAAATCATAAGACTTAGGTTTTAACAACAGATACTACATAAATTAAAAAGTAAAAGTTTTAACACTTCCCTTTTCGAAATAGTAAAGTCCGTTATTTTCATAAGTAAAGGTAAGTTAGAACAGTCGTTCCTTTACGATACGTGTACATAAATGACAGTAGGTACATCTTATTTTGTACATTTGGGACTTAAATTATGGAGTCTTTACCAAACCCTTTCGTGACACTTGCCCTTAAAACATTCAACGTAGACATTTTACTGCAACCTTTAGTATAGTAAAACAACATTCAACAGAGAATTATAAAGTGTTTGAAGGGAGGCAAATTTTGTTGAGTTCTTAAACAAAAAATAGTAAAATTTTAATTAAGTTCAAGTGAAAAATAAAGAGTGACAGCATGTAGACTCTTCAGATAGGAATTATCTCTACAATGATTCCGCAGAAGGAACGTGTCATTACACAGTTACAGCTCTGGCTATCTTGGCTTCTTGTTAGGTTATTGATGTCATTTATAACCGGGTAATATCTTTGAAAGTGAATTATTTCAATTCTACCAAATTCAAATAAATCCAGCTACTGCTCCATTCTACCAACTGTTTAATTCTCGAGGAAATTGTGTTGAAGAGGAGACTCTTCTAAAGTTCTCCCTAATGATACGTTGCAAATTGTACCTCATTTACGGTTAAAAATGATAAGCAATGTATCTAGGATCGTGTCGTGTAGGCTTATATTCACCATACTTTTCAAAATGTGATAATTTATATTATTGAAGGTTTTCAAGGTGGGCATGTGTACATGCCAAGACGAGCCCAGACTTGAACGTTACATTCTCAGACAGCGTTACATTCTCGGACTAAAGTAAACAAAACTGACCGCAGGATACAAAAACAGCCTCATACGGTCACACAGGAAATGGGCTGTTTGCTTGTAACCTCCTCCCTGCTGTCTACAATTACAAGGCCATAGTACTGCAAGTACACACTCACGAACATGACAACAAAGAATTACGTCATAGCTCATCCACTAGTAAATCGTAAGGGAGTCTGGGTGTGAAAGAGAACAGCCTATTTCTATTCTTCTGCACCTGCACATGTAGTGAGTCATCACTATCAAGTGCAATCGTGCGTGAAATGATGATTCACCTCGTGCTTGTGTTTCGACTTCTCATGAAACAGCTCTTTGCGTTCTGTATGTTTGGGAGGATTAATCAGATCCAACTTCTCAAGGGCCCGTCATTTAGCCATAACATATGTATGGACAATGAGGCTTGTCAGTGAACTTAAGAATAACGACAAGCAAGTGTGGAAAATCACTGGGTTAATATTTGTAAAGCACTCAAATCAAAATTTGTTATACAAGCGTGTGCTCATCTCTTTCATATTGTTTCCATTAAAATGATTGTTTTTTTTTTATTTAAACTGCAGGCTTTAGCTATAGGTATCATGGTAGCTGTACAAGACAAAACAGATTCCTTCTAACTGACTTCAACATACTGAAGGGTTAAGCTGCCACAGCCGGTAGCTACGTTAAGGAAAACTGCTTGGTAATACACCTTATTTTCGAAACCATCCTTACGTTTTACATAGTTATTGCTTCATTTAAGGACCATTTATTGGCTTGGAAGTCTGCTTGAGCTAATATTGTTACTGTTGGGGTCAGGGATTTGTAATTGGGATTAATGCTATCCTAGACAGGTATTCACGATATTAATCATGCAACTCAGTTGCTAGCGTAGCATTTGTGCTGTTCATTAGGAAATGGTTTCTTGGTCGCATGGATCCAAGATTACTTGTTTCAACTTTTGGGATCAGTTCTCCTGGGTAACAAGATTTTACTTGTTATATTGTGTACCATGATGCACATGCTTTGGGATTGTAAAAGCAAGATTCTTTACAGAATGTGAGTGGTACCACGTCTTACAATTTTCAGTAGTTTCTGCTTATAATCTTCTGTGAATCGGGTGCGTTGGCCTAATGGAATATTTCGTTGGTCACTGAAGGCAAACTTAGCATATTTTGTATTGCAACAAAAGTCGCTATGCGAGGGCTAACATCTGTTGGATATACAGAGGTTCAGTAAATGCTTATTGGTATAATATCTATGCAGTACGATAAAGACAACCAGATGGATTTTTTAACTGAACCAGCTTGTGTTACAGTTCCCGATCGGGGAAGATTACTACCTCACAAATAAGCAAAGGAAAAGTTTTAACTCTTATGACTAAACGGCGAGTATGTTTCCCGAGAACTGTCTGTCTAAATTACACTTGAATTTTGCAAAAGCATTTTCTTAAATCAATAATCATCACTTCCCTTAGTACATGGACTTAATATTTCATACATTACATGAGATAGTATAACGTACCAAACCTTGTATGCAATTATGAAACCTTCCTTGTGGAGAGGAAAGAGAACCACACGAAATCGAAATTAATATTTTAAACCCAAACTATTTCCTTGAGTATACTTTCCATTGTAGTACTACTTTTTATTCCTTTTTCTTATTTCAAACGATAGGACGTAATTTCATTTCTACAGAGGTTAGGTTGCAGTATTTGTCTTGTCGCCAGAAAAGCATCTCTCCATCGCCTCCGTTGTAGTCACCATTGAGGTTTGAGGTAGTACACTGTGTGGTGCAGGCCGAGCTGTACCGAAATTGGTGACAGGTGGTATTCGAGCAATCAGAACACCAGAAATTTGTATGCCACCACCCCCCTCCATGTTTTTCTGCGCAGTTGTGAAGATCACAGCCGTCGTTGTCTTGATCATAGGTGCTGAACTTCCCGCCTACAGCATTAGACATAATGTTGCCTATAAAGAGAAAATACATTGTTACTATGTAAAATTGGAGGTAAAAGGTGCTAGTATTTAAACATAAAATTTCGTTTCACAATTAACTTCACAGCATTTACCTCCATTTATACAGTACTAACTGCGCAATAGTCAAAGAATAAATGCTGCACCAGTTATCTGGCTTTCCCTTCTAAAGCCCCTTCCACGTGCCAAAATTGCCAGTATGGACGCACAACTGCATCCTCTATGGTGAGCCTGTGGGTCCAAATGGGATATCGTGCCCACCGGAAATGAATGATAAGCCCACATGACCATGCCTAATAATAGCCCATTGTGCTTACAAACAACGCACATAGGCCTTTTTCGTGTGCTGATTCGCAACCCGTGAAAATAAAAAGAATTTTTAATTCGTTACAAAATTCCAACCACTTGCTTTCAGTACACTTATAATAAAATCAAAACGGTTATAAGCAAGTACATGAGATCTGGCACATGTCTGATGTTGAACATATTTATTTTTATTTATTTTTTTTATTGTGTAATCAACGTAATCATGAAAAGCAGGAACATACCGAGTTGGCTCTGTATTAATTCAAAGTAAACCTTAAATCGGAGTCAAATACGTACTCTACGTTATCAACGGTACAAGGATTTTCGATTTGAAATGCATCTAGGGAAGATTTCAACATATAACCAATTTAATTTAATGGATTTTTTGAAAAAGTCTTTTCCTGCAGTAGTCAGGAGGGTGGTGCTCTTTCTCTTACCAGTTCAGGCAGTTTCAATTCGAATCATATTATATTGCAAATGTTAAACACCTTTAACTACAGATCATCCATGTAAATGTGACCCCAGTACAGCATCCTAAAATGATGTAAAATCATAGATGTTGTAAGATAAAGATAAAAGTGTAGCTTGAAATTTGATATCTTTGTGCCGATTTGTTTAATGAACGCCTTTAATTCTTCAGTGTCAATTTCTTTTTCTTTGAAATAAAAAAAAACTCCGTTTGGTGTAAGGAAATTTATATTCAGTTTATTTAAATCATAAATGATGTGTAGGAAGAACAATGAAAGGTAGCCCTAGCGTAAATATTTTCCTTTTCTAATCCTTGCATCATGCTGTTTACATTATCATTGCATTGGAAAAAAAACACGCCAGAAAGTAGCTTTTTGGAAGCCGTCAGTAAAGCAACATATATCAACGCACATTCACGTTTTAATCTACACCCCCCCCCCAAAAAAAAATCTTCTTAGATTTGCTACGACATGTATGGTGCTCTACATTTTCAGTCTAATCCTTTGTCAAGCTAAAACTATGCAAAAGGTAATTTGTGGAGATTTCTTGAGTAGCACATTGGGCTATAATTTTTTCACTGGAAAGTGTGCAATACTGAAGTAAGAGTAAGGATATGGGAGGTACTGAAGTAAACTGCATCCCTCATTGTCATATTTCTCCACTGATATAAGTTAGATAATTTATTTGAAAAACAGTGTATGACTTTGATAACCCATGAATTATCATTAACCCTACAGTTAATGTAATTTGTCATCTGGAACAATTTTCGGTAACGTGATGTTGTGCTATAATGCATGTAGTACGAATCTGTTAGATGTGCACCCTCGCTGCTTTGTCATAAAATACTTTAAGTTGTAAATAATGTCATTGTCTTTACCAGCAGTTCCACTATGGCTACCAAGATCAAATAATCGGAACATGATATCTGCACCAGTTATTCGGAAGGATGCATACTCCTCGTACACAGCTGATCCTCCGGGGGTGATGATGTCTATTCGAAGTTTATATATTCTTTGATTAGTAATGGTGATATGATACAATTGGGAATTGCCAAGCCAAAAGTCGCTTCCATTATGGACAGAGCCAAAGCCAGTTTTGTAACTTGTCCAGCTCCTATTGAAATCAGTGATCCCATCCAAACGGCGTTGAAAGACCTTGCAGAGAATACAAGTTGAGTTAGTCTTTTGCCAAAATACAAATTTTAAAAACATGAAGTTAAACCAACTCATATCACAAACAAGCTTAAAGGTTAGCTTCAACCAACTACGAGCCTTTCAAAAAGGCAAAGCTGTTCCAAGCAGCTCTTGCTCTAGCTAGCGCAATGAAGTCGGCAACTAAGAATACCATAGCCTACTCAAAACGGAAGATATTTAGGATTTGATATATGTTTGTCACGCATCTTGTGACACCGTTTTTGGCCCTCTGATAACATAACAAAATTATAGAAATTGTCAATGAAAATCTCCACTCACAGTCCAACCTCCTTCTGAAGTTGTCATGTCACAAAATACTTCGAATGGGGGCCAGAGCCACCCAGCTGGTTTAATCGTGTAAACTCCATCTTGAGTACTTCCAGCTTGGAATATATCGTAGCAATCCTTGTACGAAATACACTCTTCACCGTCTCCATGATAGCCTTCGTTACAGTGACATTGCCCAACACCTTCTAATACACTACATTCTGCATAAGGACTGCACTCATAGTTCGAGTTACAGATGAGTTGATCGTCCTGGCAGATGCATTTCTCATCACAGGCAGCGTTAATGTAGGTTTCGTTATTCTGTTGAAAGATAAACAAGGAGGCAATCCGTGGAGTTGCAAAACTAATCTCTCCCATATTCTCTACATTCCTTGGAGTTAAGGGAACTTTTCCAACACACTGACACAAAATTATGACAACAGACCATTTTTAGGCCATTTAAACTTCAGTCTCGAACTAAAGCAACTCGAGTGCACTATTTGAAATTATCTCTCATCGCTCTATAGATATCATGCGGTTTTATGATATTTTCTAACATATTGTTATGTAAATACGCATTCAAAAGGTTTTATATTCATGTAACTATCCACCAACTTTGATACTGATAATATATGGTTTAAGAGAAGCTGAAGATGACTTTTGCACGAAACGTTAACCTTTTAGCTAGTTGTTTAACCTTTAACTCGCATTTAAGCAGCCAACGTCATAAAAAGGCATAGTTTAAATTCATGCAAAATAATGGCAAAACGGATTTTTAGCAAATCTGAACTTTGACTGTTGACCTTTCACCAATGACACCATCAATTACGCATGCACGAGGTTTAATAGTCAGCTACCTATCTACTGATTATAAACTTCATCCGACCTACGGTTTAGGAGGAGTTTGCCTCACAACTTTCCTCAAAATGTAGGCAGGTTTGTCCTTTTACCTATAATTTGATTATTGAATCCACCGTTGGCAACCAAAAAGAACTATTTTTTAAAATTAAATTATTACTCTTAGCCTATGATGTGGCTTTATTAACATTTCTCACATACTGATAGGCATATAATAGCAAAAAACAAACAAACAAACAAACAAACAAACAAAAAACAAGTTTGTAGCAAATTTGATCTTTGACCTTTGTCATCATTACATACGGATGGCTTTTTATTGTCATGTACCTACCCACCACGTTTGACCCTCATCAGATGTACGGCGTAGGAGAAGTTCCGGACACACTTTTATGTTCGTATACACCGACAAGGACAAATTCAGACACTCAGACACAGCTTCTTATTTTAGATGTTAGGTAAGTACAATATCTCATCTCATGATACATTCACATGTAAGGAGATGAGATAGTAATTCAATTCCAGTATTCCACACATCTTAAAACATTGTAAGATAGGTGAAATTGGACAGTGGACCCTTGAAAGCGAAAGCTAAGGAACCGAAATATTTTCAAACACCATGCATTTAAACAATACTTGAATGAGCCAAATTTGTGTAACCGAGGTGATCATCTAAACTGTCATTTACTAACGATTCTCTGTTAAGATCCCAATCCGTATTATCAACTATTAACAACAAAAAACGCTAATTTACGTATCATAACCTGTGTTTTAAGCACCTCTGTATGTAATGTGGTTATAGGCACAGAAATTTAGTCTGAATAGCACTATCGACCAAAACAATCAATGATAAATGATACCTCAGGAACAGAGCTCGTGGTCATTTAAAAATGTACTTTTTCACCAAATTTTTGGAAATGTTTGAAACGTTTTACCGGAATAACCAAATCAACTTCAGAAATATAGCAACCGCATGTAGAAGGAGTAACGCAGCTGTCGCCCTCTTTCAGAAATCCGTCTGCGCATACGCAGGTCTCTAATTCCATGCACTCACAGGAAGTGCGTCTGCCTGTTGGGTCATCGCAAGAAAACGGACAGCTGCAATTGCCATACACCATGTTAACGGGACATTCGATCTCAGTCAATGCTGCAGTATGAAATTCGTAAAGAATTAATATGTATGAAAATCTCTAAAATGTACCAGCATTATATTTCAACTTTTGTTATAATCTTGTGTAAATTTAGCCATGGTTGAACATATATAGAACACATTAGCATGTATGATGGTTTTTCATTTCTCGCAGAAGGCAAAAGAAATATACGAAAATAACGCGCAAATGTATGTATGTGTGTTTGTGTGGGTGTTTGCGTATGTGTGTTGATCGTGACGCTTAGCTTGTAAACACAATAACGAAAGCCAGAGCGAATACTTCCCATACTCCATACTCCATATATGGATTAATCACAATAAAAAAGATCCACACTTTTGTATTGGAGGTCAGAGGTGATGTGAGGTCACCAAAGGTAAAAAGACAGAAATTCTTGTAAAGACTGTGCTTTAAGGTAGAAAGCATGGATATTTTCATACTTTGCATGTCAATGCGTTATAGTTTGAAAATGAGCCTATGGGTTTTTGGCAGGGGCCAAAGGGTATATAAAGTCATAGAAGGTGGAATACTAAATACTTCAAAAATGCTTGAAAATACGATGTCTCAAAACAAGACTGGTGGACACTTTCCATACTTGGCATATAAATTTATCCTGTTAAGAGCAAGAACCCTGTTGGCTTTGGTGAAAATCAGAGGTCATTTGAGGTCACAAAAGTTCGAAAACAGGAAACTTAAAAAACAGTATTTAACGACAGCGATGACGGATGTTTTCATATATGGTTTATAGATATGTCATATAACGAGAAAGAACCCTGCCAGGTCAAAGGCCAACTGGGGTCACCAAAGGGTGAAACTACGAAAACCTCAAAAACCGAATTGACAGTGAGCGTTACCTCCAAACTGTGTCGTCTCGTAACTACCTGAAAGGAGGGCTGAAATTTTTTTGACCGGCCCAGAGATAAAATTATAGAGAACAACATATATCTTTTTACAAGCACACCTCTTGTGCGTTAGCTATGAACACGTGTGAAGGATGCCACGACTATTACATGATTAGATATGCATTCTAATTAAACTTGTTTTGATGGTGTGGTGGTTGCATTTGCTACTCTGACTTCACTCCTTTCGCATTCCATTTAAATCATTTACTTTTTTAGTTTTTGTTATTATTCAATTTTTTGTCTTGCGTTATACATACTTGGGACACAGATTGGACGTATTGATGGACCGATTCCTGTTTTGGGGATGAGGTCACTTGGCGCCTCAGAGAACGAAACCGAATACCTACAAACACAATACTGAAAAGATAGGAATAGTGGACACCCGCATTATGTGGCGCAGCCCGGCATTGCCAAAAAAACACTCTGCAGGCCTACACCGGTACTGACCAGAATGCAGAACTTTGACAAGTGTTACGCGCACGAACAGCATTGCAGGAATCGCGGTCGAAATTCTTCGCTGAGATCCAGGGAACTTCAATTCGGTGAAAATATTCTTCTTTGATCCAGGCATTTCTAGAAATTACTGTATGTTTCCACTGGAGAAGATTTGACTTACTTCCGGAAAGAATTGTTCAACTCGAAACTCGAAATCTCGCATTTATCGTATCTGGAACCTTCCTTTCGGCGAAAGGAAAGTATTGGTCAGAATGTTCCAGAAATCGCTATATTCGAGAGGGTTCTCGAACAATGGCTGTTGAGTATAAAAGGAAGTCTCTTGCGACAATGAGTCGGAGAGATTCACTCAGAGACAGACATACTGCCAGCAAAAAGTTATTACAACGGAGGCCACATTCGCTGTAACTAATGTCTTAATTCCAGTCAGTCATCGTTGCCGCTGTATCCTTTGTCTTAAAACTGAACACGCTAGTCTTGAATTGTTTGAAAGAGACAATAATCACCAACCAATCCAACTACTTTTATCGTCGTGTCATGATGATGATGATGACGATGATGATCATGATAGTAATGAAGCTCTTACATAGGAATAATATTACAAAAACATCTGCATGAGGTGAACAATAAAACGTGTAAGAAAACCTCACAATGTGAAAGGTATAATATAATATAAATAACCAATTACTGATAACAATAACATAATATCAATACCCAATTACTCATAATAATGAACAGTAGTATTGCTCACGTGGGAGGGCAATTGAAAAACCCTGTGACTATAATGGCGGTTTCAATAGGAGTTTCTAGGAGATCTTGAAGATGAATGCATTGCACGGGATGATGTACAAGAAGGAATTAATGAAGGAAGACGGTATAAGCGAATACGGTTAAGTGACTTACAGGTGGGATACGATTTTTTAATCTTATCCAGCGATTAGCAGGTAACCAACTATGATCCCGAAACCTGGTGACCTGTGCTCCATTGTCTTGCGAGGGAGATAGAGATGAGTCGATTGGCAGAAACTTGCATTTGTTTAAGTTATGAGATGTCATTTTGAGGTATACTGATGAGAGGTCAAAGGTTATCATAGTACTGTGATGGTCAAGGTTCTTGATAGGTGTATCGGTAAGTAAACTAGATAAGCCAATTGTAATCAGGTAGGAGAGATAATTGTTTGGGAAGGCATTAGGCCTACTAATATTAGTGAAAAAGTCGTCGAGGCTCATAATTTGGGAAATAACTGACGAGGCGAACCCGAATCAATTTTTTGGCAAAATGTGGAGTCTATTTTATTCCAAGAACTAGTAGAAATACAGTCACCATTGCAGATGATACAGGTGTGTCGCTGTGCATGATGATCTCATTTTGAGCACTTGAATAGGAATCACTTACCTTGTTGTGCTCAATAGAAGGTTAGAGTTAAAAATAAACTGAAAGCAGGACTCCCTAGAAGTGGTAGGATGTTGTTAGAAATGTAAATTGCAACTTTTAAAGTCATAAACTTTTATGTAAATGACACATATGAATGACCGACGAACAAAAGATAAATTCGCTTCTTCTTTCCTACAACCCTTACATCATGCTTTACAAAAGAGTCAACACTTAAAGCATTAAAGGAAGAAATATAATCTCTGGCCATACGTGATGGCATACATATTCACATAGACAGTACCATCGTAAAATGTTTCCATGCTGAAAGTTTAACCTAAGAGAACACTATTTTGCATCTAAGCCATCAAACATGGAATTTTCCCCTATCAGTTTTTCCCTATGAGTGGTTCCCCCATCCCTAGGTCAGGTACGAGAGATAATAGTGTTATTCTTTGAAAGGCAACGTCCATTTTATTTTCATTTTAAGCATTCTCATATTCAAAAAATGTCAGTTATGAAAAACGTGTAATTACAATGAGTATTCGGTTGTTCTTTCATATAGTCTTTCGCTACGTGGAAAAAACAACAGACAACACTTTGAGCACAAAAAAACATATATAACGCCTGGCAGCCTTACGTGATGGTGTAGATGGAAACGTGGAGCCATTTGTTTCAAGTGAGACGATAGCAGATGTCTCCTGCTGCACCGTTATAGTCTTAACTTGACTTTGCATTATCACTAGTAAAAATGTGGAAAACGTATTAATATGCAACCGTCTTGCATCTTTTTAAAAAATTTATCAACAGCAATTTCCTCAAATGGCAGCAAAGGTAACGTGTTCCTCCTAGCGCTTGGACAGGGCTCTTTCCCCTATGTATTGCTAGCAAGTAAGATAATATTAACTAAATAATTACTAATCCTTTTTATCGGTATAAAGCTATATCAAAGATCGCACAATTGCCCCTCTAAACATCCTTGCAAAACACAAGTATTTAACCAGTATGGCATGTCACCATATGTTGAGATCCGTGTTAAAAGATTAGACTGGAGCTCTATAGACATACAATCGGGTCGAGGTTTCAAGGTTTTACACTATAGGAGAAGAGGATTTTTCTTACTATGACAGTGCCACCAATCGTCCGTCAGCCAAGGGAGATGATAGAGTTTTTTGAACAGAAATCACACTTTTCATTATAAACATTCCCATATTTATTAGAATGGCAGTTAGGAATAACAAATGAGTAGCATAAGAAATTGGTTCTTCTTAATATAAACTTTTAACACATGGCAAAAGCAGACAACACTTTTCAGTATCAAAACAACAAAGTTATTTGGTGTCTGACAACTTACGTGATGGTGTAGATGGTAACGTGAAGCCGTTGGTTTCAGGTGTAACGAAAACAGACGTCTCCTGCTGCATGGTTGCAGTCTTGACTGGGCTCTGCATTATTACTAATAAAAATGTGGAAAGGGTTTAATATGCTACTATCTTGCATCTGATTGATGTAACATCAAAAACAATTTCTCAAACGGTAGCGAGTGCAACTCCTTCAGCTTAGACAAGACTCTTCCCCTCATATATTGCTAACAAGTAAGATAGTATGACTTAATAATTAGAAATTCTTAATATATTGTCAGCATAAAACTTTTCAAAGATTGTGCAGTTGCTCTCTAAGCCGTCTTATAAAAGACGATTATCGAAACGATATAGCCTGTCACCGTAATCATAGTTCCGTGTAAAAGTAAGTACTAAACACGAAATAAGAAGAAATTCCAACATGTTATCTGTGAAAAGTGTTGTCGTAAATTGCACTATTTTGCATATGAACCACAAGACCTGAAAAAACGAAAAATCAAACGAGAATGGGATTCTCCTTCTGTCATAAGTAAATTGAGAAAGCAATAATCATTTCGTTCTAAATTGTCATTGCGGAAAGATAAAATTCCGGCCTACTACAACGGAAGGTGGTAGCCTAATCGAAATCTTTACGCATTGTCCTAGGTGTCCATTAGGAAAAGACACTGAAATAACAAAAAAGCCGTTGGAAAAGGTGTCCTACATGGCACATAGAAATCTTTGTCGAGGGAGGCGGTGGACCTTGGCAGTACATCGATCATGGTGTGTGTTAGGCAGGGCATATCGCAGTGAGTACTTCTTAAAGTGTACCTAAAGTCTGAAAATTCAAAAATATATATTACAGAGCATGAAAACTGAATTCCAATGGTCCAATTCCCATCTTCACAGGACTTTCTTAAGCTGAGATATAAAATGTTGAAGTTTATTCACTCGATTTAAAAAGGTAGATTGCGCAATAATTTGTGATGTCATTGTTGTACTACTCAAATTACAATCTTTGTATTTCTTTGTTTTTCTGAAAGCCACCGCACCTTGTGCCAAAATGTGATCGCGTTCTTACTGCTTTGGGGTGACTTGACTATATAAGCCCTCTCTGTACAGCATGTCATGCAAGAAAACAGGAAGCGGTCAAGGTCATATAAACATTTTTAATTTTAAAAGAAAACAAAGCATTTAATGTGAGTTGTACAACAAGAATGTCAAAAATTATTGCGCAATGAACTGTTTGGATTTAAATGAATAAATTTTAACATTTAAAAAAAAGATTAATTTTGTAACCTCTAAAATACATATTTTTGAATTTTTAGACTTTAGGTCCACTTTAAATGTGCGGGCAGTGTAGTGCCGTTTACAAAATGGGCGTGTTTATGTTACTATGTTACTCGGAGAAGGAACAAAATCCACGAACTGTTTTGGGGGATGTTTCGAGACGCCGTTGAGGGAAGGACTCCTTCGCTGCCTCCCTAACGACGTTTCGGGTAGAAAGTGTGGACGGCGAGTTGTTCAATTCTTTAATACACAAGTTTTCTCAGGGACGTGAAATTCGAAGTAATTTAAACTAGGTGTAGGTAGTGTGAGACTTTCTGTAAACGGAAAAATGTTTAGACTGAAAAAGATAAATGGCTGTTAGGAGAAACAAATTATATTATTTGTTTGCATACCTTTGTAAGGGTGAAAACCATGGCGAGGAAGAATCTTATAAGAAGAGAAATCATGACTGCTTAAAATGTTGATGCATTACAAATTAAATGTCGTCAAACAGTCTCTTGGAGTGTTAGTAGGCAATACTAAGAGTAAATGCGATATGTTGTTCAGCATGTGTATCCTAGTGGTTAATGAGTTAATGTAGAGGTAGTTAGTAAACCGAAGAGGGTCAAGCCTAAAGTGCAAATTATTGCAAGTGGGATAATTAATGATTAAAACAGAAATTATTGTAAGGGTGTATTTACTCTCTTTATAGGCTGTCATTGTTTGGCTGCTAGCCGAGGACATCCGTTTTCGGCTACTGCCTGTTGAGGCTAAGGATCATGCGGGCAGACTAGGTGAACCTTACTCAGACTTATAGGTCGAATACCTAACGGCCTCTTATAATGAGGAATGATGAGGAAAAACATTTTTAACGAAGCAAGATAAGAAGTTGATATTAATTTTGAGTTGGACTCTTAAGTTAGTCTTTATAAGTTATTTGTGGCAGCTGTGGGTGCAGAACGGAAATTTCACAATGTATTGACATTTTGCCAAGGACGGATATAACCACTTAATATTAAACCTTACCTGATTGTGTAAATGGTAACGTAGAACCGTTGGTTTCATGTGTGACGATAGCAGACGTCTCCTGCTGCACGGTTGTAGTCTGGACTGGGCTTTGCATTATCACTGGTAAAAATGTGGAAAGGTATTAATATGCTACTATCTTGCAGCGGTTTGTCCTTTTATCAATAACAATTTCTCAAACGGTAGTGGGTTTCGTCCTCTCGGCCTAGACAAAACTCTTTCTCTTACACAGTACGAAAACGAAAGCAAAAATAACTTAGTGATTAGATCTTCTTAACATGACATCAGTTTATAGCTATTTTGACGAGACAATTATATTGCATCTAAGCTGCCTTACCAAAAACAAAAAGAAAACAAACAAACACGCGAACGAACGAACAAATAAACAGACCAAAAGGAACAAAACACAAGCAAAGAATCTACTGAACAAACAAGGAAAGAAACGAAAAAAAAAAAGAACAAACAAACAAACAAAAATTTGTAAATTTCGGAGAGTGTAATCGACTGTTTCTACATGCAGCCTCAGAAGAAAAGAACACTCACTGAATAATGAGAACTTTTAAAGACATGACCTAACATAACTCCATTCTGCATGGAAGCCACCATACATGGACATAAAATTTCAGGTTAAAAGTAAGATACCGTTCTCCAGGATAGCAACTTTTCAAGGAATAACAAAGGAATTTTCTCTATCAGTTATTCAAGATACACCACTCTTTTGCGCTTGGAAGTTTCCAAAATGCCAACCAAGCCCCTCCTTTTTTATTTATATAAATGCGATCCTTTTTGGCATGATGCACTTACCATTGTCTTTTTCGCCTTTCGTTGTTTTTCCTTGGATACTGTTCTTACTTCCTTTCGGTGGAAACATTTCTGCATACTGGCATAAGCCTTAAAAATTAAACAAAACCGTAGCACTGTGTGAAGACGATACCGTCCTTCAGTTAAACTTTGTTTCACCACTCTGATGTCTTTGAATGTTTTGGTATAGGCTATATTGTTTCATAACCAGATATCACTGTAGGTCAGCCATTCTCCAAAGAGAACAGTGCAGAAGCTACCCAAAGTCATACCCTTGTAAATTGCGATCACAAATCATTCTTTTAAAATTATGTAGAAATTAATTTATCCGAATTGTCCATATCCTGAAATCTGGTGACTATATACCTAAGTGGACTGATCTCAAGTTCTCTCGACATGTATAATAACTTTATGGCCATGGCTGAAGGCAGAAATTTTTCTGCAGGGGCACAAGCTTAGCAGAGAACCACCATTTGTTGGTAGCTAGTGAAAAAAAGAAAGGAATTGTCTTAAATGCTCCCCATATTACAAGGCATGGCACTTTGCCTTACAAGTTTCATCTAGACAATTTTTCAATAACCAAAACTTTAAAAAGTTTAAAAAGTTTAAAAAAATTTTAAAAGTTAAAGTCTAACGTTCAGACCATGTGGGGATAGGGTTCCAAGTTTCATGATTACCCACATAGAAACCTATCCCCACATGGTCTGAACGTTAGACTTGAAAGTTTATAACTTAGCAGTTCCTACATTGGTTTTACCTGTGTTAACCACTTAACACTGTCTGTTTCACCGTGCCCGATTTTATTGTGTGTTTTTATTTGTACGTTTGGCCGTGTCAGCAATCAGTTGCATTTTTGCCACCTGATAAAGGGTTTAAATCCGAAACGTCGTGGAATTTTTCACAAACTTTTAGCATTATTTACTACTTCTTTTTACCACTATATATATATATATATATATATATATATATGTATATATATATATATATATATATATATGTATATATATATTTCCTAAATTAAGACAAAGTGTTAAGACGGTTTTCATAGTTTTAAAAACCCAGATAACGTTTTAACCCACCCAAAAGAGCTTTTCTTCTAACTATAGTGCATCCACATACTTAGTGTAAACTCTATCCAAGCTTAACTTGAGCTATCTTGTTGACAAGGTTTTCAGAGTTTGACACCTTATGAACCCCAGATGTCCTTTAACCACCAACAAAACAATAGGGTTCTACTTCAGACCATTAAACATCCACATACGAAGTATGAAATCCACTCAAGCTTCCTTCCCTGACATTTCGTGTTAACAAGGATTTCAGTGTTTGACCTCAGTGACCCCAGATGACCTTTTACCTCCTCTAGAAACAATTTTTTCCACTACCATACGGCATGCAAATATTTAGTATAAAATCCATCCAAAATTCCTACATTGGGATATCTTATTAACGAGGTTTCTGACTTCCACCGAAAAACAATTGTTTTTTTTTTAATGGGACATCTTTGTACCAAGTTTGAGAACAGTCAGAGTCTCTCTTCATGAAAATTCGTGTTAACGGGTAACGTGTCACAAACACACATACATACACATGTCATTATGAATGCATAGGTTTCTCTTTTCATCGAAAAAAATAACTGAAACTCTGCTAAAAGCCCTGTTATTTGAAGGTTTATACGACTCAAATAATTTGATGTTTAACCTTCATCAAACACAACTGCAACGTCGGGAAGCTTAACAGCAACTCCCTGGTAAAAGGAAATTTTTTTTATTTAAGAGTGTCCTCTCTTTATCATAAGTGACTTTCAAACTTGTTAAGTCTGATTGCATGTAAGGAACCCGTTACGGAATTGGAGGTGAAGCGAATAACTAAATAGGAATAGCAGTTATTCAAGAAAATCGTCAAAAAGTAACACTATCTTCGGTAGGACCACCAAATTACTATTAGTTAAAATGCCAATGCATCCTCTGAAGGACAAAATTTGGGTTTAACTGAATCAAATGCAATGTTAAGCGTATATCGGACCTAATACTGGTCGTATTGAATGCGAGTATAGTGACAAGCCTGAACTTTTCTCTGAATGAATTTCTGTCAATTCACTGGCGTTAAAACGAAACATTTTCAAACCTAGTAACCTTGTGAACGATTTTGAGGGGATTATGTAGTAAGAGTTGAGGCAGTAAGGCAGTATTGGGAGCTTCGGTGGTCCATCCTCAGCCTATCATAGTAAGTTGTATTAAAAACAAGAACAATCTACTGTTATCGTTCAGGAACACGCCTGGCAACTAGAAATATGTCAAAATTTTAGTGTAAAAATAATCGAAATGTTACTTGGCATGGTGCTAAATCTACAGCCCCTTACCCTCTACTACAAAGTCAGTGATAAAAAACTGTTTCGAGACTTTCAGTACGTGAATAATATTAATCATGAAGTTTCCATAGAAGGTAAGTTTTCAAAAATGAAATTGAGTATAACGTGATAAAAAATAACCTTACCTTTGCCTTCAATTAGCAGACAAATTACCAGCAGGGTAAAAGCCATTATAAAAGTCATCTTCTTTGAATCCATCACTAGTGTTAAATGTACATAAAAGCAAGCTGTGCTGCTACAGTCAGAGCTCTATTCGAATGAAGAACTTCGCAAAAAGTGAGCAAAACGAGGCAGAGACGACGTAAAGAATGATTTGCCCTTCTTTCCCTGTATCAGTAGCTATGAATCTACTTTCTACAAGGATATCATCGCCAAGTTAAAACCACTTCAGCACTGATTTATTATTACCTTGTTATCTCAAAATAATGAGATGGTCGCAAGGCATATATAGAATAGCTATAATTGAAACTTAACTGACTCCAACATGTTGGATGAACAATAGGCCTATACTTGTTTTGCGTATTCGCATACAAGGTTCTTTTGAAGTGTTCACAGTTAAATGCAAACTGTGATGAAAGGTTGCTCAAAGAATTTAGGACGGATGTGTTTATTAAAAACTCGAGCACTGGTGGATTTCTGACTGTCAACTCCTCCACAACTCATACAAAATGGCAAAATACTCTATTGTACACAAAGCGAAACAAAAGGCACTTTGGATGATGAAATGAAAAACTGTTAACTCTTTATAACATGCACATGGAATAACACGGCTCGTTGATTGACCAAAATTTATGGTTTTAATCCTGAGTTCAGATAAGGTATACTATCAACAAGCAAAAGCATTTCAAGAGGAAGCTTTCTTTCTAACAATGGTTTCACACCGGTACCAGCCTTTGCTTACTTGCATCTTATAAAGCAAGCTACCTAGCAGTGTGGTAGTTCCTACTCGTACCCATACTCTAGCACAAGTTTCGGCACTCGTACCCTTATCAGTACCCGTGAACTTATGCCCGTACCCGTAAGGGCACTCTTAATCTGGTACTCATACCCGTACTCATGATAAAATTCTTCATCGGACTCGAACCCGTACCCGTGCTCATGACCGAGTACCCATACCCGTTCTTGTATCCATGTCGTGGTACCCGTAACCGTAATCGTACTCATGGTCCTGTGCTCGCAATCATTGTCCAAAAATAAACTGTAATCAAATCCAAAGGTATGTTGAAGTTTTACTGTATTACTGTAACATGTACCTTAGGGATTCTTTATTAAAAGGAAATATGCAGTCACCCCAATTTGAATAAGTGTGCAGAGGTATCCTATTTCGTGAATGATATTCTGACAATTCTTTTGTTATCACATTGTTAAGTTTATGTAGAATAATATTTTATTTTACCTTAAATATTCAATGTTCATATTTGTAGACATCATTTAATGTGCTTGGTAGTGAAATAAAAGAAGGTTTGAGAGTTTTAGCTGCATTTTCAATATTAACTTTGGGCGATTGCTTATTACCTATAAGGCAAAAGGCAGTCGCCCCAAAATTGCTTTGAGAAATTAGCAAACTCTTGCAAATCTTCTCTGATTTACCTTCCAAGGACCCCTGAAGGTTTTTCTACAGCATATTGCTAACACAAACATAATATTGTCACATGATCAAAAGAAGCCATTCATGGGTTGACAGCATTTCCCCTTCTAGCATTGGATTCACGCTTATGTCATGACAATGCACAATGTTTGGCAAAGTAATTGTAATATTAGCTGTTCATAAACGGTATAGTGAGTGCATGTTTATATTATTCTGGTGGGTGGTTCAAATCAAGGTTCGAACATTTCTTGTAAATGCCTATGGCGGGCAAGGCCGGGAGGGGATGGAACAGGTGCAAAAATTTTCAAAGCAAATTTTTATCAGATATATCTGACAATTTAAGGAAAGCTTTTTTTATATCATGCAAGTAAGGCAAAGACGTGCCATGTCTAGCAATATGGGCCAAGTAAAAGAAGCGATGGGGATTAGGGGAGCTCCCCACTCCTTCAGGATATTTTTCCTATTTCTCTATTTGTCATATCGCTATAGGTGTCGAGGTAAAGATGTTTGGTGCGCTTTGCAGGCACCCATTCTGTCTGCTGGTTTCCCATTCTTACTTTCAGGCTGTAGACAATTTGAGTAAAACTATTGTACCAAAGCCACTAGAAGCCTACCCCGCGGAGCGGACGAAGTTTTTTCGTTCAGCTGATCGCTGCGAAAAAACAAACGTCTGCAGGCTTTGGAAACAAAATCCAACGCAAACTTCATTTACATAGCTCTAAGGTGATTGGATGAAGCAACAGTACGTAGAATCACAGTGGCCAATGTAACTCGACACAATCCTGGTATTCCCTGTCACAGTGTGTGCATACACAGTACAGCGACTCCTCAACTAATTACTAACACAACCTACCACTCAGCCACGAGAAAAGACTGTTCGATATCTTTCAACCGAAGATTATTTGTCAGCTTCTAAACGAACTCTTTGATATCAGTTGTCATTGTTTGTAGGAGATTGTCCATGATCAAGACTTTCATCTAAATTAGAAGCTTTAACGGACGAAATGTATTTTGGTTTAAACGAAATTGTGGTCAACGTAGCGTTGCAAAGATCCGAGTCATTGAGCACCGCCTACCTCAGGAATGGACCAATTGCCGTTCATGCTCATGAATATTAAGTTCATCAACTTTGAGGCTCAGTGAAAGGAATTTATGGCTATCGCCGGCAGGCTCTGAGGGGCGGCAGCCTACAAAAGGGCGGCAGCCACAGAGGCACTACGTAGGCTACTAGAAGCCCAAAGAAATAATCTGTTCCCCCTCTTTCATCATCCTTTGAACCATCAATCCCTCATATTTAGGGAAGACATGTAAAAACGATTGACAGAGCTAATTGTGAACTCAGAGTGCCCGACTGGGTTAATAATCTTTTTATTGTTCAAGCTCATGACATCCCACAAAACTGACAAGAAAAATTAACAGACTGAGTTAAAAAATGACTGTTATCCAAGATACTATTCAATCAGCATGGTTATGAAGTATTTTGTTTCAAAGAAAAGGAACCCTACCCTCATCTGTGGCAGGAGATCAACTCTGAATTTTGGCATTTCCCACACCATATCTGGTCGAGAAAGGGTTTAGTGCTGTTGTACAGTAACAAGCAAAGCAAAGAACAGACTTAAAATTAGGGAGAGGGGACGCGAGGCTCCCCCCTCTCGAACATTGAAACAGATATAAATAGTTAGTAAAGTATCATCAAAATCTAGGTAGTCATTAGGACGTGACTGTTAAGGTGGTACGCTACCATGTTAAGTGATATGTGTTGACACATACCGATCAGGTTGTTACGTCACATCCACTTTTTATTACCGCTTTTGCACAGACGGGAGTTAGTGCAAGTCTCCCCGAAGACAGCTCACCTCTGACCCTTTAACTCACCACTTATATTGGGCGAACAGTTTGCCAATCACTTCTATAATTTTAACATATTTATTTTCATTTTCACATAGCTATTTGTTATGTCTAGTTTTTGTATATAAAAATTGAAGTTTCAACCATTAAAATCGGTTAACAACAAAGAAATGACAAGTTTTTTTAATTGAAATTATGTTGTATTGACAAAGACCAGTGATCTTAGAAACAGGTGTGGGAGAATACATAGAAGGGTGAACTTAGCTGACATTTTGTGGATCTAGGCCTAGTGTAGCTTCACTATTCTGACAAACTTGTTCCTCCTTTGGGACTTTCCAAACTTTGCAATGGTTATTTGAACTCAAAATATGTGACCTTGTTATAAAATTTCTAGTGCCCTCTTGTTCCATAGTGTAACTAGTTTAAAAGCATTTCATCCTTGGCACTATATTTACCTGCCAATTTACAGTTTTATTGCCTTGGTATTTTCCAGATCATCATTTGAAAAGTTTTGTAACGAATTGAGAGTACTGGGCTCTTAATTTTTTTCTTTTATTGCTAAAGTTTTAATTCTTTGTGCATTTAGTTGATATATGTCGCCATAGATTATTTGTGTTTTACAAAGACCACAGTGGAAATAGGTTAGGTTAGGTTAGATGAGGTTTAACGTCCCAGTTTCCAACCAATTGGTTCAAGTCGAGACGACCACGGCCTTTTTAGTTGCGGTGCCTGCCACGCAGGCACACGCAACTTATGTCGTCGACACAAAATTGCGACTTTGTACTTTGGACCGTAACTCCTCCTAGTCGGCTGGTTGTATCGAAATACGACGTAGTCCAAGTTGTAGGGGTGCTTGGATTCTTTTAGGTAAGGTACTTTCGGGGACCTTGTGACCTTTTTAAGGGGGTTTAATTGGGATTTTTCTTTCTGCAAATGCGTGGGCGGTGTCTATTTTTAGACAATTTTCTACACACACTAGTCAGCCGATTTGGGCATGGTCGGTCAGGTTACTTTTTCGAACAGCGTCATCGAATTTAGTTGACATGGTTGTAGATAAAGGGTTATAGTGTTGGTGATGACGACGACAGAAATGGAGACGATCGGAGTGGAAGTAGTGCGCATTGACGATCGATAATGCAGAAGTTGTTCTGAAATTTTCACAGGTACATTTCATTTTTTTTTTTGTTATTGATAATTGTTGGAGGGAAAGTATTTACTAGGAAACTAGTGTCGATGAATTTGGATATGGTTTTTGTGGAAAATTGCGAATTGGATTTTCCAAATAGGCCCTATGGATATTGCAAAGTGCGTTTCCGTTGAGAGTAGGCCGCTTCGTGTAAACAAGACATATGTCTAGACTAGTTGCGGTGCCTTGACAGTAGCAACTATTAGGCCTAGTGTTTCATGTTAATTATTTTTAGACTAGTGTATGACTGCTTAGTCACAAATGAATTATGACATAAATGATAGGCGGGGTGTATTTTCATTAGAAGGCTAGTCTATCAATGAATGAAATGGGACAATAACAATTGTCATATTTCGGACATCTCCTTATTTACGGGAGACGATAGGACACAGCGGAACAGAACATGTTTCTTAATTCCTCAACACGTGTTATAGTTCTGTAAATTATGATTATAATTGTTTTATTACGACGGGTTTGAGTATCCTGAACAGAATACCTTGAGGTTATTTTAGTAAACGAGTTCCTCCAGTTGAGTATGTTCAATTATTCGCCAAATTTAACCTAATTTACACAGTCATTTTTAATTTTACGCACTCCAGTCGATGTGAAAATTTAAACAAATTTCATTTAGAGTGTACCCCATGTACTCGTCCAACTCAAATTAGCTGTGTAAACCCTAACCTGACATAACTATGTTTAACCTATATATAGATAATATATATATATATTATATATTATATATATATATATAATATATAGAATAATAATATATATATATTATGTTATTATAGATTTATATATATATATTATATATATTAAGTATATATATATATATATATATGTCACAGGGCGGGTGGTAACATACAAAATTTTGGATTTGGTGAGCGACGCTTCTCCAAACTATTTCAAAAACCACTCAAACACATACCTTAATTAACTTAAATCTTGTATTAAAGGGGAAATGCAGTCACCCCAACTTGAAGTAGTGTGGTAGACTGTCCTGCTTCATGATTGGCTCTTAAGAGTCATGTGACAATATTTTTTCTCCTCAAATGTGAAATTTACTAGAAGTAACTGATTGGTTTACCTTGAATATGAAATATTGAAGTCCTAAAATATTACGAAAGATACTTTGAAGAGAAGTAAGAAGAAAACTGTGAGATTTAGCTGTTGCTTCAAAATAAGTTTGGGGCGACTGCTCTTGCCCTTTAAACTTAGAAAAGGAAAAATTGGGTTAGTAGTACATATCATAATAGCTAAAAAAAGGAGAGGCCTCAAAACTTAATCTAAATCTAAACTCTCAGGTTCCCATCTCGCTCAGGGTTTGTCTGGCTTGTAAATAAGAAAGAACAGTTCTGCATCACTTGAGCTTGGGCTTCAACGTAAAGTCAATAAAGAAAACAGTTCCCTTCAATTCTGCTGGTCTGGTCTCACACCAGCTCATTTCTGTACCTCAAAAAAAAAAACAAAAGTCGGCCATCGGGGGTCACAGCTTGTTCGTGGAGCTTTTGGTCACGAGGTCAGCCAAGGTGGGCCATATCACAATCCCGTCAACACAATATAGTGTATATACCGTGACCACACCCCGATATCCCCTGTGAAGTATACACCTGGTTCCCCCTTTTTGTGGAACTGCGAGTAGCCTTTGACTTAGAGGGCGAACAGTTTTCATTCGCTGTCTAGACAATTCTAATTAGAAATAACTGTTTCCTTCACCTCATGTTTCAAACCGTTAATCCCAAAGAGAGATGATTTATTCAGCACTAATTTCGTGCAATAATTTTGCAGTTTCCCTAGGATAATCAGAATAGGCCAATCCTCCTGGCTAAGTTACTCTCTCCTGGGTACACGCTAGAGCTGAATCAACCTCAACAACAAATACACATTTCCCCCCTAAGCATTAATGAATTTGCCTCAATCAAGCCTAAATTAAGTCCCCAATATGCCCTTCCCGTGGGTGGTAGAGTAAAGTCATACACGATATAGTAATTTTTTTAACCTTGAATCTGGTTTTTTCCACACCCCGTTATCTCGATATAGACCAGGGTGGGAGGAGGAATCCTGTCGTTTGCCCTGTTTTTGGGGTTTTTGATAAGGGCGTTTCCGTCCGACAACCGGTGACACCCTGAGCCACAACCGGTTAGTAACGACCTTAATTTACACGTGTCTTCCTCGGTGGGAAACCATAGTAAAACAGTACAACCCTCAGCGGTGACTATATTACACCTCCACCGGGTATCCACCACGCAGGCCCTCAGCGGCGCAACTTCACGTCTAACCTTGTGTTCCACAACACTTATCTCTACAGCCGACAGCCTTAGAGAGCACACCATCTCTCAGATTGTACTGAATTGATAAACAGCTTTTGCAAGCAAGCACTACGCTGCAGACTTTCTTTTAATTATGTATCTCGGAATTTCGAGTGAACTTGTATCCAGAGGCTTGAGGCTGACACACAATGCATTACAAGTTCACTAAGCCAACTTGGCATCTGGTCCATTGAAATCACTGTGAATGCATCAACATAAATTATCATCGAATTACCACGTTAAATGAGAGGTTTCTACATCACATCGTGACAATATATATATATATATATTTATATATATATATATATATATATATATATATATATATAAATATATATATATATATATATATTATAAACTCAATCTGGGGAAATATATATATATATATATACATATATATTTCCCCAGATTGAGTTTATTACGTCTACTTTACAGACACTTCCAATGTATCCGGAATATGCCTGACACACTATTTAGGGGTAGGTTTTAGACTTCCATGGCAGGCTTGGAAAGCTTTGTATCTCTTTGCACTCTTAACACGATCTCCTACTCTCTGTGGTAACACATTTGACCTGTTTTCTGTCTAGATACGTTACTTGGTTACACAGAGAACTGTAATCTTGTTCAGATATACTGGCAATGAAATATTAAGTGTGTGTAACATTTCACAACATGTTGTTAGGACTGTTGATATTAAAAGCATGAACGCTTTGGCACCACTACGAAATACACAAACTGCTACTCTTTAGCTTTATATTATTCTGTTCTTCGGTTAGCTCTTTTTCAACCTTTTCTGAACCGGAATGGTTCAATGATTTCCTGTCTTGAATCCAGAGTCTCCTTAACTTGCTTAATTAAAAGGGAACTCATTTTTTAAACATTTTTTAAACCTGCCCTCTTTAAATACTTCACCATCCCTTTCACTTGACAAATAGAAAGCTCATTCACGTGTAGATTTGATTTTCTTGGCTTGAGAATCTAGACTGAAGTTCAATGATTTTAACAAGGGTACGTTCCACATGAAACTCAGCCCCGCCTTGGCTTCTTGGCGTAACTAAGCGTAACTGTGTGTATTTTAAGTTTAAATGTTAGTACAAAGTGCAAAGTGCAAGTTTTATACAAGATTCCTGTATGACAGGAATTTGTTCCAGAAGTGAAAGATCTAGTGTTACTTTTGTTATGGAACAGTTTACACTTCGTAACGTCGTTTCTAGGCCACGTATTCCGATACTCTTACTCTTACAGGTTTAAAAAATGTTTAAAAAAATGAGTTCCCTTTTAATTAAACAAGTTAAGGAGACTCTGGATTCAAGACAGGAAATCATTGAACCATTCCGGTTCAGAAAAGGTTGAAAAAGAGCTAACCGAAGAACAGAACAAGAGGGCAATCAAGGAGTTGCTGATCTCATCCCAATACATCCTTTTGCTTCTTCCGAGTCTGGTGTAGCAGTCTGGAATTTTATTGTAATGGGAACACTATGGGGAAACTGGGAAAATCAAGGGACGTGTGCCCTTCAAAACCTCTAGAGACGCCCGATCTTGCCCTTCAAAAACCATAGAGACGCGCGATCTCGTGACGCCGTGAATCCCCTCTATAGACCTTATGCATTGGCATCACACTGACGTCATTTTGGGTGAAAACACTGAACTATATGCTAGGAAGGATCATTCCACAATAAGGTTTTTTTAAGCCACCATGGAGGGTCACGTGATGTAGGTTAGTTTGCTTAAGTCGATTCCACCGCGTATCTAGCGCTGATGCAAAGATGTACATGTATATGCTACCGCACTGTAGAGGGCCTTAGCATCTCTTCTGCCTCTTGTACACTAACTTGCACGCTATCACGCGTCAGCGTACACACCATTGCGCCGCCTCAGCAACTTCATGAAAAGGCTTACATCACAATAGTCGTATAACATACAGAGCACCAAACGCGTACCGTGTAGGAGGATTCGAGGCACATCATCTGCCAAAATGCAAGCGTGCATGTGCACACGTGGGTTAGCTTTCCTTCATGCGCCTTGGTGTTTTTGTGTCAAAAGGACGCTTTCAACGCGTTGTGCAGAACATCTGTGCACATGTATGGACAGCCTGCTATTTAGTGACGCTGCTATCGCGAATGTTTCAAAATCAACGAGTCTCGACGTATTCGAAATGTGGTCACACGCTCTGTCCTTCGAATAGGCAGGACCACTCCTAAAATCAAGAAAAGTTTGTGAAAAACAAGATTTTGATCACACAATCATAGTGTAAAGATTCCCTTTTAATTACAACAAAACACTAGAGAACTAATGAGTATAGTAACAACGGATTGCTTTAGCGTGTACATCAATGAATCTGCGTTACATTACTTTCACTTCTAGATACGCGTCTCTGGGACAGTGGAATCGACTTGAGTAAGCTAACCTACGTCACGTGACCTCCCAAGTCGGCTTCAATTTCGAGGCGTATTCCGCATTGAGGTGCGTCCTCCAGTTATATAGCTCAGTGGGTGAAAACAACGAAGCACATGTGCACGAACGGGGTGGATTTCGGCTCACGTGTAGTAGACTTATGCGCGTATACGATTGGTTGACAAATCAGCTGTCTGCATTTATTGGTGTAACTTGCCATGATACGCGCTTTTCCGCCATTTTCCTCCAAAAGAGGGAGCACTTTCTCCATTGTGACATCATATGCATAAGGTCTATATTCATTGGTCAGTTTGTATGGTATCTTTATCGGAGTAACGCACTTTTATATGCGCGTTTAATTTCTTACGTGCAGGGGCGGCACCAGGGTCGGCAAAGCATGCTGGGTCGGACCCAGGTTTATTGTTTGGGGGGGGGTGCAGGCATTGAAGACTTCCGAGCCTCACCCTACCTCCCCCCCCCCCCCGTGTCAGAACCTGCATTTTTGGCGTTCTCATTTTCTTGGACTTTATTTTTCTCTCAAGATCATGCGTCCTTTTTGTATTGAAGGGCAAGCATCCATTGTGTCACAGTAGTATCAATGGTTATGCCGTGCGCGTGAGTTGTAAATTCGCTTACTGCTTGTGCGTTTTGCCCTTCAGTGCCTGGGAATCCATTGTGTGTGACGTCACATGAAAGCCCTCATAGAGGGATTTCATGTGACGTCATGCCCAATAGATTCCCAGGACACTGAAGGGCAAAACACACAAGCAGTAAGCGTTTTACAGCACGCATTTGGCGGACGAGGCGAAACCGAGTCCGTTATTTTGCAAATTGGGAGTCCAAACGGTTATGAGACAATAACAGTCAGACAAATGTGGTTTATTCCTCTTCTACCACCGAAAATGTGTGAAAACTTCATTTTTATCAGTGTATAGGTTTACAGACCGTATGTTGTGGAAAAGCAGGTCAGTGTTTAACCAATCAGAATGCAGGATTCTCAATAACAGATGGCTAGAGGTGGTAGAATCCATGATAAACGTATAAAGATGCAATTAGTGAGAGGCATAAGAGGCGAAGGGGTGGGGTTGGTTGACTAAAGCCTACACCGTCAAAAATGTGGTGGGCTCCTTCCCCCTCATTTCCAGGACAAAAACGCTCTGTAAAATGTCAAAAATTGCAGTCTTATTGCTTAAAATTTGATCAAATATTGCACCAAGTGCATAAAATACTTTCTAAAGGAGATGGAACCCCATACCCTTGGGTTCTTCTCCCAGGACAACATTCCGAAACAGTGCACAATCCCCACCTCAATGGATCGAGTACAGCTTCTACGTCCATGAGTTAGTCTGTTAGTGCCTCTTCCCTGCTCATTCATGCATGGTAGTGGGAAGGAAGTTGCTATTTGACCCCTGGTTCATATCAGTCATATAAGCAAATAAAATGCTCGGGTTACTACAAAGAAATCTCCACTCTTGTAGCAAAGGTGTCAAGGAAACTGCCTACAAAACGCTATAGTCCGCTCAAAGCTGGAATATTGTGGGCCATATGGGATCCTTACATCAAAAGTAACAACACTCGAGAATGTTCAAAGACGTGCAGCCCGTTTTGTTCTCAACAACTATAATTACAGGGATAGCCAGTGGCGTAGCTAGAGGGGGGGGCAGGGGGCGGTCGCCCCCCATAAAGCCTCCGAAGGCCTCTGTCGGAAATTTCTAGTCTCTGTCGGAAGTAAATAAAAACAATCCACTTGAACAGTTGAAACACTTACAACACTTTTTATGTTTTTAAGCAGAATTACACATCGAAACGTCAACGTGAAAATCAAAAGTCAGTCTCAAAATTGCCCGAAAAGCAAAAAAAAAAAAAAAAAAAAGAAAGAATCCCCAGAATTTTACACGCCAGGTGATGGTATCATTACTTTAGGATAATTATCTGTCGAAAATTACTTGCATTTGCCCCCCCCCCAAAAAAAGAAATATCTAGCTACGCCACTGGGGATAGCGTCACCAACATGTTAACAGATCTCAAATGGGAACCACTTAAGAGCGCCGTACCAGACTTCGTCTCATCGCTATCTATAAGGAGGTTCATAACTCCATTCCCCCCACCATCCAGTTGCAGAGTAACCATAGTAGGACCACTTGACATAATCAAGACACCCACATAATTGTTCCCCCTCCTTTTAGTAAGAGATGTTATCAATACTCGATGGATGTACTCAAGAACCGCTCGTGAATGGAATTTCCTTCCACCAAACATACGTGCAGCACCTGATGTTTGCTCTTTGAAATCTAGCCTAGCCAACGTTAATCTTCGAAATCTAGTATCTAAGGCTCACTCTAAAATCTAGGCAACTCCCCTTCCACACTGACCTGTGCGTGATAACCGATTTTGGACTCGGGTGTTTGCACAGTATGAAGCAGAAGCAGAAGTGTGTTTGTGACGTTATTTGCGTGGAACTCGGAACTGCTGTGATGTTAGTTAACTTGGTTGCTTACAAGCCAATATCAGGTGTGCATAGCACTATTGCACTACGTACTGTACGTACGGGAAGGGGGAGGGGGGTTTACGCTTTCACACTTACTCACGTACATTGTGTATGAACGGCCCATGATGGAAATAGCTAACCACGTCCCAACACACTCGTCTTTTTTTTTTTGCTATGTCAGGCTGGCCGGTCTATGTTCTACCGCACTTGAAGGGAAGTAGTAGTGCATTGCTGTCTTTAGTAATGCATTTAGGGCCATGTATCATTCATTTATCAATGAATAGGAAATAGCACCCGAAAATCCCAAAGTAACACTCGAAATGGAATTGGGGGGGGGGACTATTTTTTTTTTTTTTGGAAAATAGCACCCGAAATTGAAAAGAGTGTCTCGGACCCTGGAGTACAGTCAATGTGGGTGCAGGAGCAACACTAGCCTAGGGTACCTAGGCCTAGTTCTCACGTACACTTTGCTCCCTGAACTAGGCCTAGGCTATTGCAACACAAAGTTTTTCCCGCGTTATTACTGTGAGAGTAACATCGTCTGCTTGCGTTTCTGCAATGATTGTTGTATGTGCGTACATGATTGTTACCATAGCTATGAACTATGTCACAATTGAACAGCAGTGCGTGCTATACAGCATACTGTACAATAGTGTGGACGTCCTAGTAACAAGATTTAGAATGTTTTAAAAAACAAAACAGGATCGTTTGTATAAATCAAAATTTTTGGTCTCTTTTTGGAGACTGAGTGCTAGTATCCTTAAAATGACGGGTCTTAAACATATAAATGACCCATAGAGGTCAATTACCCAGGAGTATATGTGAATTTGAGAAAGATTGAGACCATTCAAAATTTTTGATGGTGCGGTAGCCCAGTTTTGACAATGGGTACATTGGTGGGATATTTAGGGATAAATCAAAAGTGACATTGTTTTTATCTGTGAATTTCCTGCCAGATCAATTAAGAACATTTCTAAATCAACCTAAGATCATTCCTAAACCTAGGAACAACTTCAGCATGAAGATAGGAATGAATTCTTCCTAAGTCCAAGATAGGAATATTTCTAACTTTTATGAAATAGAGCCCGGCCCCTGGTATGGGAATCCCCATACTAGGTCAGCAGACTGCGGACTAGAGCAACACACGTCTGCCGGGCGGCCAGATCAAAGGTAGTTCTCACGTACACTGAAACTGAAACTATGCTCCCTGAACTAGGTCAGCAGCCTGACTGCGGACTAGATCAAAGTAGCCTGCATGATTCACACGGTCTATTTGTGACGTCATTTGTTTGGAACTTGGCTTACAGTATATGTACACTGTATCCAGTGTACTAAAGCAGCGCAGTCACTCTCACACCATACCGACTGTACTTGCGTGCGTGCATTGCGTGTGCGTGTGTGAATTGAACTTGGCCCCATGCGCGATGCACACGTACGTCGTTGTTGCCATGCAAGAGATGAAGAATATAGGTAGTTCTTCAAGGGAAGGTAAGCAACAGAGTTACAGACAGCCAAAATTCCGTGATGAGCCACAGTGCTCACAAACTTGGTCAAAGTTCTTAACCAGGTGTGTATTTCAACTAAGCCTATTGGGCCTAGGTCCTACCTAGCTTTTTAGCGTTATTACAGTACTATTAATAATTTAGCGTAACCTAAGCCTAGGCCTAAGTTAGGCCTAGGCCTAACATCAGTTCCACCGTGCGCGTACTTAGTTATGCTTCATACTGGGACGCGCTTGGACTTTTACTACGGTGGGGACACGCGTATAGTTTTACTTTTATGGCGCCAAGAACTAGTCATGCTTGACACGCGTGATCGCAGTTCACTCTAGGCCTGGGTTTTTACTTAGACTAGAGGTGGTCAAGTTTTGAGCAAGAGAAGCTTAGATAAGTGTGCATCTGATCATGTCATTGTGTGGCTTTTATGGTGGGGTTTGTTAAACCGCAGGTGAAAACTGAATTTTGAGTGTCAGGAAAAGACAGTGATCAATGTAACGGATCATTTACCTTTTCTTTCGGTGTTTACTGCCAAATTTAAAAAAAAAATTGTTCTTTTGAACATCTTGACCTTTGACCTCTGACCTTTGACCTATCATGCTGAGGGTACTGGAGGCACAAATTCCAAGGACTGTGCACCCCCACACCAAGTTTGGGGTCAGTAGTACCTTCAGTTTTGAGTGAGCGCACGGCACACTTTTGACCCCAAAATTGTCGTTTGACCTTCTGACCTCGTGACCTTTGACCTCAGAAGGTCAAGTGTAAAGTTGCGTAAAGTAGGTGTCCATCAGAAGGTTATGCGAAGAAATGAGGATCGTTAAATGTTTCGTTCAGCTTTTACAGCCAGATTTAAAAATTTGCTTATTTTGACCTATCGTGACCTTTGACCTCTGACCTTTAACCTATCATGCTGATGATATTGGAGGCACAAATTCTAGGGGTCATGCACCCCCTCACCAAGTTTGGGGTCATTAGTACCTTCAGTTTTAAGTGAGTGCGCGTCACACTTTTGACCCCCAAATTGTCGTTTGACCTTCTGACCTCGTGACCTTTGACCTCAGAAGAGCAAGTGTCAAGTTGTGCCAAGAGCGCTTCAATACGAAAGCTATGTCAAGAAATCAGGGCCATTTACTGTTGCATTCAGGTTTTATAGCCAGATTTGGAAAATTGCTTATGTTGACCTTTTTTGATGGTTGACCTTTGACCTTTGACCTATCATGCTGAGGGTATGTCAGGCACAAGTTCCAAGGACTATGCACCCGCCCACCAAGTTTGGGCTCAATCTTGTTCTTAGTTTAGGAGGAGTTCGCGACACACTTTTGACCTTGTGAATGTCATTTGACCATCAGAGCCTTTGACCCAAATTTTAGGCATATTTGGTCACATGACCAGGAAACAGGACCTTCACCACTCCATTTTGCCCCACCCTTGAGTAGCGGTCATAAAGCCCCAAATTTCCCTACCATGCATTTCCATGGTTATGGTTGCTATGGCGACTGGCAGGGGGAAACGTGTGCACTTTTCAATGGTAAACGAAGCACAATATCTCATCCCCCACATACTACGTATGTGGGGATGAGATAATAATATAAAGCTATTTTTAAAAAATGCGTCAATTTTGGTCCAAAACGTACATTTCTAACCCCCAAATCCCCTCCCAATGTCAAAAATCATAAGCCACAACACCCCTCCGACTTTTTCACTCACCATAATGTCAATTTAGAGCTACCTTACAAAGCCATGCAACGCTATTTATAGATCCAAAGTTTTTTACGTTTCACTGAGCACTGAGCCACTGTGCATTGTGCTATATAGGTCACATAGGTCAGTGTGGGTAGTTCAGTGTGGGTTGTATAACAAAGAGTAAAATGGGCATGTCTTCCTCATTTTTGTTCCACTTTCCTCAAATTTAGTATCAAATAAAAGAAAAAAGGAAGCCACATAATCCCCTGCACCATAACTTACAATATAATATTGATCTGCATGTTATTTTTTTACGGTTTTCTATGAAAAACCATATGACTTCATCTAATTTGCACATTTACATACATAACGAGATTAGTTTACAAAAATAAAATGTTCATTCAAATTCCCTATCTTTGATCTTTACAATGATTTATAGTTTCTCACAGAGAATATTCTTTTAAATTAACCAAAAGAAAAATCCTGAAAATATTCCTCCTTTTTAAACACTGAAGAGGCTTATGGAAAAGCTCTGAAATTGGCACCTATTTTAATGTTCAATATTAATATGCCATAAAATACCTTTTTTAAAGTACAACATGAATATGCCTTCACGTACCTTTGAAATAATTCAAAATTTGTTTCAAAACTTAAGTTTGCAAAACTGCAAATTAAGTTCGCTTCTCCATAGCGTATAACATGTCCACTAATAGCCTGATCGGGCTGACGGTGTGTTAGATCGCCTTTGCCTATGTGCATGACATAAACATAAAAACCCTGGTTCGTGTATTGATTACGGTTATTCACAAGCTCGAAACGATCGGATGATGCTCAGGATATTAGACTGAGTGGTGGAGGAACATGATTGGCCAACATTAGTGCCGTTGATTTCTACCAATGCATCACTGATGTTTACTTATGGGTCTTAGTTTCTTTAATTCCGTGTATATGATTGCTAACAAAATAAGTCGCAGCTTATAAGCAGAAGTTATACGACATTACCAGGAATTTGGTAGTTAAGAAATGCTTAAGTTTCTCGTGAACAACAAAGACTCCAGAGTCAAAATGGGGCAAACAGAGATGTAACAATTTTAAAATCCCTTCCCAATAGAAATCATCGAGTAAAGATAACTTCTACAAGGTTCCCTTTCACTTAGATTTTTCAGTGACAAGAAGAAATTCTTACAGGAATTTGTTGATGTACTATATGTCTAACGTTGATTCCATATTTTTTCTGCCACCAAATTGCGTCTGCCATTACTTTAGCCACCCATCTAACCAACTAATACTACCCAGGGAAAAATGGGATGATTTTAGAAACTTGTGGGTGACGTCTTTCCGTCTTCCAATTTCGTCCTACGCCTTTTGGATGATTTTGATAAAAACATTGCTGCTTTGGACTATTTGGCAAAGCTAAGAAGACTAGGAATGTTTCACTGAGCAATAAACCTACTGTTTTACCTTTAAATGGGGATTTTCTACCTCAATTATTCCCGCCTGTGGTTAAGCGACAAATTTAGTTGTTTTTTCATACCACGAAGAAATCTTGAAGGCTATTATGGATCCAATTCTACAATGGAATAGTCTAGGTAGCAACCTGCAATGTATAACTGTCCTTGGCGATTTATAATGGCAAGACGATTTTGAAAGATTTTGGACCAAATCGTCCAAAAGCAGAAATTTTTCCTCCCATTTTTTACTGGGTATAGGTATAACATTGCTTTACCGTTGGTATCTGCCCTAAAAGTTTAATGTCACTATTGTCTAAGTTCTGGTTTTGGCATGTCAAACGTCAAGTTACTCTCGGTATCGTACAGATAACTTCAAAGTTTAACATCAACTACTCGCGTTCTAAGCAATTTTCGATGTCGTTTAAATGTTTCCACTTAACCAGCATGAGGTAGATATGGCCTCTAAGCTGCAATCCTCTTGTTAAACATTAGTTACAAAATATAACATTTTAGAATTTAACTTTTCAGAGCTGATATTGAAAGAAGGAAATCATGAATGCTCATTTTGTATGAACTATTTTTGACAATACTCACAACTAAACAATAGATTAAAAGCAAGGAATGTTGAAAGAATTCTTGTAAAAATATTTTCAAGAGTAAAGATTGTAAACCTGACCAATTTATATCTTATTTCATCGTTGCATCGTTGTGAAATATTTTATACAAGTAATATACAAAAACGATTCCATTCTCTTGGTCAAAACGAATTCTAGTATTTATCAGACATAAAAACAAACATATATATAGCCACCACCAGCGCAGCAAAACGTGACAAGTAGTGCCTTTTAGGACGTACTTTAAGCGAATGTCAGCAACCTAAGTTGTATAGGGTCATTTTTCTTACACTTTAATCTTTTGCGTTCATCGACACTTACAACTACATTTCAGGAGCTCCCTTAAAAATGCAAAATTATGAGCTTGGCCAAAATTACAGAACTTAAATACGTTCGGTATTCCACTGTAAACTTATCTGTATTTTACCAAGCCTGCAAAATCAGTTAACTTTTAATTTCGGATAAAAAACTTATCATGCCCTTCGAAAGATGATATAATTGCAAACTTATGACCTTTCAGCATTGGCATAATATCTTATAGTTGGATGTAGGAGTCCCCTTTCCATTTTCTTTCAAAAGGGTTGGTTGCCAGCTTCATAAATGTTACCTTTCAGTACAGTTATACAGGACGCACTTTCATTTCCACAAAGCGAATGCGACCATGAAAACCAGGCAGAGAAAGCCAGCGAATTATACCTTTATCGTAGTTTGCGTTTAGCGATGAGTCAGCCGTGACACCGTACCACCAAGGACCAGCTGTTGTATTGGCCAAATGAAAGTCAGCCATGTCATCGTTGTCGCGGTCTATTGTTGAAAAGTCCTCACCATTGTGGCGTGCCGTCAAGGAGTCACCTATAGAAAAAAATATCTATATGGAATCAAATTTTCCCATCTCTCTACATGTAATGAATAGTGAGATGCCATATTATACTTTACGTAAGATCAGAAGGAAATTCTGCATTTGACTGTGAGTATCGCAGTGTCTTTTAGTATCTGAGAGGGTAGGTGTGCAAGAGGGTGAGTGTATATGAATCAAAAATATATGTCGCAAACTCCTCCTTAGCCGTACATTCCATCAAGTTAAAAATTGATGGGTAGATACCTGATTGAAAAAAAAAAAAAAAAAAACAGGTGATGCATTTTGAAGACGTTGGGGGTCAAATGTCAGAGATTAAATAAGCTAAACTTTGTTGTTTGCAAATAAATTCCTATGAGTATGTTCAAAAAATCATTAAACTACACGGTATTTTGAAAACGATCAGTCAAATTTTAAAACAGTGCTTTTTTTTTGTTTGCTTTAGTGGAAGGTCAAAGGTCAAATTTGCCTAAATGTTGTAAAGAGTGATATCAGTTCTTCTTAAACCAATTCTGATCAATTTCAAAGTAAGTGGACAAGAGTGCCTTTTACCCATTATTTCCACATGGGTATCTAAGAAAAGGTCATTGAATCATATTACATGTAGAGAATAACGAGACATACATTCAGATAGTAATTTCTCTTTTCTAAATGTCGAAGTCGAAGTTCAATTGACCTAAAAGTGGTCTTTTGTCATCATATACTTATCAGTATGTTGGGAAATCTCATTAACCGCAAAACATCGAAAAAGTTTGGGGAAGAGGAGATATGCAACTGAACAAATTGCCTGCTGGATCACTATTCAACAAGTACACTATGTGGCTAAATCTGATGTCACTTCCCTTACAAAAACAAAACTGTGGCATGCCACATGTGAACACACGTAATCACGTGTGGCAGAGCATATGAAAATACATAAGGAAAAAAGTGGGGTTATGCGTGGTGACACATGTGGTATTGGAACCAATCTGACACACAGCACCACGCTTTTCCCTGCATGATTGTCACACCTTGAAATCTGGGGCAAAGGGGGGAAAGCTGTGTCAAGTTGTCACTTGTGGCAAAACAGGGCAAAGTGTGGCAAATAAGGCCCGAGAACGAAATCGAACTATTGAATGTACTTTACTCATCACCACACTTCTCCACACATTTCCACACTTTGCCTACTTTACCCCAGTTAGCCTCCTGTTACATGTGTTAAAGCGTGATTTTCGGTTTTCCACACATTGCCTCATGTCCAAACTGTGAAAATGCTGGTCAATGCATGGCGCTTTGGAAAAGAGTGTCAACTGTTTATTAATAACACACATAGTCACACAAAAATTCCCAGGAATTTCACGCCTCTCCACACCCCACCATAGTTTTGCTCATTTCGACACAGTATTTTACGCGTGGTTTTGGAACGTTTGCCACACAATTTTTTTGTAAGGGATATCATAAAAAAAAACTTTTGAAAATGGGCCAATGTACTCATCACTCAGTTCGAGACTGTTATTAGAACATATCTTAAAAGCCCCCTTTCCACATAAATGGAGGTCTAATGACCTTTTCTCTGCAGGCTTTTGTATGTTATTGCTTCAACTAAATCTCTCTATTTAGAGGCAAAATGTAATTTGATGAAACTAATGTTTTAATCAGATTACCTATACACACTTACCTCTAATACGAGAAATTTCACCAAATGTATATTTTACAAAGTGAATATAGGAAAATGCTATTTAAATACCTCTGAAGTCAAGTTGGTGGTAAGTAGTTTTTATTAAAAGTCTAGGCAATTTGTGATAAAAGATTGCGTCTCGAACTATACTGAACTGGCATCGAACGCAGTTTTCATTTAAGTTTAAATTTGTTGCCTTAAAATTAAAGAAATTTACTCTTTACGCATTTAAAACAAATACAAAATAAACAATAACGTCCTTGAAAATGTATCTCGTAGTAAATTGGCATTCTTCGTTTTTCTTCATATTGATAAACTGGGTATCCAAATAAACGTGAAAGTGTTTGACAAATACTATCATTTTTACTCACACTAAAAATGGTGATCTTCGAACCTCACTTTCCTATTGTCTAAGTGCAGTATATCTAATTACCAACCCCGTGCCTTTAGTTTCCCAAAACAATCACCCTTGATAATAAGATGATCATTCTGTACATGGAGCATACGGAACAGTCATCACAATCCCCCGCCCTCCTCCAGAAAAAATTTTCCTCTCCTATGTTTTAAATTATTGTTACAGTTCCTTGGTTACCTATATACTATACTTACTTTGTGTTCTGTTGCCAAATGTGGTGGGATTGTAAACATTGCAGCAATTGGCGTACAGCTGGTGCTGCCAATCACTTACTCCAATGTAAACGTTACCTGTTCCATGTGTTAAGGTTGTGTCCTCATCGAGGTAATAGATGCAATGAAGCAAGATATTACTGATAAAAATGGTTTGAGCGCAAATGATTCATCATTATTCACTTAGTTCAGTACGAACGCTTAGAAATAAAATTGACCGCAATGACTGTTCTAAGCAGATATCTCCACTAATATAGAGTAAACTGACAAAAGAAACCTTCAGTGCAAGTCATGTCTGCAAATTACAACACTTTCGACAAAAAATGTTTTCTTCATGAATCACTTTAGATCTTTATTGGACGAAAAGTGGAGTGAAAGAAGAATGAGAATATTGTCATACCTGCATCTCCATCTATATAACTCCTAACTGCTAATGCATAGTTATTTGTCTCATCATTGATGCGGAAAAATTCATATTTAGCAAAATAAGGATCGCCAACAGAGTCTACTAAGTCTATACGGAGTTCGTAACGTCGCTGGTTCGTAAGGCTGAAAAGTTTGTCGTTTCCGAGCCAGTGTTCACCATCTTGAGGTCCAAAACCAACTTTGTACACACTCCAATTTCGTTGAAAATCGACAGCCCCGTTTAAACGACGTTGAAACACCTACAAACACAAATATTACCCGAACTGAAATTGTAGGAGCAAGAAATATATCCGATTCAAATAAAAAATAGCATTCAGCAGAAGCGCTAGTGCAAAGACCTAATGAAGGTTCTCACTCGTTAGGAGTGCTGTCCACCGCAGGTATACGATTATAAATAACGCTGAAGGCAGACATTATGAAAACCTGGCATATTAGGGAAACATGCAACCTAACGTCAAATAAGTAATTAACTAACTTTCATAAAATGAAAGTTACGTAAGTGTTGCTTATTTATGTAGGTAATTTCACTTAGGCCCTTGCTACTTAGAATGTCCTACAAAGTTTTAAGAGACTTACCGTCCAGCCACCACCATCTGTCATATTGCAGTATACGTTAAAAGCCCCGCCATCCCATAAGTCTGGTTCAATAGAGTAAATACCGCTTGTCGTTACGCCACTATTAAACAGGTCAAGACAATCTTTCATAGTTATAATTGAGCAGGTAACCCCGTTTCCTTCGTAACCGTTGTTGCAGTAGCATTGACGTACATTGTTTCGTTCTTCACAAACTGCATTAGGACTGCACTGGTAATTAAAATCACACGATAGCTGACCATCGTCGCAATAACATCTTCTTGAACAGTCCATCGCTACGACAGCTTCTCCGTCGTTTAGGTTTGTAAATAGATCAAAGCTTTGCTTATAATCAATTACTATTTTAATCCTTTTTGACGACGAGTGCAAGTTAAGAAACGTAAATGTTCTGCTTATTGGTCAATTTGTTTGCCTTTTTGTTTGGTTTACAACAACAAAATATGAGCAAATGACAGATGAAGCAGTGGAAGCAAACTGTCATGTAGTTTAAAACATTTTTAAATGTTCCATTAAGCAAAATACCAAACCATAAACAAAGTATATTTTAAATCCTTCACTAGATTGTATCGTACATAGCCCCGAAACCCCGCTAGCTGAAAGAGTCACAGTTTTTACACAATAGAAAAATATTTGAGTTTCCTCCTCAATAACGAAATTCAATTTATCAAACCTGTGATTAATCATTGTGATTGACCTAAATTAATTTCCTTGTGACTAAGCAATGGAAAGTGTTCTGAAATCAATTTTATTGAGAACAGAGACGCAACTGTTAGTTCTTACGACAACATCATAACACAAATTCACGTCTCCATAGCATGCATTTATAACATTCATTTCACAAACATCCTTTCTAAATTTAATGCTTAGTTAACAGAAGGAAGACAATGAAACTAGACTTACCTGTATATCATTTCCTTCAAAAGAACAAACATTCTCCTCAACGGTTCTCGGACAACAATCCTGAAAGTAGAAAATGAAACTGTAATCACTTTTCTAAAGACGCAATGATTTTTAAACTGTTTCCAAATACTTAAGTACCAACCACTTAATACATACATAACACAACGACTTTAAGGAAAAATAGGGTATAAAAGGCTAATCTGAAGAGAGGAAAAGTAGAAAAATTAGTTAGGTAAATCACTTGTTAAGTTTGGTCAGTTATGTTTGTATTTGCATGGAGTAGTGGGTTTCAGATATTACAGAAAATTGTACAATACGTAAATCGCAACTTAACATGAGGTTGCTCACATGGGAATTTTAATTTTAATAAAGGAGTACTCACAAAAAGAAATACGCCAGTCTGCCTTAAATTAATGAGACATCATTTATTATCCTTCTAATGTGTCCTTTTTACAACAAACTTTACTTTTAGCCTTTAATGGTGCGACCAAAAGATTTAATAATTGCAATAACTAGTTTCTTTCTTCTCTGTTTTTATTGAATATTAGAGCAATATTATTTAATATCCAGATAAAATATATGGTATACCGCGAAAAACATTCTGGAGAAGGGAGAGACTATTTTCTCCCAACATTTAAGTGACGGCATATTGGATGATCATATCCCAAATTTAATATGGGTAAGGGTAGAGTAATGCTACTCTCCTTCCCGTTAATTGCAGCTTTCAGATGTATGAAAGCGACACAAATTTTTATAAATGCGGATCGGTGCAAACTATTTATTCTTTCCCAATAGTTGTTAGGAAATGTGCCAAAAAACTTTAGCCTGGTATTTTAAACAGCATAACCGCTTTCCCAACCCCATCAGAACACGTGTGCATATCTAGCGAGAATATGCACTGTTTTGAGAGTTCGGGAATTTCATCTCCTATCGAACAGTAGTTCCTTTTTTATTTTGGCACAAGTATTATGAACTGCGAGGAAAAGTTTAAACTTTGTTGAGCAGACTGGTCAGCTCGATGCCATGATAAATTCTCAATGGTATTTAGCCTAATGGACAAATATCTCCCTGTTTCTTCATAGTGCATATATGTACCCACTTGTCTGGTAAATTATTACCAGCTTTGCTTGCTGAGAGACTATTTAAGGCAAGCTTTCAGGAATAGACTAATTCAGCACTTATTCAGATCAACCAAGCCTATCTTTTCAGATGAAATGCAGCTGTAAAACTTGTTGAAAGGTTTAAATAGTATCGGCAATAAAAATATTTATGTGTCAGATAAAATTCTAGGAATTGATGTTTTCTGCAATATGAGGTAGGTTTAGCCAACCGATTCTCAAAGCCTAAACGGTTAAAACTGATGATGGTTTAAGAACGTTATCAGAAAAAACTACAATACTTATGGTTCAAAGCATAGATTAAACCAGGATAAGTTTTAACTATACATTAATTATGAGAGTAAAAACAGAAATTGACTTTATCAAATTCAAAGAAAAGAAAGAAACGTGATCCAGTTTTAATTGCACATGGTTTAATATATGATATTGTATGCTGGCCCGTAGTACCTGTCAGCTGAGGAGCTTTTCGGAGCCGTGTGGAGCTTCATGGCATTATGCCGCGCCTTGAGGAAGCCTTGGCATTATGTGGAACTCCCAGAATTTCCTGGATTTAAGCCTTGTCTACTACTTAGATTATTTTATCGTGTAAGAATGGAGCCTCTGTGGGATCATTGTATGCTGTTATAGATTATCCGCAAGATAATCGACGCCATTGTAAATGTCAATTATTTGTATCTGCTGTTTTACATATGTGATGGAATTTTATGTAATTTTACGCAATGAGTCATCCGCTTTACTAACGGTTTCACGTATTGTGATATTGTTAAGTTAAGCAATGAATTGTTCTTCAGCTGTGGATTATTGTACACCATTTTTACTGTTATTGTAAGCCTTAATTTTACCTTTATGTTGAAGGCGTGATTTTTTTAAAGCTTGTTATCAAAGGGATCATTTCAAAAGGGTTACACTGTACAAGTCAGGCATTATCTTATTCAGATTCAGACTCGCACACATCAGGACAGGTAGCAGAAGAAGAACAAGCTGAAAAGCTAGCTTGCACTCAAAGTTACAAGCAGGCTGCGACGCCCTTAAGCTATGTAGCACGTGTTAAAAGGTACCTCTGAAGTTAAGTTTGCCTATTACTGCTGCTTTTATGTCTTGTCAACTACTGTTTGTTTTACATCCAGCCAATTACGTGTGTCGTGTTTTCATCAGAAGTCATCATCAGAAGTCATTTTTATCACTGTGAATAAACCGTTTGGAGTCTTTACAGTTGCTTTGCTCGTCATTGTATTGTTTCCTCGGAAATCGGAGGAACCCAACCTGCCGAATTAACACTGCTCAATCTCAACCCTCTCCCCCAAACGTTGAAATATCAACCATAAGTTAAAAAGGTTATGAGCATAGACATACGAGGCGGGAGGCAGGGGCAGACCCCCTCCCCCATTTCTGAGGTCGAAAATTCGGGCAGGAAACCACAAAAATTCGGGCATAGAATAAGTAAAATTGCAGCAGAGATGAAGTAAAAGTGAAAAGATTGCCCTTATTTTCTACTGAGTTCCCAAATGCTTGATCGAATGCCCAAAAATGTGGAAAACTGTTCTCGCGTGTAGTGTTTTGATGATCTGTTTTATGCATCTGAATTGCAACGAGATTTGGGCAACTTTTTGACATTTGGGCAAAATATTTTCTGCCCCCCCCCAATTGGAAGAGTACCGTACGCCTGTGACGATGAGAATTGGGTGGTTTGGCAAAAATTAGTACCCTTTTAGCCAAATAATGGATGTACGTACTCCCTTCTGATGTTACGTATAAATGGTACCACCTCAACCTATCGACAAAAAGTCAGTGCGAATATCGAAGACAAATGGCACCGTCATTAAAATGGTAGTAATATGGAGCACTGAACGAAAGTATTTAAGCTTGATCAAAGCAAACACTACAAATTATTTCTACTTTTACACAAACAACATGGGATTGAAAGTAAAAACCTGTTGACATTTTAGAGATTATCGTTTTGATTTGTTGCCGAAGGCAAAGCGATTCTATGAAATCACGCGACTGCGTGCATGTATGTGCGTGTCTGTGTCTTTGTGTGAATGTGTGTACGCATGTCTGTGTGTTTGTAATTCTTCGCTTGTGAACGCAATATTTGTAGATAGCAATCATGAATACTTTTTATATTTGGCATGAATATTTGTCAGAGTAAAAAAATCTTTTGGTGCAGGTCAAAGGTCATTTCAGTTCACTAAAGGTCAAAATTCATCAACTTGTACACGCAATATTTCAAGGTAGGAATGATGCATACTTCCAACATTATAAAATATATAGTTTTCATATTAAGCAGAAGAATCGTATTATGTTTGATAAAAGTAAAACTTCATTTGAGGCCACGAAAAGTAAAACTACGACAAACAGCGTGTGTGAAATAACCGTTCTTCGGATATAATAAAGTTTGATTTGAAGTTGCACACGATATGTTGAGGCGGATCAGGACGTTTAACCTACAAATTCCATACTTACCTCGCAGATGCTAAACATGGAACCAAAGAAATATATTACTTTTGGTGGAGGTGAAATATCATTTGAGGTTATTGGGAGTCAAATGGGAAAACCTCGTTAACAAGATATTTGAAACAGAGGAACTTTGAGGGATCTGTACTTAGCTGGTAGCCTCTCCACATTGAGCTCAAGAAGTCAATCATTTTTGTGGCTTCCCACGGGGGTGGGGAGGGGGACCAGAGGTTAACTTTTAGGACATGTCATAAAACATGATAAGTCAAACAGGATATCTTTGCAGGGTTACCTACTTTGCTAGCCTTGTAGACGCTCTACACTATGACAAAAGACCTTAAAGTGTTTAGTGGACATAAAATCTTGTATGTATAGCGTATGTCGTGTACCTCTACCATTACCGTGTAATGTTACATTGCGTGTCAAGGCCTTTCATCCAGCAGACGCTCAGCACTGCCCGGCACCGTCTAGCGCATTCTGGTACTATCAGGCAAAAACCAGAATGAAAGAACTTGACATGTACAATTTTTATTCCACAAGGAATCATAGAACCGACCTTCTGCTTCTCTTAAGACGTAACTCTCTCGCTATATTCTTCCATTCTTCAGAGAAAAAGTTGCAATCAACAGCGCTTACAAGTCCCTATAACTTCATTCACTATTTAAGGCAATCTTTGAAAAACTCGTGGCATAATTGCTAGGTCAGGGAAAGAAATCTTTACCTCCCTGCCCATGTCACGCACACTTCTGAATGATGCAGAACATGTCGCTTTGTTGGTGTCAAATCTTAATTTTACTTCAAAACATAGATAACGTCTCGGGAACTTGCACCAAACAATATGTCTACAATGAATGACACATAATTCAATTGGCACAGTAACTTGTGGCAAGGGTTTTGGTTATGCTAGAAAAAGATCTATTGTTTATGTCTAAATGAATAAATCTATTCTATTCATAAGAAGGTCATTTTAGTAAGACGAGAGAGATCCTGCACGACATCAGTATGAAATAAAAAAATGCTTACTGGCTGTCTTTAAACAAATAAAAGCTATCTTCCCTCAAACTCACAGGACAATTTCATTACTAATATTCCAGCAATAGGGAAAGTCTTCTCATACTGTCTTTACAGACACATGAGATGCAATCATTTTTATTTTCAAATTTTTCCAATGAATACAATATTGCATGATTACTATACTTTTGCTGAAAACAAAACCGTTCTGTTTTAGCTACCGGATCTGTTTGAATAGCTTTGTTTCCATGTATTTTTAGGTTGAACAATTCCTTGTGGTTTACACACACCCCTTTACTTGATTTTGCGGTTAAATATAACAATAGCGACGTACTTTTTATTGCAACTTCATGCAAGTCATGCAAGTTACGGTAGGTGTGTACACAATTGTAATTGTAAGGTACTAATTATTAGAAATGTATGGTTTTAGCGCAATCATTACCGTCCGCTATGACGTCAAAGTATGTGTTTATATGTTTAAAGCTGAACGTAAACTTCTAAGTTTAGCACCGGGGTGTATAGACTAGTAAAACTTTGGGGGAACTGTTGGACAAATTCCCTGAGTAATTTGTTTGGCCAAATGCATGGCCTTACTTGTATTTCTTAATTGCATCTCAAGCGGTAAATTTTCTCAAACTACTCCCTCTAAGAGGAATAGGTTTGCAAAAGGATAATTGTTATCCGTCGGCTTCCCATGTAGTAGTTTTTGAATGAACTCTCTAGCTTAAAGTTCTAGCGCAGTTTGATAACGCAAATATTGCTATTGTAACTGTTTTCCTAAAACATCGAAACATGATAAAAAAGCTGGTCCATAGGGTCTTGAGCCTGCATGGGAAATGGGAAAGTCTAGTGTGGGTCTTCTAACAATCAAACATTCAACAAATAGCGTATGTCTACTGCAAAATATTCTCGATTCCTAACATGTAGAGTAGGTGGACATTTTGACTGACCTATTCACTTGCTCCGGTGGGAAAACCAATTTCAAACAGATAAATCATCAGGAGAGGAAGATTTGAAGATATAAAGAATTTGCAATTAGGTTTGTTGATAGTGCTTGCAATTAATATTTAATACTTAATGAATCAGTTCTATTAATTTGCACACAAGTTATTCATGCAGACAATGCTGCTTTAAAGTAATGCAATATCACCAATACATGTAGATACGTAGCTGAGGCTTCGGAGGGCAGACATGTTTACAGAAACCAAAATGTTTACATGCAAAGGGAAGTGCAGGTTAGAGAAAATCTTAAATGAAGAAATGTGGTGGCCTCGAAAGTGAAATACACAACTGAAATGTCCGTTATACATTTGCGTTGGTATATATAATAGGTCCGTACCACAAAATCTTCTTTTCAATTTAATTGAAACAAAGTGTAAATTTTTTAGGGAAAATATTATTTTAGTTCTTTATTTTTAATTAGTGGATTAATTGCTCACATATTATCTTAACTTATATTTCTAACTTTGCTTGTTTGCAATTGCATTTATTGTAATATATTTTGACATCAGAAAATACTTTTTGCTTAGATATTGATTATTGTAATAACAGCTGAACATCAGTTGAAAATCATACCATATGTCTGTGCAATGACTGCAGTATTAAGTTTAAGCTGGCGATAGCCTTAGTGAATAATTTTATTCTCTGAAAGGTTCAATAGCATTACTTTAGCTGGGCGATCGATACACCTAAAATGAACCTAACATTCTTGTTTTGTATTATTTGAAGCTTATTTTTTAAAGCAAGGAGAGAGCAGAGAAATAGGAGAAGCAAGAATAATCAAGATAACAATGTATAAGAGCAGTAATCAAGATCTTACGAGTAGGACTGTAATAAAGAGATTGGCTGCCTATTTAAAAATTTTAGGCGTGCCCCTGCTTGTTGCGAATAAAACGGGAAATAGAAGTGCCAAAACCACCTCATCCAGAATAAAAGAATAAGAGAGAAACACACTTTTTCCAATTTATAACACATCAAAAGCTTACCAAAGGTACAACGTTAAGAGTTAGCACGTAGACAATGCATAAGATATAGTTTCCTCGTAGCCACCAAGTTATACGTATACTCTTGTCCAAAGCCATTTATGCCTAATGTCGAAAAGTTGTAGTCAAAATGTTACAGTCTGGCGTGATATGTGAGTATCGTATGAAGTGGTTCACAACGCACCAAGTGTAAATAAAGGTAATACCCGACGATATACGTGAAAGTTCACTGGTTAACAACAAAGGAATACTAACCTAGAATCACAATCTTCGAACTAACAAAGCCTTCTTGTTCATGTGAATATTACGAGGCATACTATCTGAGTCATGGTAAAGGTTTGTTGCATTAATTAAAAAAGGTCATATTACTTTACTATGACAACACAAAACAAATACAAAATTAATCTAGAATCCTTTTACAACGCATCAGTAATATGTTTCCATATAACACATTCCAAAGATGACATAATAAGAGCACAGATACGATAAAAACAGCGTATATTTCGGACACTCCTGTGTCCTTCCTCAGCGCAAAATGGCAAGTGAAAAATTACAGCATTTTTCAAACTTAACGGTAAAACAAGTACAGACCAAAACAAATGATAGACAAGTTTGAAAAATGCTTTAATTTGTTTTATTATTTGTTATATTACATGGAGCATACGTGGATTTTTCTCATATATATATATATATATATATATGTATTGCTAATTTGGGATTTAGGCGAAAAACCGGATGAAAAAACGCGACTGTTGGGAGAACTCGACCCTTAGGCGAAAAAATCGTTTCGCCTTAACGTTTTACACACTGTTTTATATAGGAATGCGTAACTCTATACGCAAGTCCGATTTACCACATAATGTTTATGCAATTACTTAGCTGCACACCAACTTACGTGCATGTATCCGTTAACACTAAGGACTACGAACCATTGAAATAACGTGCATATATATCTCAGAACCAAAAGGGAAATATAATCTTATGTATTTTATTGTTTTTTTCTTCGCCGGTTGTATTGGCGGTATACCGATTTCGCCTAACAGGACAGGTCGAATTAGCGTTACATATATATATATATATATATATATATATATATAAACATATATATATATACAATATGTATGTATGTATGTATGTATATATATATATATTGCTAATTTGGGATTTAGGCGAAAAACCGTATGAAAAAACGCGACTGTTGGGAGAACTCGACCCTTAGGCGAAAAATCGTTTCGCCTTAACGTTTTACACACGGTTTTATATAGGAATGCGTAACTCTATACGCAAGTCCGATTTACCACATAATGTTTATGCAATTACTTAGCTGCCACACCAACTTACGTGCATGTATCCGTTAACACTAAGGACTTACGAGCCATTGAAATAACGTGCATATATATCTCAGAACCAAAAGGGGAAATATAATCTTATGTATTTTATTGTTTTTTCCTTCGCCGGTTGTATTGGCGGTATACCGATTTCGCCATAACAGGTCGAATTAGCGTTACATATATATATATATATATTTCTCTAATTCGGCACTTAGGGGGGAAAGTTGTTGTTGAAAAGTCGACCTTAAGGGGGAAAAAATGTTTCGGGTGAAATATGAAGTTTCGCCTTAACGTTTCCACACACTTTTTCTATAGCAATACGTAAAATTAAAGGGCGCCCTATTAGATTTACAAACTAGATGCCATTACTTCAAGTTGTCAAATTTACGGAAACCTAGCTGTTTACACGAACGGATGGCTGGCCATTGAAATAACGTACTTATTATATGTTTAGACGTTAGGCGAATTTTTTTTCTTATGTATTTTATTATCCTTTTTTCGCCCTATGTACAAGCAGATATAAACAATTTCCCTTAAGCTGGGAATTAGCGTTATATATATAAACATATATATATATATATACAATATGCTATGTATGTATGTATGTATATATTATATAGTATATATATCCCTAAATGGTCACTTTAGGCGACATATCGGGTGAAAAAATGGTACTTTTAGGCGACATTGACATTAAGGTGACATATACGTGTCGCCTAAATGTTTACAACGTTATAACAACCATTTCCCTGCATGTTTTTTTCAAAAGTTTGAAATATATTAAAGTATCCTAGCGCCCTGGTTTGGGGTTACTATAGGTAAGTTGCCACTAGAATCCACATTATGTATTAATTTACTATTGAAATTTAGGGGTGTATAAGCATGCATGTAAAAAATTGGTATGTTAGGTGTACACACCCTTATTGCGCACAATACCAATTTAGTTTCTGGTTTTATTTATAAAACGTTGTGCATACGTCACAACAGGTAATTGGACATATATTCAATATGAGGGCGTTCCTGAAGATCAACTAGCGGGTAATTTTTTGTCTAATTTTTACCTGCATGAATGATGCAAAATATATTTAGTTAACTGGTTGTCGCCCAAAGTGACCATTTTTTTTTACCGTGTCGCCAAAAGTGACCATTTAGGGTATATATATATAAGATATATATATATATATCTATAACATATATTAATATATATATATAGATATATATATATATATATATATATATATATACTCTATATATATATATTGCTAATTTGGGATTAGGCGAAAAACCGTATGAAAAAAAACGCGACTGTTGGGAGAACTCGACCCTTAGGCGAAAAATATCGTTTCGCCTTAACGTTTTACACACTGTTTATATAGGGAATGCGTAAACTACTATACGCAAAGTTCCGATTAGACCACATAATGTTAATGCAATTACTTAGTTCCACACCAACTTACGTTGCATGTATCGTTAACACTAAGGACTTACGGGCCAATTGAAATAACGTGCATATATAATCTCAGAACCAAAAGGGGAAATATAATCTTATGTATTTTATTGTTTGTTTTCTTCGCCGGTTGTATTGGCGGTATACCTCCGATTTCGCCTAACAAGGTCGATCATAGCCTTTTATATATATATTTATTATATATATATATAGTATATATAGATATATATAATAGTATATAATCTATATGAAGATATATATCTCATACCGTTGAATAATAAATCACAAATACCGCTTTTCCGTTAATGTCCCCCCGTGTCCAATGAAACAATAAAAATACATAAGCACATCATACTCCTACCATAAAGGTAAAAAAATAAGCCCTTTTGAGACATAATCAACGTTATTTCAAAAGGCTAGCCCATCCGTTAGTGTTAACGGATAGGTGACCGTAAATTCGTCGACATGAATTATTAGTATGTAGTTGTGTGGTGAAAGCAAGTTAAGCACACGTTTCTGTATTCCTATGAAAAAGGTTTCGTGAAAACGTTTAGGCGAAAGCAGATTTTTTCCCCGCACGTACTTTTTCCCCTAAATGTAGGTTTTTCACACGATTTTTTCCCAAAGGTGAAAAACTCATACATACATAATACATACATACATACATACATACATACATACTATAACATACACCATACATTCAGAATACATACATACCTACATAACATAAAAAAAAATTTTAAACCATACATACTCACCCTCGTTTATCCTTGGCGGTACGCGGGAAATGTACCGGTAAGGAATTCGCGGATTTCCCCAACCCTTTCCCATAAGCTGAGTGACTGTGTCACTCAAATCCGAGGGTTTGCTTTAAAAAAATCATTATCTCAGCAATGCAACAACCTACAGCCTTCTATTTAACCAACCAAACTGTAAAGCACCCAACAAATAGATCTATTGAATGCACCATTTTTGGGGGGGCATGCCCGTAGTTATACTTCCACGATACTCCAAATATCCGCCGACTCGGCGGACTGTTTTCAGAACTGTACACTGCAAAAAACCACAAAGCTAGATAAGAGTTCCTTACTTCCCCACTCTTGCACATCTTTATCAAAAATGCGTCAATTTTGGTTCTAAAACATGACATTTCTGACCCCAAAAATCCCCTCCCAATATCAAAAATTATAAGCCAACTAAACACCCCCTCTGACTTTTTCACTCACTAAAAATGTATATTTAGAGCTACCGTACAAAGCCCATGCAAGCGCTCTATTATAGATTCAAAGTTGTTACGTTTCACACGAGCACTGCGCCTCTGTCCACTGTGCGCTGTGTATGTAAAGGTCATATAGGTCAAGTGATGTGTAGTACAGTGTGGACTGTGTGGGCTGTATAGAAAGAGAGAAAGTGGGTATATCTTCCTCATTTTAGGTCCAATTTCTCAAATTTGGTATCAAATGAAAGAGAAAAAGGATGCCAAACAATCTCCTGCACACCATAAATTACAAAATTAATAGTGCATCTGGTTTTGTGTTTTATCAGGTATTCTATGGAAAGGAAAAAAGGCGTATTACGTCATCTAATTTGCATATTGAGCTACATAATGAGATTAGTTTACAAAATAAAAATGTCATTTCAAATTCCCCATCTTTGATCTTTACAATGATAAATAGGTTCTCACAGAGGATATCTTCTAAATTAACCCCAAAAAATTCTGCTATGGCTGGACCTCCAACTAACCAGCAGACGTACGTGTTTGGAGGGCGGGCTGCTTGCCAAAGGCAGGACACGATGCAGCCGCGCGAGATCGTCATCTGCAGCGACGGAATTTTCGGGCAGCCACGCCAGTTTCGACGATCCGCGTGAGCTTGGAAAGACGTGCGAGAGCGGAAGCTCTCGCCGGCTGTACCGTGTCCGTGTTGAGGACATGTTGTGCTGAGGTGCACCATAGCCACGGGATCCGCTCACACAACGACTGGGTTGCACACAAGAATTTTCACACAATGAAAATGAGAATTTCAGAGACATCACTGAGGCCTAAGTTTTAAAAAATTTTCCCCACCCCCCCCCCCCCCCACCCCCCCCCCCCCCCACCCCCCCCCCCCCCCACCCCCCCCCCCCCCCACCCCCCCCCCCCCCCACCCCCCCCCCCCCCCACCCCCCCCCCCCCCCACCCCCCCCCCCCCCCACCCCCCCCCCCCCCCACCCCCCCCCCCCCCCACCCCCCCCCCCCCCCACCCCCCCCCCCCCCCACCCCCCCCCCCCCCCACCCCCCCCCCCCCCCACCCCCCCCCCCCCCCACCCCCCCCCCCCCCCACCCCCCCCCCCCCCCACCCCCCCCCCCCCCCACCCCCCCCCCCCCCCACCCCCCCCCCCCCCCACCCCCCCCCCCCCCCACCCCCCCCCCCCCCCACCCCCCCCCCCCCCCACCCCCCCCCCCCCCCACCCCCCCCCCCCCCCACCCCCCCCCCCCCCCACCCCCCCCCCCCCCCACCCCCCCCCCCCCCCACCCCCCCCCCCCCCCACCCCCCCCCCCCCCCACCCCCCCCCCCCCCAGTCACAGAGGTCAAAAACCGAAACTTTTAAACACGGTATTTCTAGGTAAGAAGCATGAATGCTTTTCATGCTGACATGTGGATGCGTCATAGTCGAAGGATAAACCATATTGATTTCGGTAAAAGGTCAAAGGTTTATACTTATATCACCGAAAGTGAAAACACAAAAAACCCTTTTGTAACTACGATATCTCAAGACAGCAATTGATGGATAACTTTCATACTTAGTATAGAACTTTCTACTATTAAAAGAAAGAACCCAATTGTTTTCAGTCGATGTCAAAGGACATTTGAGGTTATCAGAGGTCAAAAAACCGAAACCTTGAAAAAACACCATATTTCAAGACAGGGATGATAGATCCTTTTCACACTTGGTAAATCGATGTATTACTTTAAGAGAGAGGGAACTCTATGAAGTTTTGGGGGTCGAAGGTCATATGAGGTCATCACAGGTGTAAGTGTGGGGTTACCTCCAAATTATGTCCGGCGTTTCGTGACCAACGAAAAGTTAAGGCTGAATTTTTTCTACCATTCCAAAGATAAAGTTGAAGAGAACAACATTTATTTTTTTCACAAGCATAGTAACTGTTACAGCAATACTACTAATTTTAGCTACCGAACCTAGTTATGAACGCGTGAAATGGATTCTGTGACCAAGACATGATAAGAAATACTACAGGCTTAACGAGTTCTTTGATGGCGTAGTGAATTAGAGGTCGGTTTCTCAGGCAGAAGGTCCGGATACGAATCCCTCCTAAGCTTTTTCTTTCTATTTTATTTTTGTTATCCACTTATTGGTGGTATTCAAAGGTCATAGGACGCCAGCAGAGGTCAAACTATGAAAACATCGTAAAAATGATATAGTCAAGAAGTATGAATTTGAGGGATTAACCTCAGTTTAACAAATCCCCCCTTTACAGCCTATTGGCTTTCTGGTTAAATGTAAGTCGTCAAAACTTAGTCTTTGTAGCAGTCTTTGCTTTCCTGAATTATAAATGCAAAGCCACTAAGATATTTCCAGATGAAACTCAAGACGTATTTTTTTAACATATATAATTCAGGGTCCTATTTTTAGTTATCGTGCCTCCCTTCTCGTCTCCTATTTTTATTCTTGTCTTCCCTCTTTTGCTCCCTTGCAAATCTGCTATGTTTAGTTTGTTCTATGTTTGCAACATTAAAGTCTTTTGTGTTTAATGTGTTAGTGTATTTACTATCAAAGTTGGTCACTAGCTTTAATAAAAGTTTTTTCCTTGTTTTCCAGTACCCAAAATATATTTTCTTTTTCGACACACTTTTTCTTCAACTCTTTTTATGTGTAAAAAATGTGAGGAATAAAGTTTTGAATTGAACTAAGTAGTTACTGCCTTAGATTTTTAAACTGAACGAACGTTGAGTCTAATTAGACAAATATCAGAACCCATTGAGAAATCGCAAAAGGAGGCTCTTAGCCCCCCTTTTTCCCGGCAGGTCCTTGGAGACTCGCCGTGAAAGCGTTGTCATGTGTGTTACTCTTCCTGATAAATAACCTTCTTCCGCAGGACCCTAATTGATACACAGTTAATACACCTGCATATGAGCAGACTTACGATCTTTAGTATTATTCCCCACACCGTATCGCAGCATACTTCTATAAAATATATGACTACCTTTAATTATATGCTAAACTCAGTGAGCTTGCACAATATCTTTAAACATTGATCAAATTTACCCTCGTTTCTTGAAATGTAAACTTGTTTTGAAATCATGGCATCTAAAAATAAAGATCGTTTCAATGCACTCTCGAATTTCACAAAAAAAAAAAATAGAAAACACCACTAAATAATTCGGATTCCTAAACATATCATCATTTCAACACTTTTACGAAACTTTACCAACGATATCATCCTTTTGTTTCCATAACACCTCACATAGACAAAAAATTTTCAAAAAATAGAGGTTTCGTATCCTCTTTTCGGACAGTGCGTCTTGCCTTACGCCAGCCAAAAAATATAAAATAAAGACAATTGACAATTTCTAAAGATATAATAAGTTCAACTTGCTTTTCCAAAGATAGCACGATCTTAGACCTACTCCAAGCCCCCTTCCGTACCCTTCCCTAGGATGACAACTAGGCATAGGTAAAAAAGAAGGACCCGCTCGGCTCTCAACTATTTTTTGGCATGGCACTTGCCGTCCCGTTTAGATTTTGTCGCGAACTGACTCCTAATGATTTCGCCCAAGCTACAACCCTGTGATATATAAAAGTACACCCTAACACACATCTGGTGAAACCTATATCAACTTCAGTTAAATCATGAGCGTGTGATAAAGCACGAAGAGCACGCCGATAAACTTCACGTTTAAAACAAAATGCATTCTGTTTTAAGTCTTTTCTTATAATCCTTGGCTATGAAATTTGGATGATTTTCAGTCTTGAAATTGAAAACCATTTTTCTACCTCTCAATGCCTCTCCCCTTTGTCAAATTGTGTCTAGTTTTATGGTTTGACTTACCACATTGCTCAGTGTAATCTTCACAACAATCTCCGAACATACCGCACATTGGTTGATCACACTGACATGTGTACTGAGGACTGCTTACACTATCACATCTGTTGTAACAAGAATCTTGATCCGCTATCCAGAGAAGAAAGAAAATCGGATCCATTTAAATGTTAGCTGCATAAGACTATTTTACTCATAAAGAGGATAATGCAGAGTGAATGCTTGAAGATGTAGCCAATAAATCCTAGAAGAATCTGTGACAAACTTCGCTTTCAACACTCCTTTTCTTTCAGTGTAAAGGAAGTGTTGGATAGTGTTGAGATCCCTTTTTATCCTTAGTCAAGACAGACTAAACTTATACTCAGGAGTTGCCCAAATAACAACTCCCTGGGCTGACAGCAAGACCCTAGCCGTACAGGGTACTAAAGGGGGGGGGGGTGGGGTGAGGGAGAATAGCTTTTAGGGGGCGGGAAAATTCATCAGGAGAGATGTACAAAGACAATTTTCGTTCTTAGAAGTTTTCTGGGGAGGGAAAGATTTTTCTAAGAGACGTCGCCTCTAATACCTCTCCTTGACTAAACACCAGACAAGAAGGGGTGAGATAACACTAATCATCAAATGTTTGCTGCAGTTTTCAGTCATAAACAGGGAAAGACTGACCAGGACTGTGAACATAGAAAATACTTATCTGTTGCATTTGTATCTAATTTTAAAACCAAATGGAAATATCGAGGTGTCATATGTGGAAATTGGCGTTAACGCCTCCAGTTGCGCAAAGTTAATCTCTTCTGCAAAAATGCCTGTTTATCAATCTTTTATTCTCAAAGTTATTAGAATGATTTACAATCCAAACAGTTTGGCCTTTGGAATATGAATATATCCTGGTAGGTTGTACACACTTATATACGAATCAAAGTAAACTTCTGCAGTCGCAGTAAATACACTTTCGAGGAAATTTCTTACACAAGATTGCTCGGCTCACTTGATCTTTTTCTCCAAGTTATCAAAATGTTTCGAAAATTAAAGAAGAGTCAACGTGATGGTATAAGTCTACACTCATATAAAAGGTGTAATGAAGAAGTTGGGGAAAAGTTTGCAATTGCTGGTGATTACTGTGCCTTGCTTATTCTTAAATGAGTTAGTCATAAGCTTAAGTATTAAATGGAAAAGAAGACAGCTTGATTTCATGGAGTCAGGGGTTACGCCAGAGGGGAGAAGAGTGGGCCACAGCACCCCACCGTCGTAAAGGTCTAGCCCTCGACTTAGCACGCTCTAGAATATCGCTGTTATTTTATGGTTTGACTTCATATAGCTGTATTGTAACGCCTGACCAACCGGCATGAGAGCTTAATGGTTTACACGGTTCAGGCGGTAATTCCATCCTCACTCAACAATCGTTATCTGTATTTTCGAAAAGTAGGCAACGCGTTCGCATTACACCCGGCGCGTTCGCATTACACCCGGGTCAAAACCATGGAATGCGTGCAATCCCAGGGGTAGTGCCAATGGGAGTAGGTGGTTATGTCCTCACCTAACCCCCAGAAAAAATTTTCAGTAAAAAGGGCAAGTGTTACCCTTTCCATTGATATATAGGTCAAGGTACCCAGTGCTTGTATGATTATTTAATTAAATAATCAAAATATTCAAAATGTAAAGAAACGAGGGTGTTTGTTCTGTATAGAGTTAATGATTTCCTTCCAATTTTATCGGGGAACCTGTGTAGGTATGTTAAAGTATGTATGTATGTATGTATGTAAACATCAGCTGCCAAGACAATTGAACTCTCAAGGAGGGTGAATTTTTCATAGGAACCCAAAATTTGCTGCCTACCTCGAGAGCTGTGGGGTTTCTTTGTTTTTATTTCTTCCGTAGATATGTTCCATTTGTGCAATACAGTGCTTCCTCAGACAGCCTGCTGGACCGCAGGGTTCTACTAATTATAGCCCAGTTCGCCCGGCGCTACCTAAACTTAGCCCGGCTATAGATGAATGTACATTATGGAAGCATTGTAAATGTACGTTATGTACGTAAACTTGTGACTGCCTGGTAGGAAAGAACCTTTTAATGTTGTATTTTGAAGGCAAAAGTATGACTTTAATTTTACTTCAGGAGTAATTCTAGATTGAGTCAATGAGTCTGCAATCTGCATAGACTTGACAATATTTATTTTTAACCAATCATATTCCAACGATGTTCAGTGTTTTGTGCTAAGTTGACCCTGCCTATACTAGCCTCCAAAGGGTATGGCATGCTCCGTTTGTCCCGGCCCCTCGATATATCGATGCAGAAGTTGCCAAATTGGGACCTGAGTTTTTAATGAAAAGTAATGACCTTTCTTTTTTTCTGTGGGATATCTTTACAGGGGGTATTCACTATTCAGGTGAGTCAGAGTCGGTAACTTAGGGTGTCAGTAGGCCTATATATAGCTAATTGCTGGCAACTGTGCATTTATTGGTAGGTGCACAGTGCTACCCTAAATCCATAACTGTAAGAACGCCCTCAATCACAAAAAAATCTTTATCTGTGAAACTAATTTCATTAGCTCTGACAACATAACTTAACAAATACAGTAATTAGCGGTTTTCCGGGAAGAAAATTTGTTTTTATAATATTACTATATGACATTGTGCGAGTCTAATTTATGTACCAATTTGCTAAGTTTGCTAAACGATTGAGCTCACTCGGTTGATTTGTACGTACATGGATACCGGGCTAAGGTTAGGTAGTGCCGGTTGAGCCGGGCTACAAGTAGTAGAACCGGGACCGCATGCCACAACTTTCTTGTTTCTAGTTGTCATTATGTTGTCCTTAAATATTGTAAATCTGAATCTGGTACACGACGTTAATGGGCGGTGCCGGACGGTACATGGGTCGGCAAATGAAAATCTTGACACGTTATAGTACACGAAAAAAATGAAGCTTACTAAGTTTTAAGTTTGACATCTGGTAATCTCAAATCACGGAGGACTTCAATCAAATACTGTAGGATTCATTAACATAATAAGTGGCTAGCAAAGCAAAAAATGATTATCCCTCAAAGTTATCCTTTGTGAGTTGCTATGTTGACAGAATTTTGTCAATTTGACCGGTAGTAACCTTACATCATTTGATCTCTTTCAAAGTCACTATAGGCTACTTCAGTAACTTACCATGAATTATCTCCTGCCGTATTGAACCCTTTAAAAATGTTAGATTTCCGACCCCACAAAATTGGACTTTCGTGGGGTAGGATTATATGTCACTTTCTAACCCCCGAGGCTATCTCCATCGCCGAGCCAATTAATTATCTCTTTCCAACAAGCTGTATCATATGTCATGATTTGGACAATGGCAATATTCAGCCTTGAGGCAATTTGTGTAATAGAAAAAGGGAAGGAGGGTTTTAGTAGTTTTAACGAGACCGATACCTCACGTACGTGTAAAGTGAGAGATCCCGCAAATTTTTATTTCAAAAAATGTCATATTTAAGAGTGTTTTTTTCGCACTATGACTATCGGTGACTACAAATGATCTTTTACCTTTACCAAAACCAATACTAAAAGCAACGCAGGGTATTAAATGCTAAGTACCGTATGAGATCCCTTAAACTTTCCCTTCTTAAAATTTCGTGTTCATGAACAGTTTGACTTCCGGTGACCTCATTGTACAAAGCAAGAAGCTTCTCAGACTAAATGTAAAACATGCACTTGCGAATTGTGAGATCCATCCAGTTTAAAGATTGTAAGAAATTGTGTTCACTTGGTTTTCACTGCTTGTCCTTTAGTGACTCCATATGATCTTTAACCTCCACCAAAACCGATAGGGTCCTTGTATGTAGTATATGACATCCCCCTGTTAAGTAGGACGTCGTTTTATGTTACCCAATTTAAGGTATCGTTTTTTCAAGCAGTTTACAAGGTTGTCGTAGTTTCACCTCTAGTGACCTCGGATTAACATTGTCCTCAACCAAAAACGATACGTCTCCTTCCTTTTGCATACTAAATTTTATACTAGGTATTAAAAATATCCATCATTCCTGTCTTGAAATATCGTGTTTACAAGATTTCACATTAAGTGCCCTCAAATGACCTTTTAGCTCCACCATGTGCAAAGGAACATCTCTTATGATATGACAGATCTATATACCAACTATGAAAAGTTTCCATCATTTTCATCTCGAGGTACCGTGTTTACAAGCTGAGCGTAATAAGCACACCTAAACTCACGCATACATTAATGTGTACACCAGCCCTTGTGAGTGCACAGCCACTCTAAACATGTTTTCATTGTATCCAAAACCTTTCACGAAATTTTGAAAATCGGCAATAACTGTTCGCAAAGTTTCCTTTAATACTCGCCATTCTCAAAATCACTCAAAGATGAAAAAAGTTTGCATCGGAGGGGTGTCTTAAACCGGTGGGGTGTTTTGACACCCATGTGAGCTATAGTTGTAAGAGGATTATAGAAATTCTGAAAACAGTACTTTCGATTACTGATTAAAATCTTCGGGGAAAATTTCCACTTCGAGATGGTTGTAATAAAAGAGTCTTGGTAGTTTTTTTGCTGGAAGGAACACTGTATACTTCATTAATTTGACTTAGGCTATGGCTTATAAGATTAAGATGTACATCTTTAATTGCTAGCTTCCGTTTTAGGCTTCATATATTGAGTTAAAAGTATGTTGATACTGTGGGGGGGGGGGGGACATGTTTCACATACCATAGTTAAACATAGTTACATTTTCAGATATTTCATCGGACCTCATCAATTTCCTAACTAGATGAAACTGAGAGTCATTGTCTGCAAACACGTAGCTGGTCACAATAAGCGCGAGTTTTTGTACCTACAGTTGAGGAATTAACCCTTGAACTATAAACAGGCTAGTTTCTTATCGCAATGGTTTGTGGATTCCTCCAAGTTAACTGATCTGCAGTTTTCAATACATTATGCAACAATACCTCACACTTGTTACCAAGTAACAATTACAGTTTCTTTGCTCCTTATTAGACCTCTCGGTGATTTATTTAATTTCTGCACACATTTCATACTAATTTTGCTTGTCTCTAACCTTCACAGGTGGTCGTGAGAGTTAAGCAGCAGCTTCCTGGCTCTCTATTGGTCTTTAGCAAAAAAGTTTAATACAGTTATTTTAAGTGCCTTATTGATGAATGATGCATTAAAATAAAGAATTAAAATAACTTAATAAGGAAGTAATTGTCTTTTCCTGGACAAGATGTATAGAAAACACTGGCTTTAAATGAGATAACTACAAATGAAATTTACCTTTCGACCGAACAGATATCTTCTGTTCATTTTTAACAAATTTACATTAAATTAAGTCTCTTCAACAAATCTTACCAAAAATAACTGGGAAAAGCACCATGATCAAGAAAACGCCAAGTAACATCTGAAAAATACAACGGTTTATTTTTAAAGGCGAGAGCTCATATAATTATGAAGATTCTAAGTAGGTAACATCACAGAAATCGTTATTTAAATCTTTTTACTGCAATTCTCTGAGACACACTAGTGATTACGCATTTAATGTGTATTGAATCTCTTTGTATTTATAAATACAGTTAAGTATATCGTATACAATGTTATCAATTTATTTTTATGAATAATATATATATATATATATATTATATAATAATAAAAGAATAAGCCGAATGAAAGTCTACAATATTGTTTAGCTTATTCCACATAGGCTTTGCACAAAGAACGTGGTCATTTGATGTTACTTTGAAATCGTTTTCAGTTTGAGCTAAAGTACTGCCTAGGCCGACAAGATTTTTTCCTTTTTTCTTTCAATAAGTGTGCAAAAGTAAGTTCGTACAGTAAATCCTTGCAAAAGCACAAGTCAGGAAGAGAGTGCTTGCAATGAATAAAAAATCAGTAAGTTGCTACAACAGTTTGTTAAAACGTTTTTTCTCACCACAAAAACTTTTGTTGCCATGTTTCGCTTCCTCGTTGAGCTGTGTCTTCAATGTCTGATAACAGTGTGGCATTCCATTGAGTGTATACAGCTATATTTAATGCTTTGTTACGCCATTCTTATTCACCAAATCGTAAAAATGTTAAAAAAGAAGGTAGGCCGTGGGTATCCTATTTCTCAAAAGCACACCGCGTATCAAATTGTCACCCTGACCGTGCAATTATGCATGAAAGAAGACGCCAGTTAAGGCTCTACAACCGGTATGTCCGTTAAGTGCGGGTGCCGTCTTACACTGGCATTATTTCCAGTTGAGCTTCAGTCTGATGATCATAATATATACATCTGTAAAGATTGAGAAACGACTGAGCGATTAAAAGTTGAAAGATGAAAGAGAAGGAGATTCAAAGCATAGGCAGGACATTGCTGGATGCTTTTCTACCGTATATAAGATTGCCAATTGACAAAGGCAGAAGCCTACACAAAGATAATGTACTGAAAATAGTGCAGAACATAAACATGTAAGTGATGCATTAATTTGGTATTGTAAAAGTGTTATCTGGTAGTGAAAGATCAGTTTTAACTATTTAATCCCAAATTATGAAGACCCTTGAGTTTGGAGCAACACCATTCACTGATTGGATGTTGGAGTAGCATCGTTTTCCGTCAGCTTACCTTTCAAAGTAGACACGGAAGCATGATTACGCAATGTTAAATTACTAAATTTAGCATCGAATTAGCATGGTTGCATGTAATCTTAAGTAGAAAGGATTTTACTCTGTTCCTTCATTTAAGGGTAACAAATATCACCCTAAGCAGTACATATTCTCCCCATTAAGTATAATGTAAGCCTCTACGATTTCAAAGAACAAAAATGGGGGGAGGGGACTCACCCCTGGGACTTTTGACACCGCCTAAAATTTGCAACTGAAAAGTTTGCTTTACTGTATCTACAAAATCTGCATATATCTCCGTAGAAATAGTCCCATTTTCTAAGACATGTTACCTCAAAATGATGTGATATTCAGAGACAACTTCAGAGCCTGGGAAGTGTCATTTCGTAGCGGTCTATTGTGTATTATAAGCAAAAAATTTCTTTGTACGCTACTCTCCAACTGATGGTGGCGCTCCGAAAAGTAGAACATGTCTGCCCCCTGCAAATTTCTGCCCCCCTCAACAAGTACCGTAGTCTGGCTACAGACCTGACCATATTGTATACAGTATACCCAACAAAATTGTTTTGGAGTGCTTGGGATAAGGGAAATCAAAGAGGAAGAAATTGGATACAGGGATAACCAAGAGTGAAATTGATCGGTCTCACCGTGTCGAAAAACACGATTTCAAACCCCAGAGGTATTGTTTTGAAATTTGTTTTATGTAGGGTTCCACAGACATTCATTTTAAGCAGAAGAATATTCAAGTGAAGATGAATTGTTACTGAGGAAGACTTATCCCACCACAATCTTTCCTTATTTTGGAACCACCCAAAAGATCAAACACCTGGACCAAAGATGGGGTAATTTTTCCCCAGATGCATGACAACGGAAAAGATTTCACAAAGAAGCTAAGATGTACCTTAGATGTCAGATCCGGAAAAACTTATTAACACGGCTAACGTTCTAGGTATAAACCCATGATGAAGCTACTGTATGTATAGTCAAATGACACTCTTTTTCTTTTGTTTATCAATCTAAGACGATTTGTCAAACAGAGTGTTAAGCTTTTAACCTATCTGGTCCCCCTGTTTGTAGTTGGTCCTACTAACTTCCTGAGACCGGGAGCTCATAGACTTATTAGATTCGTGTAAGCTTAGGTTTTATGCTGAAAGATATCTGTCTAACTTGTAAGGGGGGTTTACTACAAGAGGGTTACTAAAATCACTGTTCGAGATGCTCTGTAAAATTTTACAGCTTTACAAACTTTGTTCTTTGTCATCCTTGCCTTAGCAACGCTTTTCTGTTTCAGCGTGTGACCACTTAACAAGAGTTTTATAATGCTGTGGGTATACATTCTCACCATTTGTTCTCCTTTTCACATAGGCTACCCATAATGGTCAGATCAGCTGTTTCTTGATTATATTAGAAAAGTAGCCGCAACTTTCAGATAGTTGATTTCACAATGTAAGCAACGATTGTTTTAAAGTTTCCCACCTCAACTGCTGTAGTCTCAGTAAACACTTTGATTGTACAACAAACTTCTCTAACAGACTTTTTGATCACAATTTTGCACTGAAACTTGCTTTCGTTACACGGTTTTAACCTTTGTTGGGAATTGATGGTTATTTAATAGTAGAAAGCCATCGGAAAAACAGGAACGGGGTGGTGTCGCTTTATTCCTTTAAGAGGAGTTTCAATTTTTTGTGCGCTGTGATATCTCAGTCTTCAATGCTGATATTGAAACTATTTTGTGGAAATTAGTATGCCCTGTGTTGATTACAACGTTATAGTTATTGTTGTTTATCGTGTACCAAGTAGATTTATCACGTTTTCTAACAAACTCATGTATAATATTATATTAAGTAAGGTGTCAGAAGCGGTGAAATTCGGTTAAGTAATGGGTGACTTCAACATTAATTTCAGGAAGAACATTTCATCAGATTTTATCAACGTTATAAAGTCAACTAGGTTCCTATCAGCTATAACTCAACCTAATAGGGTATGTAGCACTACAGCTTGATAATATCTTAGCGAATCTCAGTACAGTTGGTTCGAATGTTAAAATTGATGTGAATGGTATACTTGTACTAGATTTAAGTGATCATTTTCCAATGTTCACTAATTTTTCTCTAAGAACACAGAAGCCAAATGCCGTGCGAACGTAATGTAGGAAATTTCACTTCTTGTATTTACAACACAAGCTTGGAGGAATATATTCCACTAATGACCCCAAAACAGCATATAGCTGCTTTCTTGATACACTTTGTAGAGCCTGTGATTGTTTCTTTCCCTTTGTGCAAAGTGGTCGTAACAAGAAAAGAAGGAGAGATTGGATGACTGCAGGTATTAAAAACTCAATCAAGTTTCCAAAAAAAAAAAGCTATACAAAAAGCTTTTGAAGTCTCCAGAGGATTCAAATAAGTCACATCTCAAAAAGTACTATATATAGTAAACTGAGCCACATTGTACGCATTGCTTGAGATTTACTCTCATAAATTATTTAATGACTGCAACAGCAACATAAAAAGCACAGGAGAAAATATTAACAAAATTATCCGAAAGAAAAGGTCAAACGGCAGTTTACCAGAATCTTTCAAAGATGGAAAATTTTCTACCTACGGAGCTCTGAAAACTCGTTAATGCATTCAATAATTTTTTGTTGATTTTCGACCTTCCCTAGCAGCATAGGCGTAGGAAGCTGTTTGCGACGGGAGGGGGGGGGGGGTGAACAGCATCCAGAGCGGCAAAACTCTCTAACCACTCATCTTTAAGCACCGTGGCATTCAGGCCTGTAGCCTGACAGGGGCATGGGTGCACAGTAGATACTACTGTGCCCACTACATTTGGTTAAATCGGTCTCCCCATATATTTTTAAATTTTTCCACCAATGAACAGAGTCGACTGCACGGTGTGGAATTTTTTCATGTCCCATGCTATTGTCAAACAGAATTTATTATTATGCCGGAAGTTACAGAGGGCCTGTATGGGATGGAGGTAAGGCTATTCCCGGGCGAACGATGGACTTATCTTTGTTAACTGCGAAATGGATGAGCCCATTCACCCAAAATGGCTTCACTTAGCTGTACATGTCTCACAATTAATGTTTTATTTATTTTTTTTGTTTTTGCAGATGTGGTTATGGAGGGACACAGGTTGCATAATGACTCATGAAATTTATTCGCTTTTCTCTTCCTTAAAAAAATTAATTCAAAATAGTCATATTAGCAGAAACATTTAAAAAAAACTGAGATGTTTTTAATTTTCACCACGGTCAATTAAATTAAACAAAATTATTAGCATAATAATACATATGAACTACTCTGATGCCATAACTCCTATCAAGTTAAGAGGACGGACATCAAGACGTTTTCATGCCTCAATATATTACATTGAGAACAATCGTGTATGGGGAGATATGATTTGAAGCCTACACAGGCGCCTTTCGCCCCTAGACCCGCCAGGGTCCATAAGGGAGGACGACTTGTTATCAGGGCCGTAGCTAGGGTCATATGTTTGGGGGGGGGGTGTGAAGGTCCCAAATTCCGACTGGATGGATATTTTTTCCAACTGAATAGTGGCGCGTAAATTGCACCATTTTTTATGCGCCCTGCGTTTACATACAGGAGTGGGGGATGCTCCCTTTGTCACTACATAAAGGTGCCGTCGTGGGGGAGGGGTCTAAGGGAGGGGTTGAGCCCTCCCCTTTGAGAAATTTTTGTTCATTTAAGGTTGCTTAGATGCAAAATGGAGCTATCTTTGGGATATTTTGGAGCTGATCATATATGGCTAGAACATGTCCATAATTAAATGAATTCTAATTTTTCCGACTGGTTTGATTCTTTTCCAAATGAGTGGCATTGCATTATCGTTTTTATGGACGTTACTTTTGTATGATACAGCAGTGGGAATCCTTCCTTTGTCACTTCATAAAGGTGCCGTCCTCCGGGAGGGGCCTAAGGGGAGGGGTGGCCCCTCCCCTTTGAGAAATTTTTGTTAAGGTAAGGTTGCTTAGATGCAAAATGGTGCTATCTTCGGATATTTTTGGAACTGATCATATATGGCTGGAAAATGTCCATAATTTAGTGAATACTAAGATTTGGTTAGGTGAAAGTAGAAAGTATGTTGTCTAAGAGAAGAATACGTTGTCAACAAACCTCCTGAAGCCCCCACTTTAATGCCTTCTATTCTGGCATCTGATGCTAGCATATACCTGTATAGGCCTCCTGGAAGCTCTGGATCAATTATATAAAATGGGGCAATGAGTAATGCTTATTACCTGGCATCTAAATAATAATATAGAGTATGACGCCAAGCACTTTACATCTATCGTATTTTTACTACTTTTGAACGAAAATCCAGACGAACAGCTTCCAGCAATGGGGAATGGGCGGGAGGGAGATGGGCGGGAGGGAGATGGGCGGGAGGGAGAGTATAGGTGCAGAAAAATGATACTAGACCTCCCAGACAGGTATAGCAAAAGGGGTTTAGGACTAACAAGCGTGTTTGCAGAATGTACACATAGCTTATGCTATAAAAGTTCACTGGTACGTTGTGCTTATAATGTTCAAAAGTGATGCAACGTGGATTTCGAGGATTGCGCGCGAAGCGCGCCGAAATTTAAAGGTATACTTCAATGCCAAAATGAAAAACCTGCACGCAGGCTCAGGGGTGGCGCTTTGATTTGCCGACATGCATCGGGGGAAGCACCCTGACTGGGGGCCATCTACTCTAAGACCCGACAAATGCAATGGCTGGGTTGCCGAACTCAAAATATAAGGCGCGCGAAGCGCGCCGAAAAAATTGGAGGCTATATTGAATTTTCATTAAGGAAAGTTGTAAAAGTCTGGGCTTTTATTGAAGAATCTGGACAAAACCAAGAAATTTTATTCGGGTGACTGCATGGTCGTCGTCAGGGATTACATTCTTCATCTTACCCATTAAGGATCTCTTACGAAACTGAAAGATCTTTTTCTTACAAAATATGTTTGCCACGATGGCGAGGCTGAAGAAAGAATCTTCCAAAAGTTAGGAAAAGAGGAAAGAACTTCGCAACGATGCATTGTCGTGTTTCTCTAGAATCACGCCTACACGAAAGAACAATATTTGTGGAAACGTTGAAATCCAATATGTTTGAAACGGGGGAGTTACCACTAGATAGAACTATAGATGAAAGCGCGCGTAGCGCGCGAAAAGTTTTTGAAGTTATAGAAAGAAGCGTTACAGAACTTACTGGCTACGGGCCTGATCAATAAACTTTTGGAATATTTTCTGAGTATATCTATGTCTTCACCAACATTAGTCTATATAAAATTTGCGCAATTTTGAGGGGCTCGGAAAAATTTGGGGAGGGGTGGCTAAAGCGCCCTAGCTCCCATAGAACTGTGTATGGTATAATTACCTTAATAATGTTCATGAGATTGATTGTAAATCGTGACGCATGCGCGCGAAGCGCGCCCAAATTTTCATTAAATAAGATTTCCATAATAAAACCTGCATTCAGAATCTGCATCGAAATACTTTCAATTGCCCAACAAACCAACATGCCACTCAAAAAGCCAGCCTTTTACCTGGTAATTTGTAAACAGCTTTCAACTTCTGCTATTGTGCTCCTCCGAAAGTTGCTATCGGAAGATATTGATAATAAGAAAGCACTGAGGTAAGGTTTGAAGCGCGCGGAGCGCGCGAAAATTTTAAGAGTTTGAGAAGAATTTGGGAAAAAAAGGACAGCTTTGATTTGATTTTACGTGAGGAAAATACCGTTTGGTGTAATTCTCACTTGGTGTAGTTGGAAAATATATACAAAGTTGACATAGGCTCAGTCGGAAAAATGTGCTAGACTGAGTTATCAGAAATTCCAACTGGCATTTCAGATTTTCCGACTATCGTCGCTCTGACGAACTTTGGGGGGGGGGAGACACCCCCCACACCCCCGGTCGCGACGGCCCTGCTTGTTATGGCATTTGCGTCTTGCTCCTGGCGCTTGCCGTGAGGGTTGGCGTAAATTTAACAAAAGGAAAATATCGTTTTAGACAGATTACCTGGTTTCTCATGAGAAAATATCACGATGCATCAGGCAAAATAAGTGCCCCCTTCTGGGTTGCCTGACAGAAAGTAAGATTCTTTTACTGGGGGTTAGGGCTCATAGGTCATACTGGAAGAGTTCACCTATCTGCTGGCACATTTTCTACCACTGAGATTTTAGCCAGGTTTTTTTCTCACAGACTTGCGACAGATTTTCCTTTCAGGCCATGTGAGTTGAATCTAAAAACCCTTTCTATTTCAGATTTGGAAATTCGCATATCCCAAGGTTAAAGAAATATTAGAAAAATCACCTTGCAACCTGGAAACTAGACCTCTGTATTATACCATATATACTCAGTTTAATTTCTTCGCTTGCAAATGGAGGTAATTATGTATCCATGACTCACTCTCGTTAAAGTTAGGTAACTGTAAGCTAAAAATGGTATAAATTGTGAAATATACGATCTGCTAAGTGTGCAGAAATGCAATTTGGAGTTACTCGGTCGGGACATTCTAGTGCCAATAATTTATAAATACCCCAAAATTTCAGAGATGTTGCTCTTGTAACATACGGTTGATCAATTATATTTTGAAAGAATTTTCTAGTGAACTGAAATGCAACATTTCAATCATCAGATTTCTCATTTTTTTTCGTTCTTCATCACACGCACATGTATTACATAGCGCATCGAAAACATAATCACTTTACGCACTCGGCAACTTTCCTTTCAAAGCATCCACAGTTAATGAAAGCATAAAACTGTAGCCACCTGAAGTGATGAGGGTTAAATAAGACTACATCTTTGAATTGTACTCTCCACTTTGAAGACACGCACTGACGGAAACATGCAAGGCAGCTTAGGATCCTTCCAGTATTTGACAGTTTCCAGTTCAATTGCCGAGGAAATGCCAGCATAGCCTTATTTAACCATATTCACAGTCTATCTTCCCAAGAGTACTTCTGCAGGGTAATGTAACATTGTGACTAGCACTGAAAGAAACAAATAAACTATCGTAGGTGCAAAGAGTAGGTCTTGTGCACTCATACAAAATTGAGCCAGCTGAATAATGTCACTTAGCACCCGCACCCCTGTGCCGTAAAATAATTGATGAAGCAAGACCTGGCAGAACCGTTTGAAACTTCGTCACCCTGTGCCCTCTTGACTTCAGAGACTGGCAAATAAGACGTGAGTTAAGTTTACACTAAATATTAAAGATAAATCAGTGTGAAGATTGCTTATCCTATCCAGGGGTTTTCTAATTTTGTAAGAAAGATTATGTACACGCATACACGCACGCTTCGAATTTGTATCACTTTCAAAGAAACATGTTCACTTAACACAAACGCAACTATAATCACGATCATGATAATACATGCGATTTGAAATGATTGTTGCTAAACAGCCTTTACAATCGAATCTGTTGTCTATAATTATTTATTGCCTGAATTGTATACTTGGCTTGGCATAAATTTTAGCAAAGAATGATGTTATCATTCCCACTAGATTAAAATGAACGTTATGTAAAATTAAGAAGGGTAAGACTATGATTGTATTTCTCATTAGGAGCGTGTTACAGGATCCTGACTTTTCTCTTACATCATTGCTGCATTCTCTGTATTTTTGAGTAATTTTGTTTTGCTGCCCTCTCTTCAACAAATTGCATTAGTGATTCAGAAAACATAGCAGTCACTGAAAGCCTTTTTCATGAGTTTGAGAAACAATAATAAATTAAGGGCAGCAAACAGAAATGTAAAGAACTAACGAGACAGAACTCTGATGCTGATATTGTGAAAAATAACATTCGGTTGACAACAACCAATGTTGACAATCACGAGCAGTATGTTATTTTGACGGAACGAGTTTAAGGACCTGGTGTGCCTCAAATGTTTATTTGTTACTATTCTAAAACATAATTTCCACTAGTCTGAACGAAAACGTGCTTTAAAGAAATACCTGGTTGAAAATTAGAAAATGTGGTTATAAAAGTCCTAAACACGGGTCATCAGGGTTGCTTTTCCACTTTTGCAATGTACCGAGCATTTTCGACCTTTTTTGACATGGAAATATAATTCTTCAAAAGCGCACTTAACCTTTTTTTAATGGGGGAGGGGGGGGGGTGTATGGGGAGCGCACATCATATTTGCCCGAAAGTTTGGTGCATGATAACCTGAAACCCGAGAAAACGTCTGCTTATCCCTAGTTCGTCTATGAAGCTATAGTTCAGACATATGATTGAAGACTTTTCTCGCTCTCTTGATGTATATAAACAACGCTATTCTTTCGGGGTTACTGTTTGCCAGTTGGCATCATTCGAGTCTACTAGCTTGGGTAAGAGAATATTTCCAGGCATGTTGTTTCCAATTTATACCAATTCAAAATTCAGTCGCCTATAGGTTATGGACCTTAATCGATGTTATCTTGAGACAACTCTTTGGAGAATTTTGTTCACGAAGTCCCTGTTCTGCTTTGACTTTGTCTCCAAAACAAATCCCTGAACTGTTTTTTAGAAACTTAACTTCACCACCTCTCTGATACTGTTCACAGTGATTCCCGTCCCAACGAAAACGTCTTCTTTAATATTACATTTGTTTCCATTGATTTTGCACAAATTCAAGTTCTAACGAAAGGAAACACCTTATTGTCGCTAGAGCACGTTGTTCATCTTCATGCTCCGAGAGCACTAAGTTGTTCTTAATTGCTCCCCAAGTCTACTGAACGGTCCCACGACATCGTCGGAGTGGAAAATTTTATTTTGAAACTTCCATGGACTGTTTATTAAACTACTCACAACGCCTCAAACTTTTTAATGTTTCGATATATTGAAGCAACAAACCCCCAAGGTGCAAGAAAGGTATATGCTGTCATGCAGCATAGCGGTTTTACCGCGAAGTTTGAACAAACTATGTCTTTCCGTTTTACATCACTAGGTCTACCCTAAACAATTTGCTGAATTACAGCCCTTAATGGCTAAGTGAACGGACACCGTGTAACCGAAAGTATTCGATCAAGTGATAGAAGCCGTGTCCAATGCTCTAATAAACAGTCTACAACCCTCTATGATACACTCTCAATACAAGGTAGGTCATATGTTAGCCCCGGTAGAACCACGGCCTTTTTGTTTAGGCCACCAGCAAAAAGCTGTTGTATGTACCCAACTTCAAGTCGATTACTCTTCTAGATGACATATATTTTAAACTGGGTTTTGTACCCTGTTAACCATTTTAAACACAGATGATCTTTAATTTCTCTGATGATTATCCTGAAGATTGCTGGTTTTCAAGTCTCAGAATCTTAGGCTTAGCTTCAAGTTGGTAGTTTAAACATGCTGTTTGGCAGGCTAAGTGTCATTTCATTTCATTGTTTGATAAAACGTAAATTGTGTGCTATAAAAATAAAGTGTGCAGCGGTTATTTACCACACAAGAAGACACAAATCATTATGAGGTCACCTTCACAATTGACATGATGCTCTTTATCGTGAGATGGAAAATGCCACGTCAGATTTTGAAACAGACTGCATTATTTAATAAGTGGAAACTAACACTAAGGTAGAGTGTACTGATGAGACAATTATTGAGTCAGGAAATTTCATTCGAAGTTTCCTCATGTAGTTGTTTTTATTTCCTGGTTTACAAATTTTTAATACTAAGTGTTGTTCACTGATGTCTTTGTGTTGGTATGCAAGAAGATTAGAAAAAAAATCTCTGTGTCACGAATAATACCTTCAATTTCAGTTTTAGAGGAAGAATTTGAAACTTAAATGTTACTATTTAATATTACTAAACCTAATTCGGGAAGGTATGCGTAAGGTTTGTTCCTTTAAATACGGGGTGACGATTTTTGTCCGAGAAAATCTTTCAGGCACTAGACAATTGCCCATGTTTACCCTCAAAAATCTTCACCAACTTCAAATAGGGAGGTGCACAAATGAGGGCTAACGCTTTCTAGGCTTTTCATTCTTCAAGCTTTTTTCCTAATTTTTTCCTAAATTTGGTAACTCAATATCTACCTTCTGCCATAATAGAATATTTTTGAGTAGGCACCTATCCAATATGGCTGTCAGATTGTCTTCCTCTCTCTAATAGCCAACTTAAAGTATTGTGGGAGTTTCCTACGTTTTTCATTTCGGTCTTCTGAATTGTTAATATTTACTGCCCAACGTTTAACTGAAATAAGTGAGTAAACAGATTTTCCTTACTATCTCCTAAGCTGCCAACGATCCGTCAAAGATAATATCTGAAAGAAAATTAGACAAGGAAGTAAAATAAACTTTCTTAAATTGCATATTGTGCGGCACGGCTGTAGTAATAGAGTCAAAAATAGGCATCTTTGACTACTTAAACCTTAAAATATTCTTATAAAAAGGTCTTTATGCATAAATGTAAATTCTGACTATTTCACCTTTGCAAGTATGTGATTATTTGCTGTGTTTTAGGGAAAATTACAATGACTTTCTATTGTGTGAAAAATGTTACTGAATATGTTTCTGCAAATTTAAGGTCACTGTGCGATAGAGTTAGTCAAATTATTTTGTGCACAACTTCTCCACAAGTGCGTGATGGCAACATGACAGTCTTACACTTCCATGTTTTTATGTCTCAGAAATTTTATTTCTCTCACTGCATTCACAGTTTGCTGTAAATATGTGCATACATAATAAGTCATAATAAGAGTAAACTGTGAGGTGTAGCCAATGAAGAGAATGTGTATGCTCATTTTTAACTGTGTGGTCGCTTTAAATTAATACTTACACTTTCCTTCAGCTTGTCGAAAAATTATGAACTAATGAAGATTTCACAAATTTCTTTGCTTATATAAACCACTCAGTGTGATAGTTTTAAATTTCCTTTTCACTCTCCTACCTTACGACCTTAGCGAACATATGTATCATAATCGAGGTGGATATCGACCTAATCTGCAATTTACAAAAAAAAAAAAAACACTCTGATAATGTTCACCAACATGTCGGGGAGAAGATGGCTGGTCCGGACAGAAAACTGAGATTCATTTCATGCATTTTAGGTTGATATCTTGAGCAAATTACCACGGAGAGTCTTTAGGGTTAGGATCAACCCCAACGAAACAGGGTCGGCGAAACTCCCATTTCACTCCCTCTTATGATATAATGATAACAAAATGAGAATAGCCAATACATTAATTTGGTGGATTCATTTTGTTACTTTTCAAATGTAGACACGGGTAAAACAACGCTACAAGTACAATCCAGAGATTTAATTCATACTCTTGTTTCTTTTATCTTAAAATTAGAGCCTGCTATATGGCACTTCCCTTCAACTGGGACTTTCTTGAAAGGAGAAAGCAGCGGTTTCCTGTAAACTATGGTAAGTTAACATTAAGAATTACAGCTATCGTAATTGAAGTTTCAAAAAGGGTTTTCTCAAGCCATTTTACATCATAATTAGACTTTGACGTGCCTAAAGGGGCTCTTTGAGTTGATATGGATTAGTTTTGTGACGAGTGTGAAGTATAGCATTGCACGACAATGCTTCTAATTAGACTTATTACTCATGTATTACTTCCTATAGTTATCGAAAATGTGAGAAATTGTAGTTTTTGTGGACAGGGATTGTTTATATGATTACTTACTTATTGAAAAAAGTGTCTGGTCACAAATTTGTAATAAATGATTTTAACCTATTTCGGTTGTGTGTGTGCAGAATATCTTAGTTTGATCATTTACCATCAAGATGTGAGTAAACTTGAACAGGTGCTGTGAAAAAACATTCAGTTTGGGAACCAACTCAATAAGCCCCTCTAAAGGGTTTTCTTAGAGCCTGCTATATAACACTTCTCTTTTACTTGCACCGCCTTGAAAGGAGAATGCAACTGTTTTCCGTAAACTAGTTAACAATGAGATTACAGCTATCACAATTTAAGCTTTAAAAAGGGTTGCAAAAAACATCCCGTGGGTATGCGTTGTATTTGTAAACTTGAATATTAGAGCTCGTTAAAAAAATTTTTTTAACTATCAGGCTCCTTTTCGTCCCTACGTTTATTCCATTGACCCAAGTTCTGTGTTTGTAGTACTCCTTCATTGAAATACCCCGCTATATCCTACAAAGCCCATGCACTTTCTCTTCTGTGTGGCTTTACTTTCCTTTCCTTTCTTTTATTTGTCTTTTCGTCCCTTTTGTTTATTCTCCTTCTACATCCCTTCCTTTTATCTTGTCTTTTTATCTTCCCAATTTCAAATTGTTGTTTCTTGTCAGCAACACTCTCCCCGAATGCACATTACTCAGTAATGCTCTAAACGTTTCGGATGATGGTCACTTTGAAACTAATTGATCTCAACAAACAAGCGACCGACAACTCATTTTCCATGCGCTGTTTCTAACATGCATGCGAAATGCAGAATATTGCAGTTAAATGACTAGCACCTGTGCACCGAAGTTTACATGTAGCAATAAAATTTGGAGCTGCAACATCAAAAGTAATCTTTTCCTCTCAAAGATTTGCAAAAGGTGGGAATGATGACTTTCCTCTTTGAAAATGTATGTAAGTTTTTCTTCGATGCTAACTGCTTTAAAGCAATTGTAAGCTTAGACTTTTGATTCCTTGCCGTAGGCAGGCAGGCAAGGAATCTATGCGATGGTGATGTCGTGTGTGTGTGTGTGTATGTGTGTGTGTGTGTGTGTATGTGGGTGTATGTGTGTTTGTGACGCCGCTTGTAATCGCGAAATCTCAAGATAGGATTGACCGACACTTTTCATATTTGATATATAGATTTGTCATGTTAAGAGGAAGAACCCTATTGTTTTTGGAGGAGGTCGAAGGTCATCGGAGGTCACCAGAGGTCAAAAACCGAAAACATTGTAATCGCGTTATCTCGAGATAGCGATGACCGACACTTTTCATATTTGGTATATAGATTTGTCATGTTGAGAGGAGAACCCTTTTGTTTTTGGTGAAGGTCAAAGGTCATTTGAGGTCACCAGAGGTAAAAAGCCGAAAGCTCGTAATCGCGATATCTCAAGATAGGAATGACAGACACTTTTCATATTTGATATATAGGTTTGTCATCTTGAGAGAAAGAATGCTATTGTTTTTGGTGCAGGTCAAAGGTCATTTGAGGTCACCAGAGGTCAAAGACCAAAAACCTTGAAATCATGATATCTCAAGATAGGAGTGGCCTGTATGGATTTGTCATGTTGAAAGGAAGAACCGTATAGTTTTTGGTAGAGGTCAAAGGTCATCTGAGGTCACCAGAGGTCAAAAACCAAAGAACCTTGTAATCGCGATATCTTGAGATAGGGATGACCGACACTTCTCATATTTGGTATGTAGATTTGTCATGTTGAGAAGAAGAGGCGTATTGTTTTTGGTGAAGGTCAAAGGTCAATTGGGGTCACCGGAGTTAAAAAGCCGAAAAGCTCCTCAATCACGATATCTCAAGATAGGAATGACAGACACTTTTCATATTTGATATATAGACTTGTCATGTTGAGAGAAAGAATCCTATTGTTTTTGGTGGAGGTCAAAGGTCATTTGAGGTCACTAGAGGTCAAAGACCGAAAACCTTGAAATCGCCATATGTCAAGATGGGAATGGCCTATATAGATTTGTCATGTTGAGAGGAAGAATCCTATTGTTTTTGGTAGAGGTCAAAGGTCATCTGAGGTCACCAGAGGTTAAACTGCGAAAACCTCGTAAATGGCTTGTAAACACGATATCTCCAGATAGCAATGACCGACACTTTTCTTATTTGGTACATAGATTTGTCATGTTGACAGAAAGAAGTCTTTTGTTTTTGGTGAAGGTCAAATGTCGTTTGAGGTCACTGGAGATAAAAAGCTGAAAAGTTCATAATCACGATATCTCAAGATAGGAATGACCGACACTTTTCATATTTGGTATATAGATTTTTCATGATGTAAGGAAGAACCCTATTGTTTTTGGTGGAGGTCAAAGGTCATCTGGGTTACCAAAGGTCAAAAAGCAAAATTTCCCAAGAATTCCCAAGATTGTAATCTGGCATCACTGGGGTCAAAAAGCAACATTTCCCAAAAATTCCCAAGATTGTTATATGGGGTCACCAGAGATCAAAACGCAACATTTCCCAAAAATTCCCAAGATTGTTATATGGGGTCACCAGAGGTCAAAAAGCAAAATATCCCAAGAATTCCCAAGATTGTAATCTGGCATCACTGGGGTCAAAAATCAACATTTCCCAAGAATTCCCAAGATCATCATCTGGAGTTATCAGAGGCCAAAAAGCAAAAGCAAAATTTTCCCAAGAATTCTCAATATTGTTATATGGGGTCACCAGAGGTCAAAAGCAAAATATCCCAAGAATTCCCAAGATCATGATATGGGGTCGCCAGAGGTCAAACAGCAAAATATCCCAAGTATTCCTAAGATCGTCATCTAGGGTCACCAGAGGTCATCTAAGCAAAATTTTCCACGAATTTTCAAGATCCACATCCATTGGAGTTGAATCCCTTTTAAGACACTTCAGATTTTCTTTTTTGTTATATTTGGTGGGGTTCAAAGGTCATGTGAGGTCAGCAGAGGTCAGATTGTTAAAACATAAAATGATGTAGTCAAGAAAGATAGATTTGAGGGACAAACCTCAGTGCAACAAAGCATCCCATTCGGCAAGGAATCACTAAGCCTTTGGGCTTTCTGGTTTGGCATTAAACTTCTTTAAGGCTGTTACCAGGAGCGTATCACCCGTATTCCTCATAGTACAACACTGAAGTTACAACACTGAAGTTGTTAGCGCGTGAGGTAGGCACACCAAAAAAAAAAACATCAAAGATATTCCTCCAGATAAGGCGAGGAATAAGGGAGACTAGGAGGCCCACGCCAGACGCAAAAAAAAAAAAAAAATAGACAGAAAAAGAAAAGGGATGAAGAAAGAAAGAGAAAATTCAACAAATGTCTACCACTGTATTTAAATAACTACCTTCTGTAGGGGTTGGGTAGAGCTTCAACTCTAACGTAGCTGTTTTAAAAATCTGTTGATGTGGTTGATGCGGTTGATAAGGTGTAGTACTACGGGGTGCAAAAGTAAGCTAAATGGCTTGGCACATGGTGCTAGTCTACATATCTATGGACGCAGACGGAATGAAACCTGCGTTGGGTAAGGTATGGTCTGCCACATTAACTTGAAGTAACAAGTTTTCAATCTAGGAAATTTATGGAGCCAAATATTTGTTTAAGTGGGGTCCTGGGATGAGGCTATTCACAGAATCGTAGCCAGGCTAGCACGGGAACGTACAAATATGTCGACTACTGTCGCCTTACACTGCCTTTGAGAAAGTAAATATGTTTCAAAATGGACCAAAATCGTCGGATATTGCCTCGGATTACACTACAGATTATCTAAAGTCCAACCTTCCCATGGCCTTTAGGAGGGCTTGTACCTCCGATGTTAATCCTCCCCCTCCCTCAAAAATTTGCTTCTGATTAAGGCCATTGCCCTCTTTTCAAAAAGCATTTGACGCCATTGGTAGACGCAAACCAGTGGTAACAAAATCATGCTTTCAAACTTTAGAAACATGAGGTATAAAAGGGCCATTTCTGACCTTAGCCCCACCCATGGTGGATATGAGGTCGAATCCGTTCCTGTGCGGCTACCCTCTAGGAAAGCTCTTATAAAAATCAGCAATTGCAAGGAAAATCCCTGAATGTGATTAACCCCTTTGATGATTAGAATACACGCAGAATGAGTATCGGTACTGGATGACGAGCTCGATGGGATGGTAAGGGGGGACTCAACGTCCCACCATAGGAGGAGTCTAGAAGCTACCTTAAGAAGGGATGTTACTGATATTGTGAGGTGCTCAACAAAAGTCTTTACAGACTTGTGTAGTTTTACTTTTATTCTTATCGGTGAAGGCGGTTGCAGAGGGGGTTGTCATGAATTCGTTAGATGGAACATGTTAATACTCAACCTGTTTACTAATCTTTGTTGCCTTAAAGAAATGTGTTTCATAGTCATTTAGCGTAGCATCAGTATGTGCAAAATAATGTGGTGGTTATAAAAGATCAACCTAACAAGAAGTACATTGCTTGAATTTCACATTATGTCAATCTTGAATAAATGTTTACCTTGTTAGAAATAAACAATCGCTCTGAATATACCCAAAATTCACCCAAACTAGGTACTCCTACATATATCTCAGGGAAGAGGGTATTCTCCTCAAAAAGCCGCCCCTGTCATCTCAATGTGGTCAGTTAGAAACATGTTTCTTTGTATGACGAATAATCCAGACAATATGTAACTAAAGTAGAAACAAGTCTAAATGTACACATCACAAGGAGTATATCCCTTTAAATAATCGACAACGGACGATTTAAACTTCCGTTGTATAGAAACCATCACTGAAGGAGACTATTATTCTGGAAATATGATGGATTATAAGAGTCGAGCTAGGGAAAAATGGTAAACTTTTACCCACTTTTCAACCTCAGTTTCAACTCTATTTCATCCAACCTACTTCTCATAAAAATAACCTAAGAACAGTGCTATGCTCTTTCATAGTTTAGATATGGTATGTTACAAACGGAGTTAGTTTCTTATAACGGAGGGTCATACTATCCAGCACAAAACAAAAATTGCCATAGGTTTGTAACAGACTCTTCAAACATGACTGCATAAATATAAACGGTAAACTGCCCTAAAGTCTAGACACTGCTAATAAGAAAGGATTCTTATTTAACAATATGATAGACAATACCGACTATAACAGGTATTCAGATAAAAGCATGCATTTAAACAGTTTTATTAGTACGCCTCTAAGATGACGAGTGCATTCCAGTAAACAATATGGATAGCATACCCTCCCATCGTCTAGACATAGCCATGAAGACGGCGGTTACTTTGTTAGTATAAAAGATGATACAGACCATAAACAGTCATTAAGTCCTTACAAATGAGGTATATTTTACTTAAAGTTTAAAGTTAGGGCCAGTAAACTCTCCTGTCATCTACAACTATACAATTACAAAGCTGTAACTTTGTCCTTGGCATGGATAACTCAAATTCCAAAGGAAGTTGAAAATTAAATGCAAATGGTTGTAAACGATGCCTCTTATACGTGGGTGGAAACGTTTAATTTCTTCGTCTAGTCAATAACAACGAGAAAATGGGCTAGTTATTTTAGTGGGGCTGATTTGTAGGACCGGTTTAATTTTAATAACATAAAAGAAAAGTTAGATTCGATGTAAGCGTTTTAATCCAAAGTAAAATATTTTTGCCATTATTGCTTGTGACAAGTCTCTAATGATATTTCGATAACGTGCAAAAGCACAATTGTCTTGGTTATGTATAAAATATTAATCCAGCATCAAGTTCTGACGTTCTGATGATTGTAAAACGAAATATAAACGTGAAGTTTTTTTACTTAAGTTTATGAACATTTCTTTTTATTACATTTACTTATTCTGTTTTACACTTAAGGTGCGATAACAATATAGAGAAAAATACTTACAAAAGTATGATATTAAGTGAAAAGAAGTTCAACTTAAAACCACACTGTTTGTCGAAAGAGAACCCCTTGAACTAAAATAACATATACTAACATAACAAAAATACAAGAAAAGGATCAATCCCCCCCCCCCAGCAAAACTCTAAAAGAAAAACTGACTTACATTTACAGAATGTGCTCTTTTGTATATGTCAAAATCATGATAATGGCTCTAAAAAGTAAGCATGTTAACAGACTTTTTGAAATTAATTCAAATGGCCAAGGAAAGGATTTTTGTATAAAGTTCTGATGAATATGTATTGTACATTGAATAAATAAAATACATGAAAAGTACTCGAGAAGTACTCAAGTAAAATAGCACTTGCACTGGGAACTCGGATTGCAAAATGTTGTACTCGGTCCCTGGTACTTGTTACTCGGGGGATTAATTAATCGGAAGTACTCGGTACTGGAATAAAAGTACTTGAGCACAACACTTCTTCATGGGCTTAGATTTGTATTTGGCTGCAAGAACAAATATGTCTAGTTGACATTGTTTTCATTAAGCACGACTAATTCTTATGATTTTCAAGGTCTAATTAATTTTCAGTTTTCTATTTCATCAACATATGTTAAGCCATTTCAGTGACAGAGTTTCAAGTAAAGACGTAGAAAACTTAATATATATATATATATATATATATATATATATATATATATATATATATATATACATACATATTTTGACAGATAAAAAATTTTAATGTCATCTTCAATTTGAAATTAGTTTAATTATGTGGAAAAATGCCGGGAGATAATTTCAAATTTGACTACCACAATTCAATAGTCCAAGTCTCATTAGGAAACAACTGCCTAGGTTCTAAGAACATTTTATCTTGAGTCTGCTTAAACATATTTGGCTATTTATTTTAACTTCAATTGAAGTAATTCGATGAAAATTTGTATAAAATACTGTAGATCGTTCACGTAAACATTTGTATTGTCATGTGCAGGTGCGTTACCAGAGTTCTTTCAAGGAGGGTAGGGGTGCATACTTGGGTTGTCATTACAAAGGGTACCAAAGGCGCTGTTGGAGTGTAGAGGGCCCTTCAGGATTTCTGGTGGGTTCCAGAGGCAACATCTCTAAAGTGAAGCTTTGCGGTACGGTTGTACGGTACGGTTGTACGGTAATGTTTTACCGCATTCTACATAAAAGAGTTGCCCAGGAGAAGATAAGTACATATTAAGTATTATAAAAGTTACAACCTCTCACTCAAATGAAACTCTGAAAGCAAGGCAAATTTGCTTGGCAATTTTATGTTCCCCGGGTAATTGTTGACCATCGCTAGGTGACTGCAAATTTTGTAACCTGTAAAACGTGCACAATTGACATATATATATGAGGGCAGTTAAAAATTTACTTCGCAACAAACGTAATATTAACTACCCTAGCAACTTGCAAGGGTAGCTTCACTCTCCTAGATCCTGACCGAAATGCAACCTGACCTGGGACCTTAAAGTGCCGCTACCTCCACAACCGAATAGTATCTTTTTGGCAAAAAAAAGTTCTTTAAGAATGAAGAGTTGAAATTTATGGTCCCGGAGATGCCTGCAAAGACTAGTCTCTCTTTGAAATTATTGCTGAAAAAGGTTCTGATAACCTACTGCTCATAAAAAAGAACAATTTATGACGCTAATCACCCCTTAGACAAGAGCTTTGACGTGGCAACCCTTGTAGCAAGTACTCTTATAAGACAAGTATCTCCTTTTCAGCAAGTTTAGGAGATTACTATTCTAGTGCATAGTGCAACATCGAATGTAACCCGTCTTCCTTAACTACAAATCTTGCACAACTAAAGTTTAAGACCGAATTAAACTAACACGACATTATTAACATTGCTTTTTGTAGTGTATTTAGTGCTCGATCTGTAGAGTCATTTGAAGACAACTACATCTTCATTCTAATGGCTACAATTTTGTAAACACCAAAGAGTACCTTAGGAACTCGCTCGCCGGTCTCCCGCCTTTGGGTTCCTTTTTATGGCTCCTGGACCCACTCTCCAGGGATAGGCAGCGTAGGTGCCTCGCTCCGCTCCGCCGTTCATCCCTTAGTGTCTCCCACCCATCCCCATCCGAGCTCTTGGCCAAGGCCCCGCTTGAAATGCTTAGCAACACAACTGACTGCTCAGAAAAAAAAGGAAAGTCTAAAGGTACACGACACTTCAGTTAATTTCGACACTGTTGTAATAGAAGAACCATATTTTTCCAGGAAAGTCTTTCACGTTTAGGTATCATGTTCTACCAGAAAGAAAAGAGGAACGCTCTTATGATGCACACATAAAGTATGCCTACTCAAGTTGGCCACAAGAATCTTTTCTCCTGCCTTTGCAATTTGTATAAGCATATTCCATCTAATTTAAATCGTTTTAGATCTAAGTTAAAGGCAAATAGTGGACGATGTTACTTGCTGTAAATGTGAAATCAACTTAGAGCTCACTATTTTGCTTAGGTAGGGACGAAAGGGATAAAATAGGCATCTTACTTTACAAATCCTATGCAATGGTCCTCGGAGCTGGTGTGCGCAGTTTGATTTTACACGAAGTAATTTTCTAAGAAGAAGAAAATTGTTGGTGGGCTTACTTTTGTACAAAAGTATTTAATACACAAAAATCTGGAACTTACAACAGGGACATCGCTTGTTTATAAACGAGAAATTCTGCTGTCACAAACTGAAAGCATAGCTGGATTTTTTGCGTCACTGTGAATAATATGTAGACTATGTTGCCAGAAAATAGTATGTCCCTCATGATTTTTGATTCTAATAATTGTTTTGATGGTACTAACTGTTCTCAACATGATCAACATGTTTGAAAACTGATAGGATCTCATCATTTTTTACGTTGATTTGGAATATTTCAGGTTCTAAAATGAACACAACTACTTGAATTGGTTTACATATTCGATGAGCGGTATCAGTTTAGTTAACTGACTTCGATTATATACACTGATACAGCCGACATAAGATCGTTTATATAGATTTAACAAACACGGCGTCTACTGATACTACCCTACGTAGCACACTTCCATCAGAATGGCTAGTTTCATACACAGGCTATATTTCTTGCAGACCAGTGATTACTGAATATCTTTTACGATGGCATTAATTAGATAAGCTGGCGGTTTTCGTCAAAATTCAACCATCAAATACTTTAAACATGAAGGTACTTTGGAGTAGACAAGTCATCTTGAAATATTATTAAAAGCGAAGCATTGAAACCGGTAGTAAAATTTAATATACACCACGCATTTACTCAAAAACGCTGCCCTGAGCTACTAACGTCACACCTTCTCCAAAGTTGTTGATGCTTAAAGGGGAAAATTTTGTTGGCCTAACAAGGAACTTATTTGAAAGCATTTTCCACAAATAAAGTTAAAACTTCATATCACCAGACTGAGTGTATTGTTGCGGTCTTCTTACAGTACTTGAACTTCCCTTTTTAGTGCCCCTCCCCCCTCTTCTGAAGAGATAGGTGGCAACATCCTATTGGAGTAATCTACATTTGCTCTCCTCTGTTAATCAACTTGTGCTTGTGATTTTTAGAAAGGTAGTAGTTCCTTAGGGCATAATTTAACAGGTTGACTGGCTACAGGATTCTAGTGACGAAAATACTTATGAATCAGCAAAATCTTATTGTAATGTAACTGATATGAATGATGTGAATATTTTTTAACCATTAAATAGCTGGTAAGAAGCTGTGTTGAGAAAGTGAAGGAGGAATTCAATCACATGCCGCTTTTTCTTTCTCTACTGGTAGAAGATCTGGCCATCTGCCTCACAAGCACCGAACTTTTTCCCGTTAGGTATCTTGATGCTCGAGTAGGCGTCGATACACTTCCCAGCTTTAAAGTACCTCAGGGGGAAAAAGTCCAGGTTTTTCACTCAGATTTACAGTATTCTTCCTTTATTAGTCTCAAAGGGGTAGATTTTGAGCTAATCGTAGAATCACTTTGTCACAATCAGATGGATATTGCCATGACAATTTAATATCAGCATGAACAAATCAGAAGACACCTACACGAAGGTACAGTCAATCATTTAGAGGTTACCTTAAAGCTCTCCCAAAGACTTGATTTTACTTCCTAGTTTACACATTTGGATAAGTCTTGTATACCAAGCATATGCGTTGATTGTCTAAGATAAGGAATGTCGCATATCTTTTCCTTATATCAATTTGGCACAAGTCTTTGGGAATTCAATATTTCTATTTTTTAGTAGCCAAATATTATAAAATCAGAAAAAGGGAAAACAGATTTCTTCGCCCATTGCTCCCTTTTATTATGAAGATTTGCAGCACGTTACAGTAATTAAGAAATACGACTAGCACCACTGCCTTTAGCTCATGCAACCCTTGATGCCTCTTCTTTCCCATTGCCCACCCAGAGATTTCTAAAAAAATCAGATAATTTGCTTTCCATCTTTTTAGACTGTTTACATCTTCATCTTAACTGGGCGGACTCATCAAATCTATCTCACCAGTCGTGTGTTGGAGTATGTTTTGTCATGGGAAACTTGTGCAGCTGTTGTCAAATTTCCAACATGCGGTAATTAAGAACTAAGGATTTCAAATATTTGACACTTTGCATACTTCTGCTAAAGTGAGGTTTCAAGGGACGATCGGGGGGGGGGGGGACCTCCAATCATGGGATAAGTCTTGGAACTACCTTAAGAAAGGATGTTGCTGATATTGTGAGGTGTTGAGGGAAACGTTTAGAGACTTGAATTAAGTTTTATTTTTTATCCATATCGGGAAGGCAATCAAGGAGGAGATTTGTCATGTAATTGCCCTTGACGACGCTGTTTAATTGTCGTTTAGCGTAGTATCAGTGTGTAAACATACGGTGGTACTACACGATCAACCTGAAAAAGAAAAGGTACTTAGGCCGAAATCTCACATTATTTCAATGGTGTATAAATGTGACAGTTTTAGGACTACAAAATGAGGGAATAAGTTACCCAATATTTCAAAAGGATAGTAAAACACAAAAACAAAAACACACATCAAAGAGGCGCATACCTTTTAACAATCAAAACTGGACTCTATCATCTTCAATTGTATAGGCAACTTTACTAAAGGAAAATATTATTCTGTTAATATGATGAATAATAAGAGAAATTTATTGGAAGGGAAGGGTCTGCTTTTACCAAAAGTTCAAAATGAAAGCCTGTACCTGATGACATCAAGTATGACTACTATACGCTTCCATTTTCTAGACATTGCGTGTCAATATTGAGATCGTAGTTTTGTAACGAATGGTGAAGTGACCCAACCAAAATACACCAAACATTCACCAAGTTTTGTCAAAGAATCTTCAAGAATGACTTTCTTATTATGTTAAATATGGACGGCCACCTACTCTGTAGTCTAAAAACTGCCAAGGCAGTACATCTTTGTTTAACAATATATGATAGATAATTCCAAACTAAAGAACATGAAGGTAAAAGTGTGCCGGCAGCTTTTCTTATGCCTCATAGGAACAGGGTGCATTCCAATGAATAATATGGACAGCATTCTCTCATTTCTTTTAGATACAGCCATTAGGGAGGCGGTTACTAATATGTAGTATGCAATAAGAAAGCTGTTACTTTATCCTTGCGATGTAAGACACAAGTTATCAAGGATGGGTGAATTTTAAATGCAAAAGCGGTGTTACAATTGCTTCTTTTACATAGGTAGCAAGGATTTTCTACGTCCAACCAAAGACAGTCAGTTATAATCAATGGTAGAAACTAGTTATACCATTTGGTTTTATGTTGACCTGATTTAAAGAAACAGTTAAAATTGAGTTTTACCACACTTCAAAAAGAGAAAAAACTATTTCTGACAAAAACTCTCTTTAAAATTGGCATGCTTTTTCATAGTCTACAATCGCATGTAACAAACGGAGTTAGTTTCGTATAACGGAGGGTAAAACGATCCACTTCAAAACAAAAACTGTCAGTTTTGTAACAGACTCTTCAAATATGACTGCCTTAAATATGGACGGTAAACTCTCCTGTAGTCTAGACTGCTAATAAGGAAGGATCTTAAATAAATAATGATAAATAATGATAAATAATACCAGCCATAACAAGTGTTAAGATAAAAGTGTACACGCAGTTTTTTTCTAGATATACCTCCAAGAAAGCGGGTGCATTCCAGTAAACAACATGGAAAGCACACTCTCCTGTAGTCTAGATATAGTTATGAAGGAGGCGGTTACTTTTTTAGTAAGATAGATAATACAGACCATAAAGAGACATTAAATATAACAAAAATGAGGCATATTTTACTGAAAGTTAGGGCCAATACCTCTCCTGTAATCTACAACTACACAGTGACACAGCTGTAACTTTGTCCCTGTCCGGATAACTCAACTGATCCAAGGAATGTTGAAAATTAAAGTGTTGTAAAAGATGCCTCTTATTCGTGGGCGATAAAGAGAAATTATGTCAGTGATAATCAATGCTAGAAACTACTTACTCGAAAATGTTTACGTTAAGCTGATTTGTAGGAACAAATTAATTTTCAAAAATAGTACAGGAAAGTTAGGTTCAATGCAAGCGTTTTAATACAAGGTAAAATATATTTGCAAATATTGCGTGTGACAAGTCTCTATCAGAGCAATTTTTTAACTACTGGAAAAGCAAAATGATTTTGGCTTTTTAAAAATTTTAATGTAACACCAACAAATACTGAGGTTCTGATGATTTTTTTTCTATAAATCGATATCTAAACGTGTGGTTCTTTGACTTAAATTGATCAACTTCCAATTTATTACATTTCACTTAATCTGTTTGTGTCCTTTGATTGCAATAACAACTTCGAGAGAAAATACTTACAAAAGTATAAAATAAAGTGAAAAGAAGTTCAACTTAAAATCACACGGCTTGTGTAGAGTGCACCCCTTCAACTAAAAATAACATATACTAACATTGTAATACAAGGATCAATGCCCCCTTTCCAAATGGCTTACATTTATAATATGTGCTCTTTTGTAATGTCAAAATCATAATTATGACTCTTAGAAGATTAAAGTGTTGACAGACTCTTTGACATTAATGCAAATGGACAAAGAAAGGGTTTCGTCATGGAGTTTTGCTATTTAATAATCCAAGTCTTATGGAGATATAAGTGCCAGCCATCTTAGATTATGACCGCCATCTTGAAAGTAGGTTACCCTAGCAACATGCCATGACCAGCATCTGTTTCAGTGACCACGGAAACACCTGAATTGACCTCTCATTTGTTCATCTCCGATCTTTACAGGCAGATATTGACATTTCTTGTTTTCAGGCTGCCATCTTGGATTTTGGCCGACATCTTGAAAGTGGATTACCCTAGCAACATGCCATGTGCAGCATCTATTTCAGTAGCCCCAGAAACACCTGAACTGACCCCTAATCATGAGATTTGTTCATCTCCGGTTATTACAGGCAGATATATGACATTTCGTTTTTTTTCTGGCGGCCATCTTGGATTTTGGCCGCCATCTTGAAAGTGGGTTATCCTAGCAACATGCCATGACCAGCATCTGTTTCAGTGGCCCCGGAAACATCTGAATTGACCCCTCAATTGTTAATCTCCATTTTTTTACAATCAGATATATGACATTTCCTTTTTTTCTGGCGGCCAATTTTAGATTTTTGCCGCCATCTTGGCGTGGGTTCCACGGAAAAAATCAAAAGATAAGTCGAAAAGAAATTCCATGCCAAATTTGATACTTTTGTCCAGTCGATAACGTTTTTCCTAAAAATTGTTGCTAAGCCACCTGACTGTATACCCGAAGTAAACTACACACTAGGGTAAAATATTGAATGTAATAGGCATACAACGTGTATTTATAATGATCTTTGAGAATTATCAAGCTATTAGAAGTAAAACTTAGTTATATTTTCATTTTTAACTTCAAGTTTAAGACCAAGTCTATTCACAGAATCTGTAAGCAGTTATCTCTTTTTTGCAATTTGCTGCTTCCGTTTTAGAAAGTTTAATGCCCATAGTGGATTTATAACAGTTTTTTTGCCTATTTATTAAACTTCCATTTACTTAACTATACATTCTCTTTAATTAATGTAATCAGGTCGTCAATACACAGCAGTGGTAAATGCATATAAGCAATACAATACACAATATACACTGCGCAGGAAGCATGGAAAGTCTGAAAAGGCAAGGCTTTTTCAAAGCATACTGACCATTTTGCAAGATAATGAGAGTCTAAGGGGGAGAAGGAGAAAGAGAAAGTGGAAGGAGAAAGAGGAAGAGAGACAGGGAAGGAAAACAAAGAAAGCAATCTACACATTTGTATAATTATTTACACAAGTTAATGAATGCAGAATTAGAAAGTTAGCAATGACAACCTAGCAGATAATTCTTTCAGTAGATGTTAAAGATGTTGACAAAAGGAAAGTTTTATTTCATTTTAGAGTAAAAATTTTCCCAAACTGGACACCATGAATAGACTTGAAGCAAGTTTGTGCTAAGGTTCAGTGAAATATTGTTCATATGAATATGACTAGATATCCTGAAAAAAAAACAATCATGTACTGAGTCGTTAGAGTAAGGCAAGTAATTAAAGATACGTGGTAGCAGTCCGTGAAAATACTAAACATAAAGATACATAATGGTACTTATAACCATGTATTTGGTGGATTCAAAATCGTTTGGCAGTAAGGGATTTCGCAGTAGACGAGAAATAGTATTCAAAGATAGAATTGCTGTCTGAGGAGTGAGAAATCTTATTTTATTAACTTCATTAGAAATTCGAAAGATTTCTTCCAAATTGAATTAACATAAATCTTCCACGTGATTTGAATATTACTACGAAGACCAAGACATTAAAGAGATAAGTGTGCAAAATAGTAAACCGATCGTATTATTAAACTTTACCTATGGAGGCTGGAACTTGGAAAACACAAAAGTCCGTTTTGGTGTTTAACATTAATACATTGACAAAGAACAAAGCCAACCAAGCATCGACAACAGTGACCTTTATATTACGACCAAGCTATGTTATCACTTATGAAAATCATGCTAATAATTTTAGCCAAAACAAACAAACAAAACAAAACAAGATTATATCTATGTATTGAGACCAATTGCAACGATTAGGAAAGGTAACTTATTATCAAGCCATGGGTTTTGCCTGAAATAACAAAATAAGAACGTTTACTGCTTAGGATAACAGTCACGAGTGCATTTGAAAGGCCTAAGAATACTCTAACTGTAAACTGCTTACAATCTAAACCAGTGGTTATGTCATTGATGACGTAAGGACCGATCACGAAGGGACACTTGCATGCAGCCATGTAGGTTGAAGACGGGGTCCAAACGGGCAATCTGACTGTACAAATTGCTTGAGGAGGAAGTTAACGAACCGACTGTACAGTAACCTTTATAAATTTATGAGAGAAATGGAAGAGCAGAAAAGGTCTACTATCGGGCAATGTCAAGTGTGTTTGTCAGATATCGAACTTTTGGCAGTTGGACTAAGGCCGTTCTGCCTCCCCAGAGAATTTCCACAAATTTTCATCATCATCGTTTATTTACACCCCGGGCTGACGTTACGGCTGCCAGTGAGTTAATAGCAAGGAAGATCTGTGAAATTCAACTACAGTCACCTTCTGCGCCAATATTCATTGCAGGGGACTTCAATCAATGCCGACTGGATAATGTTCTTCCTGATTTCGAACAGTACATTGACATTCCTACCAGGGATGAAACTACCTTAGACCTTTGTTATGGAAATATCGGAAACGCTTATACAAGCAAGTCCTGCCATCAACTCGGGAGTTCCTGAACATTGAGTTAGTCCCAGCTTACAAGCTTACAAGATTGGTCCGACGACTCAGGGCTTGTCTGGAGTGCACGGACTGGGGCGTTTTCACTGAATCGGTAGACACGCTTGATAAGGCAACAGAGGTCATCATTGGCTATATCAACTTTTGTGTGGACTCTAACATCCCCCGTAAGACGACTGAAGTCTACCCAAATAATAAACCTTGGGTTTCAAAAGAACTCAATGAACTATTGCAGTTAAAGAATAATGCTCTCTGTAGTGGTAGTCGGGCAGACGTTGTGAGTGTTCAGAAACAAATTAAGGAGAAGGTGCAATCATGTAAAGAAAAGTATAAAGATAAGATTGAGTGCAACTTTTGCGGAAACGATACGAGAAGTGCTTGGAAAACACTGCAAAGTCTGGCCGAGTACAAACAAAAGTCAAGTGTACCTCAGTCTATGGTTTGTCAATCTTTTGTGGATAACTTGAATGAATTTTACAGCAGATTTGACAGGGACAATTTTACTCAAGAAAATGAAGCAATAAATCGTTGAGAATATTAGAGGGAAAATAAGTGAACTCACAACGAAGGTGGAACTGACCGAAAACGATGTTAGATGTGTGCTTGGTCGTGTCAAAGTTCACAAAGCCCCCGGTCCAGACAATCTCTGTAACAAGGTCCTAAAAATGTGTAAAGACCAACTGGCCGGAGTTTTTACACACTTGTTTCAATGGTCACTTGATCGTGGTAGAGTCCCGGAATTGTGTAAAACTTCATTTATTGTACCTCTTCCAAAAGTAAAATCCCCTGTTGAATTGAATGATTTTAGACCAGTGGCGCTCACCTGTAGTGTGATGAAGTGCTTTGAGAAAGTTCTGTTAAGTCACTTGGTGAAACAGACCAGTATACATTTAGACCCCATGCAATTTGCTTACCGTGAAAACAGGGGGGGGGGGGTTGAGGACGCAGTATTGCTGTATTTGCAAAAGGCTTTTTCTCACTTGGATACAGCCAAAACGTATGTTATGTCAACCTTTATTGATTTTTCTAGTGCCTTTAATACACTTGTGCCGCATTTTTTGATTCATAAATTGGAGCACATGAATGTTAACCCACATATATTATTGGAGATTCATGACTTCCTATTAGGTAGGCCACAAAGGGTCAAGATGGGTCAAACTATTTCAGATATTCATATAATTAGCACCGGTGTGCCACTGGGGTGTGTCTTATCTCCATTTTGTTTTCGCTGTTTACCAGTGAATGTGTAAGTAGGGATGCTGAATGCTCGGTTATTAAATACGCCGACGATATGGTGATTACAGGGTACCTCTCAGGGGATAAGGGTACAGACCGTTACTTCTCTGTCATTGACAGGTTTGTTGAATGGTGCGATTCGCATTTTTGCAGTTGAATGTAATGAAAACAAGAGAGATAATCATGGATTTCCGTAAAAACAAAGCAAATGAACATACGCCAGTTGCCATCCATGGAAGCGTTGTTAAACAGGTTCCCGAATATAAATACTTGGGTACTAGAATAACCAGCAACCTTGACTGGTCACGCAACACGATTGCTGCGCATAAAGGCTAATCAACGCATGTTTTTCATTCGACAACTGAAAAAAATTCACTTGGACAACTCCCTTCTGGTCCCTTTTTTATAAATCAATTATTCAGTCAATACTTACATTTAATTTGATTTTTTGTTATGGTAATCTCACGAAAGCAAATAAAACCAAAATTGATCGCCCTCGTAAGACTGCTCAGAAAATAATTGGTCTAGAACTGCCCACTATCGAAAGTTTGTACAACGAAAGAATATTTTCTAAAGTTCAAAACATCATGAAAGATACAACGCACCCATTAAACAGACACTATAACTTCAACAAATCAGGGTTGCGCCTATGTATTCCCCGTAGCAACAGAGCTCGTTGTAAGCAGTCATTTGTTCCGGACTCCATTCACCTGTTTAATAGTAAAGTCTCAAGATAAACATGTGCATTTACCGTAGTGGGTAGATGACATATTGCTGATGTGTACAGGGCATTCTTTTATTTTATTTTGGTGTACGTACATTTTTGTCCAATTACCGTATATTTGAATTGTTTGTTCTTGTTACCTTGTAAATTTTGCTTGTACCGTTTCTGTACTTTTCCAGTGTGAAATGAATTTCCGTTTTACGGACAATAAATTTATCATATCATATCATATCATGTCGAAGGATTATCAGCTGAAATGATACACGCAACATTAGTTTGCTCAGGAACAATGTCACTTGCAATAAAAAAGTTAAATACGTAAGAAAGAGATTTGCAAATAGCTACCTTGCTGTCTGGTGTATAATGGGAGGTATACTATCAACACCGTAAGAGCATCATTTCTAGATTTTTTTATGACTGAAACTCCCAAAGGTCAGGTCGGCAACAAGGAGATATACTCGTTATTAAATATGTCGGGCAACTTTGAGAGAATAGGACAATGCCAGGAGGAAAATTTTGATCTCAGTTGGGACCAATACTGGTGAAACAGTCAGTAAATAAATTTGCTATTTCCACACTGTCAGTGGCATTTTCAAGCTTGTAGTATGGAGAATACATCATTTTTAAATTACCGTATGAAACAAGTTAGCTCCCAGATAATATCCTCAGTTTTAGTGATTTTTTGTTGACTTCCATAAACACATCTTAACTTGTTCCAGACTTTAAAAAAACTCTCGTTTGTTAAGAAGAGTAAGACACTTTACATCGTTTTGGTAGTGTTCTCATTATAGTATTAATGGACTGTATGATATCTCTTGTAATCCAAGGCTCACCTGGTTTGCTTTCTTTTACTTTATTCAGCGGACAATGTTTTTAAAACCTTATTTAGTAGAAAATGGCTATCCACGACCTCTTTCCGTTTATAATTACTTATTCTAAGTAGGCAGGGTTAATAGTGGTTTTTTTGCCCCCCCCCCAACACAAAATTTACCGTACCATATTTATGATCAAACAGGCTAGCGATAATGTGTTTGTGTAAAAAAGTAGACACTGAATTGTTGATTGCTGTTTTGAGACTTGTGTTTAGATTCCATATAATTTGACCCTGTGATTTATGTACGACGTAGAGTTTATGGTGATTTCTGCTATTCAATTCCCTGTGACACATTGTAACCTAAAGCCAGTATGGTTAGCTAACTAGACCATACAGTATTCCCTCAGATTAGACCAAAGATGTGTTTTATTAGAAAAACTTCTACATCTAAGTTGCTTGCACAGCTTCGCTTGACAATTTATATACCATCACTAAACGTACGTACAGAGCTAATGGGTAAGGGATAAAGATTACCCATGTGTTTGTTTCCTAATTCCTTAAGCAATAGGTACTGTTTCCTTAAGTACATTAATAGTTGTAACTAATCTTATTTGAAAATTGGAGAAAGTGTTTTTGCAGCTAAAGTGGTAAGAAATTATTTGCGTCAATGACCTAGAAGGTTAGATACGTTTGATGTTTTAAGTCGTACATTTTCGGAAATGTACAGCTAGCGACGCGTTGTCGTAAGGACCTTTTTTGAATTTTCAATAGTAATAACTGATCTTGTATAGACTCCAACAAAAGTTTTTCAATGCTCTTTATGAATACTGAAAAAAGCGAAAATTCAAAGATTTTGCAGGGAAGAAAAGTTGTAGACTACGCTTAAGTTGAACGAGGGAATCCAAATATCTAAGTTTTAGGGGAAGGGGGTCCCATCAATGGAGACCACCATTTAGAAAACTACGGCAACCGAGAGAGTTTTTCGTGAACATGAAGTGCACATGATTCAACACCCCACCGAATATTCTGTAAACTCAAATGGCACGATCAAAAGTCTTTCATCTACATTTCATGCAAGAAAATCAAGTAATAGTCTGTAATGAGAGTTGCACACCAAGACGATGAGTCAAATGTGACCAAGAAATCCATATCAGGTGGTCATGTATGACTATTTGCTCCATAGTATGTATTTTTGGTACTTATGTATATTAAATTTATCATATTATCGTACTTATTTCATAATGTTCATATACACACAATGCAAATTTTCAGTTCTTGAAAAAAGTAAAATAGTTAATGTTGAGGTTATAAACATTTACCAGATTTTATTGTAAGGCTTATAATTAAAGGTCTTGTTCATTGGGGATGAAGTTTTGCATGTTTTTCTTTCTTTTAAACTACGACAGATAAGAACTGCTTATTATGGTCAGGACGTATCAGAAAAATGCCGATTGTCGAACTTTCAAAGAGAAGTTTTTGCAAAAGGTAAATGTGAGTGAAGCTATATTGTTTTTTAAAACAACCCTAGGGAACAATAGGAGTAGTTAGGGACATTGAAATCAGCATACCATCTACATATCAGCTGTACGAGGATATTACGCTAACATTTAACTTGTGTAAAATGATTTTAGTTAAAGTGTGATAGCAAATTTTTGCAACTTAACGCTTGTTTTATGAAGAAAATACGTCTTGATAAACCAGAAAGACGCCAAATACCCAACTTACTATTTTAACGTCCATTAAAAGGCGTTTATGTCTTGCAGGAATTGTATTTTATGCATTAATAACCCCTGCAATATTAGGTAGTATATGCTTTGATAAACGTTGTAGGATCTTGATAGGGTGTTAGGATATTGTGGTTTGATAGGACGTGTATATCATTGTTTAATTCAAGACCATATTTTGAACAAAGTTAAATGTTGAAAGTGACAATGCCGCATATGATTGTACAACTACATCTAGATGAAGAACGACAAGGCAGAAACATGTATGTAAGCCGTGACATAGATGGTAAAGTTACATTGGACCAAATGCCTTATACATTATTTGTTTTCTTAAAGTTGGAAAAAGTCCCCTTCTCCAGACCCATGCACAGACTACTAAGTGTCTATAAACGATTACATTTGTAGTACAAGGCAATGCCCCCTCATCTAATAATAATCAGAACGTTTATATCCGCAACAATGCTTTCTGAAATTGGTCATGAAGTGTAAATGGCGATACTAACGAATTGTGCACACCGTACTTAGAGACTGAAAGATATATCATCGTTAGGAGTAACAATAAGGTTTATTGTTAATACGCAGAGAATTGAAGTAATCAGAGTTTTCTACCTATATATTTAGAGTTTTGGTTAAATTGATCTCGACTATGCGCTTAATTGTTAGTTTTGTCCTCTTTGCCGTAAAAGTGTGATCTTTTGACGGTGGTTGTGAATAGACAGAGTACTAAGTAAAAGACAACTTTTTTTGAATCAATTTTAACAAGATTTTAATTTTAAATGAAGATTTGTGGATTTAATGACTCCGGTGAAATGTGTGTACAAAGCTTGGCTTTAGTTCAAAATTTTATCTTGCAGTCCCTTCCTTCCATCATACGAACAAAATAATACTCTTTCTCAACGTTTTAAGAATACTAGAAAGTACACGGTCTCTTGTGTCCGTATTAACGTCACTTTTTAGTTTAGAGAAAGGTTACAAGTTAAAAGATTCAGTAAAGCACATCCTTGTCAATTGTTACAACATCTAGTTTACACGGAGGTAATTTATTTACAAAGGCAGTGTTGCAAGCTCAGAATGGGTCAAATATATACAAATTACCTAACTGGACAAAAAGGTCTTTTATCTTGAATTTTCATTGAAAGTTATACTTTTTACTTTTATTGAGAGTGCACTCTAGTCAACTATAAAACATATAACAGGAAAGCCTATCGGTGGTCATAGTGAAAGATGAACTGAAAAATGTACCTGAGAAGTTAACTTGTATTTCTTTGCTGTGCTTTTACAATCAAACGGTAGTTCCACTTGCCTACCAGGAATAGTTCAGCTTGATAAATAATTGTCGAAATTTTAGACTCAAATTCAGTACATGAAATGTTTTAATTTCAACACTGAAAGGAGAGAAATATATGGAATATTTTGGACTTCTAGTGACTTGGCGCCATTACGTTAATAGATCATTGTAATGAGCAAAACACATAATCTTTCTTATTCAATTCTCTGGTGCACTATTAATCTCATTTGAACCTTCAAATTGTAATTAATGACATTTACAGCAACAACAGAATTAATGTTACCTTATACCCCAAACTTACTTTTCAAATAATAAGAACTAGCCAACAAGTCGTTTTGCACAAGTTTTACAAGAAAAGCGGAGCATCGCTGTCAATTGCCATGAATGATATTGTAACTGGGAAATGATATAGGTAGGATCACTAGGCCAATTTTGAAGTGGGGCTGGGTTGGCTAATCATCGAAACTGCCCGATATGATAAAAAAATAAAAGATTATCATCCCAGTTCATTAAGTGGCCCAAAATGCTCAAGGCACAAAAAGGCTGGGGATAAAGTCCCCATAGCCCACCCCCAGTCTCCGCAGTGACTGAGTTTTACTGGTAACACGTTTTAATCCTATGGGGATGTTATCATGAGTTTTCCAAGACTACAAAAAGAAATGAAATAATACAATAATTTTTCTAACAGGGAACATAGACTGAGAGGATATCTATAAATGAAGAGATGAACAACTTTGGCTGAAACTAGATAATAAAGTAAACACTGATCCAAAAAAGTGAACAATACTGCAATTAGAGAGCAGAAGAAATATAAGCTCTCTAAATCACTTAAATCATAAATGCGCTCAGCACAGTAGAGATCTCGGGAGAGTTGGTCTTCTCAGCCCTTAATTACCCATGCAACTTAACTTTCATGTAGAATGCAATACGTTACTAATGAAACAAAGAATCCCCCATAGGTAGGAAAAGGAAGCCGGAAAGTTTATTAAATAATGATTCCCTTTATGAGAAACGGAAACGTTTCCTTTTGTTTGATCTAAGGAGAAGGGTAGGCAACTTAAACTGGGCAATATTAATTTTTATAGGTTAAAGAAAGGAAAAGCCAACAACAGTAGAATACAGACTCAAGATTAACATTGCCCTCAGTTCTAAGGATAATTTAGCATTTTACAATAATCGTAACAGTTTGTAATAAATATACTTTTGAGTTTGAATATATTTTGCGACTAATTGTCCAAACATCTTTGGACACGCTTGCATTACCGTCTAATTTGCTTAACAATACAAGATTGGTACAATAGGAAGCATTTAACTTGTCAGAACGATGTTTTTACTCCTCCGGCTACTAATTACCAAGACCATAAACCAATAACATATCTCAAATCTCTCAATATTTCGGATATCGGTGGACTTTACCTTCCTTCAGAGTAGCTGTACATGTTTCGGAAGGAGTGGGCAATGAGTATCTGTCTGGTTGCACCTTGTTATAAGTAGATATCTTGGTGAGAATTAGTCCCTACCATTTAAAGAGGTTTATACACCTTGTTTTATTGTCCTTTGAGGAACTACATGGGCAACTTAATTGCAGAGTGCATTTTTTGATCTTATGGTTAAAATAATTTTTTAGCACTACCTGCATACTAAAGTTGGTTGCTAGTGTACATGTTCAGTCATTAGCTGAGTGAGGTTCTCTTCAATCAGACTTACCAAGGGGTCCAAAATTCAAAAGAGATGTATTTCCGTGTAATGTCAACCAAAACTGCTACTGTAATGTCAACCAAAACTGCTACTGTGTTTCAGCTTTGTCCACAGCGATGGTTTCAAATACATGCGCTAATTAAGAGGTCTTACACGCTACCCATCAATCACTGATTTTTGCCCTCTTCCACTGACCAGAAGGCTACTGTCCTGAACAATAGAATTTGAAGCTCACTGTTTATCAAATAAATTCTTTCATAATATGTGTGTAATACATTTCATTTTGGTGACGAGTATTTGTCCATATATTGGGCATGAGATGCTTAAGTGATCTGCGAGATAAGTTCCACTTTATTTCCATTATCCCGTTGGATAATAAGGCAAACGATTCCTTTCAGTTACTGTACATTACTGGCGGGGAGTTAAGTTTTTGTATTTATTGAGGAAATTTTGTGTGAAGGCACTAATTCTGTTTGCAAGTCTCTTTAAAAAAGTGGCTGAAAAAGAAACTTAACGATCCCGGACGAAAACGGTCACAGCAAGTACAGGAAACGCATCTTAAATGCTCAATGCCGTCTGGTTAAAAGAAAGGGGAACTGACTACCACACCCGCTTTTGGGTAAGTTTTGTTCAGTTTCACTGTTCACCTTTGGAAACTTGTGTAATAAATAACTCGCATGTAACCAGTTCGGTACACAAATCAGTGGTAATATATCTATTATATTTAGGGAACATTAAAGTCTGTTTTTGTTATAATTTTACAATTGACGTAGTACAGTCTCAAAGTGTTTGCTTAAATTTAATTAATTCAACTTTTCTTGAACTAGGCACTCTATATTGATCTTTGTTATGATAAATTTCCCATACGTTTCTGGTCTCATATCATAAAGTCATACCGATACAATCGTCTAGCAAATGGAAATTTGTATTGTAGGTTCAGTGTCTAGTAAATGCTACCTTGGCAAAAGGAAAAAAGAACAGTCCTCTATCGATTTTGAACTTTTAATTGAAATTAAAAGTTGTAAGCTCATGCACTACAGCTCACATGGAAAAATAATTCTCCAGTTACTACTTTAATGACCCTGCATTAGAATAATCTATACCATAGTCCTTTTGAAATAGTTCTTAAATTCATTAATTTATTTTAGTACAAATATTCATTTAATGAATTCTATTTTCATTGCAAAATAAAAGGCGAAGAAATGGATAAACAGTGTAAAAAAGACATGACATATAAAAGATATATTTTTACGTGTTTTACTGTTAAGATTTCTATGTATCAACCCACGCTTGGAAAAGGTGAAATGTCTGCAGAGCTTAGGTTTCTCATTTCCCTTTAAAAGATTTGACATTTAGAAATGGACGGGTAGACGTTTTGCAATTAAAATTGAACATATGTTAGGGTGTCTCACGTCTGTAGTTCTTGTAGCTATGACGGCATTTTTCTTCTGAACCAAGTGTTACTTTAATAATTTATTTTTGAGTATTACGGTAGCAAATTGTTTATAAACAAGGGAAATCTAAAACATTTTACATAAAAACATCGCCTTTATGTGAACGGTTCTGAAATACTGTCATTCCAATTGACATTTTACAAGACATGAAGGGAACAGTCACATTTCAGATATATATATATTGTATTAAGGGAATAACAAATTTTGTAAGTTTTGGCCCTAAATATCGTTAATAATTTCAAAACCAACATTCTGTCAAAAACTCAAAACCTTACAACTTTCAGTGTGCTTAGTAATATCGTGTTACTATCTTAATAATTAAAATATCCAATTTCTAGTAATTCCGCTCGGGACGTAAGTGTATGTTGCATAGCAAGCAGGCTTTGGTTACTCACTAATTCTTTATGTCTAATGCATTTTTGAATAGCAAATAGCGTTTTCTTAATACAGGTTTGTGTTGAGTTCCGCTTATTCACTGTATTTCTGCATAAATCCTTTAAATTCAACAAAAAATCTTAATTCTGACAGATCCTACTACGGATAGCTTGAAGGATCGTTTTTTGTTAGAAGTAATTGACATTGAGAAATCATTCTTGTGGGGCATGTTAAACTCATTTTTCCTTTTACCGTCATGGGTAAATCTTACTCTCTACTGTATGAAATTTTCTTGTTGTAGCTGAAAGAGTCTTTACTCACAACCATAGACAAAAGTGATAACTGTTGCAGCTTCAATTCTTTCATCATGTCTAGCCTACTTGACATCAGTGTGATCTTTTCACTCTTACTTCTGCTAACAGATGGAATGGTTTCTTCGCAGCAATCGGTAAGTTCAAGTCACAGATAACTTTGACACAACTATACCTATGTGAAAATCGTTTCTGCTTTAAGCAACTCGTCAAGTCTCAGATAGAATTGTAAAAGTATTAGAAGCCATTTAGCCCACAAAAGCGATCATACAGAAAACGTAATTAATATTATCTCGCATTGTGCAATCTATCATTCAGTCAAAATCAATTAAAGCCTGTGCGGTGGTCTTAAGTGTGGGCATGGTGGCTGTTCTTTCAAAAAGTATTAAAGACTTGCTGTAAAATTACGAAAGGTAGAAAAGCTATCCAGAAGACTTAACATCTATCATGGCAGTTTACACAGGTGTGCCTTCTTGGAGTCATTATTTTGAGCAAATGACAGTGGTTCCACAATATTGTGACCATTCTTTGAAATGAAAGTATTAGGAAAAAATGAAAAATTCTGAAATTACAAGTTTCAAATATAAAGTAAGTTTTGCAACGATAGAGGGTTTCATTGGCTAAGAAGTTGATTTGTTTATCTGTACAACTTACAGGAAAAGATTTCTTAGATGCGTGTATGATTTACGGGGATTGGAAAGTTTTATACACCTTCTCTAGTGTTCAGAATAACCATTGTAATGGCATACTACAGTGCGACACTTAAGTATTTTGACGCTTTATCTATAACACTAACACCACTGCAATTTCTTTCAGGTTTATTATTTCTTCTACCAACAACCAGCTTACCCTAGAGATTGTAAAGAAGCGCTAGACTCTTGTCATTACCAAAGATCAAGTGGTGTTTTCGTGATTAAACCAGATGGTTACCAGAAACCATTTGAAGTATATTGTGACAACACGGTAGATTCCGGCGGTTGGACGGTACGTATGCATCATTATTTCTCACTACGTTAAATTTTCAGTTGAAAGAAACTTGTTTCCGGCATTGATGATATCATCGTTTTTATCACTGTAATTTTGAGGAAATTTTCTGAAGCCTGATATGTGAGGGCAGTCATTATTGATATGACACTTTTTCTGTTCATTTTTAAAAGTATTTTGAAAAATGATAAGGTAATCATTCTTTAACTTTTATCTTGTTTCAGATTATACTACGACGTCATGACGGATCAGTTACATTCCATCGTGACTGGCTGGATTATAAGCTTGGGTTTGGTTTCTTGTCGCAAGAGCTTTGGATTGGTCATGAGAAATTATCATTTCTGACAAATCAAAAGATGTATGAACTTCGAATAGATATCACTAACTCGAATGGCACATCTGGTTACGCTTTGTATACATTTTTCCGAACGAGTGATGACTTTAGTAACTACAGATTAACTGGCCTTGGCTTATATAGTGGAACACTGGATAATGGTGAGAATTTATTTATATTATTTTTATGTTTCAGACAATGTGCTTGAACTACGTCTCAAGAAGAGGCTTGTACCTTACAACCTTCACTGGTTGGGAAAGAACCTCTAACTCAACTTTTCGTAGAAGAGCAGACTTTTGTTTCGTCACCTGATAATTGAGCACTACAACAAGACACTCTTTGCATGTCTTTCTAGCGCACGTTGGGATTTTGTAAATTGCTATTGTCCCTAACCATCTGATGTGAAAATAAAAATATATCATCCACACAAACAGTAACACCCTAAATTTCATTTCAGTGTATACAGGAGAAAATTGTGCACATCAAAGCAAATGTGGCTGTGTTGTTGACGGTGTCCGAATCCAGGTTGGTAGCCTAAAGTTGTGATCATTTTTTAAAACCATGCAGTGAAACGATCAATGTGAATAATCCTTTAATCCTTTAATTTCGAGCATTATTGGTAAGTGCGTCCCCTAGTTAGTAGGTGACCATCCGTGTTTCACTTACAAGGTCATATTTCGAAGACATAAAAGGTGTTGATTCTTAATAAATTTTTTTCGCATTGTTGATAGAATCCATAATAAAGCATAACATTAACGTTGCCGAACGAATTTAATTTTCCACATTACTTCAGGAAAATATTTGAAATGAAGTATAGGAATCTGGCTTATTTATTGACGGGAACAAGATTCTTCTTTCTTGATTAACGAAACGAACGCACGTTTCAAAGATCACCCAGTGCTACGACGGGATTTACGTAATTATTGCGTTAAGTTCAAGATTCAGTATGTCAAGAATTTTCATAGGCACTAAATTTGTACACCAGTTTTTAATGACACAATTACAAAAAAATACCTAAAGAAAGGAATGCTTTTTTATCGTTAGGATGGAAGAACTCATATGTTCCCTGGATGTAGGAAGAGTTGTTCCTGTTTTAACGGTCAAGAGTTTTGTGATGACAATTACCAGTGTCCTACAAATGAAATTTGTCAATTCCAAAACAACTTGTATCAATGTCTCTGTCAAGCTGGATTTACACGAGTTGGAGGTACCTGTGAGTCCATCTGCTCAGGTAATGAAGTATACGGAACTTGCACCTGTGAGGCATCTTGCGGGGACCCTCAAGGCTGTATACTGTGTACTCCAGGTGAACAGTGTTACTGTCCTGATGGGTATTACCTCAACGGACAAGATTGTGTACTACAACAACAGTGCGGCTGTCTTGTCGACGGAGTTTTTATTCCGGTTTGTAAATTTCGATGTAGATAATCTCATTTATAGACTTAAAACTATACTGCTTTTATAATGTTGGATTGTACCAATAATTGGTGAATTATCCGTTTGCCAACTGTCCATCTGACTCGTTGTTATTGCCACCATAGAGTTTGTTAATTGCCTACTAATTTGCAATAAATTCAATCTAATGATGTCAGTTGACTAATCCCAAACAGTTAAGACAGCGTGACTGAACGCATTTTTTTTTGAACGTATTTAATAACATATGAACGATCACAATACTGCTTTTAAAGGCTACTCCTGGTTTCTTATCGATACAATTTTTCGTTTTCTCTGTCTTTGAGGGTAAAATCTAGGGAACGTTTTGTGAGAGTGACCCTACAAATTCTGTGTTGTTGATTGATTATAAAGTTATCCTAAATTTTTGTGTCAACTTTAGAAACGGATTTAACAAAGAATCAAAAATTTATATTTTCAAATGACAAACATTTCTCTAAAAAAAGTAAGTGTGATATGAATCAATACATCACAGGTACTAACGTTTTTCATTCACAATTTTTTTGCAGGAAGGACAGTTTCGCATTTTACCTGCTTGTACAAAAAGTTGCTCTTGTTTGAACGGTCAAGAGTATTGTGATGACAGTTACCAGTGTCCTACAAATGAGATTTGTCAATTCCAAAACAACTTGTATCAATGTCTCTGTCAAGCTGGATATACACGAGTTGGAGGTACCTGTGAGTCCATCTGCTCAGGTAATGAAGTATACGGAACTTGCACCTGTGAGGCATCTTGCGGGGACCCTCAAGGCTGTATACTGTGTACTCCAGGTGAACAGTGTTACTGTCCTGATGGGTATTACCTCAACGGACAAGATTGTGTACTACAACAACAGTGCGGCTGTCTTGTCGACGGAGTTTTTATCCCGGTTTGTAAATTTCGAAGTATATGATCTCATTTATAGACTTAAAATTATTCGGCTTTTATAATGTTGGATTGTAATAATAATTGGTGAATTATCCGTTTGCCAACTGTCCATCTGACTCGTTGTTATTGCCAACATAGAGTTTGTTACATGCCTACTAATTTGCAATAAATTCAATCTAATGATGTCAGTTGACTAATCCCAAACAGTTAAGACAGCGTGACTGAACGCATTTTTTTGAACGCATTTAATAACATATGAACGGTCACAATACTGTTTTTGAAGGCTACTCCTGGTTTCTTATCGATACAATTTTTCGTTTTCTCTATCTTTGAGGGTAAAATCTAGGGAACGTTTTGTGAGAGTGCCCTACAAATTCGGTGTTGTTGATTGATTATAAAGTTATCCTAAATTTTCGTGTCAAATTTAGAAACGGATTTAACAAAGTATTAACAATTTATATTTTCAAATGACAAACATTTCTCTAAAAATAGTTATTGTTATATGAATCAGTACATCACAAGTACTAACGTATTTTATTCACAATTTTTTGCAGGAAGGACAGTTTCGTATTTTACCTGCTTGTACAAAAAGTTGCTCCTGTTTGAACGGTCAAGAGTTTTGTGATGACAATTACCAATGTCCTACAAATGAGATTTGTCAATTCCAAAACAACTTGTATCAATGTTTCTGTCAAGCTGGATATACACGAGTTGGAGGTACCTGTGAGTCCATCTGCTCAAGTAATGAAGTATACGGAACTTGCACCTGTGAGGCATCTTGCGGGGACCCTCAAGGCTGTATACTGTGTACTCCAGGTGAACAGTGTTACTGTCCTGATGGGTATTACCTCAACGGACAAGATTGTGTACTACAACAACAGTGCGGCTGTCTTGTCGACGGAGTTTTTATCCCGGTTTGTAGATTGCGATGTATATAATCTCATTTATGGACTTGAAGGCATTTTTCAGTGGCTTTTCACAAGGGTTTCATGTGAAAGGGAAAGAAATTTCAGTTCATACCCTTGAAATTTCGTAGTAAACCTCTTTTCCTAACTCTAGATATCTAATATTAAAGACTATTTATTTTTGTAAAAAAATACCTCCAGTTCTCATCAAGGTCTCAGAATGTTGTGTAAAGTGGGCACATTGCCTCAGATTTCCTTTGTTTTCCTTTATAATTGCATGTCCTGTTGTCCTTGAAATTTGATACTGTTGGAATGTTTGAATATCTTCCCATCTAGGTTTGGAATAAATCTACACCATATGTACGGCATAACAAACAAAGTTGCTAAATATTCCCTACAACAGTGTCATATCTTAAAGAAATTAAATACTTTGTCAAATTCATGTGCCGCGATGATATCGCAGATTTCCCATAATGCACTTTATCTTGAAAAAATTGCAATTATTTGAAATTAGTATCTTCCAAACACTACAAGCTATTGAGATGCCGTTTTCACCTCCTAAAAGAGAAAAGTTTTCTGCATTTTTTGAAATCATTGGTTTTTGTCACTGGCAAACCCCTTTAACATGATTCGGTTTTTATAATGGTGGATTGTAACAATAATTGGTAAATTTTCCCCTATCGTTGTTTGCCAACTGTCCATCTGACTCGTTGTAATTGCAACCAAAGAATTTGTTAAATTCCTGCTCATTTGCAATACTAAATTCAGTCTAAAGATGTCTGTCGACTAGTCCCAAACACTTAAGACAGCGTGACTGAACGCATTTTTTTTAACGCATTTTTTTAACGTATTTAATAACATGAACGTTCACAATACTGCTTGTGAAGGTTACTCCTGGTTTATTAACGATGCAATTTTTCGTTTTCTCTATCTTTGAGGGTAAAATCTAGGGAACGTTTTGTGAGAATGACCCTACAAATTCGGTGCCGTCGATTGACTATAAAGTTATCCTAAATTTCCGTGTCAAATTTAGAAACGGATTTACATCATTTCAACAATTTATATTTTCACTTAACAAACATTTCTCTAAAAAAGCTAGTGTTATATGAATCAGTACATCGCAAGTACCAATGTTTTTTATTCACAATTTTTTGCAGGAAGGACAGTTTCGTATTTTACCTGCTTGTACAAAAAGTTGCTCTTGTTTGAACGGTCAAGAGTATTGTGATGACAATTACCAGTGTCCAACAAATGAGATTTGTCAATTACAAAACAACTTGTATCAATGTCTCTGTCGAGCTGGATATACACGAGTTGGAGTTACCTGTGAGTCCATCTGCTCAGGTAATGAAGTATACGGAACTTGCACCTGTGAGGCATCTTGCGGGGACCCTCAAGGCTGTATACTGTGTACTCCAGGTGAACAGTGTTACTGTCCTGATGGGTATTACCTCAACGGACAAGATTGTGTACTACAACAACAGTGCGGCTGTCTTGTCGACGGAGTTTTTATTCCGGTTTGTAAATTTTGATGTAGACAATCTCATTTATAGACTTAAAACTATACTGCTTTTATAATGTTGGATTGTAACAATAATTGGTGAATTATCCGTTTGCCAACTGTCCATCTGACTCGTTCTTATTGCCAACATAGAGTTTGTTAATTGCCTACTAATTTGCAATAAATTCAATCTAATGATGTCAGTTGACTAATCCCAAACAGTTAAGACAGCGTGACTGAACGCATTTTTTTTAACGTATTTAATAACATATGAAAGGTCACAATACTGCTTTTGAAGGCTACTCCTGGTTTCTTAACGATGCAATTTTTCGTTTTCTCTAACTTTGAGGGTAAAATCTAGGAAACGTTTTGTAAGAGTGACCCTACAAATTCGGTGCCGTCGATTGATTATAAAGTTATCCTAAATTTTTGTGTCAAATTTAGAAACGGATTTAACAAAGAATAAAAAATTTATATTTTCAAATGACAAACATTTCTCTAAAAAAGCTAGTGTTATATGAATCAGTACATCACAAGTACTAACGTTTTTCATTCACAATTTTTTGCAGGAAGGACAGTTTCGCATTTTACCTGCTTGTACAAAACGTTGCTCCTGTTTGAACGGTCAAGAGGATTGTGATGACAGTTACCAGTGTCCTACAAATGAGATTTGTCAATTCCAAAACAACTTGTATCAATGTTTCTGTCAAGCTGGATATACACGAGTTGGAGTTACCTGTGAGCTTATCTGCTCAAGTAATGAAGTATACGGAACTTGCACCTGTGAGGCATCTTGCGGGAACCCTCTAGGTTGTATACTCTGTACTCCAGGTGAACAGTGTTACTGTCCTGATGGGTATTACCTCAACGGACAAGATTGTGTACCAAAAGATCAGTGCGGTTGTTATAACAGTTTCGACGATTCCATACTTCAGGTTAGTCGGCTTGAAATAAACTCTCATACCTTTTCATATCCACAGTTGTCTTTGACGTTGAAAATTCAACGTAAATATGTTTTGTTTGCAGGGATTATCACTTCATGTGCACAAACGTTTTAAATAATAGGCCTAGTTATGTTACATCCAGCATATAATATTTGGTATATTTGTCTGAATCTTTGCTAAAGTAATTCTTTTACTTGCAGTTTAGTCTCGAATGAGTGAGGGTTAAACCTGGTGATGAAATGTGAAAAGAGAATTTTTTCATACAAATATCCTACTTGTACCTTCTCCCTTCCAATACGATACAAGATGGTTGCATGTGTCAAAGATCATTCAGCGATACCATTGGCATGACTGAATGCAATGTAAACTGCATGGAAACCTGCTTCCGTATTGGATGTTTTGTCCATAAAACGGAGTTTAATTATTTTGGTAAGAAACGTACGGTGCTCTTCTCAGTTTTTAAAATTACCGTTATAGCAACTCGAGGAGACCTCTCAGCATTTATCTCTTACTTTGGTTTAGTTTGCGTAAAATGTAGTGATTTGTTAAGATAAGAGAGGCATTCTATGTTATCACTTGCGATGTCAATAACAATCTGCCCTCGTTTATTCTTTGCAATGAAAGAACGGTGAAACATATGTGGACTCGGACTGCTCACAGGAGTGTACCTGTAATAACGATCAATTTATCTGCACCAACTACGGATGCAGCCTTAACGCTGAATGCAGGGTACAAGACGGTGAGGGACAGTGCCATTGTAAGGAAGGTTATAGCGGTAACGGTGAAACCTGCACTACGATGACGTACACCGATTGTTACGATGTATATCAAGCAGGTCAAAGACAAGATGGCGTCTATAGTATTCATCCATCAGGATGGACAGGATCCTCATTTGATGTCCCTTGTAACATGACGATTGATGGAGGAGGGTGGACGGTAAGATTCTGTTTATCAGATATTAAGAATATAACATTACCTTTACCAGATATGTAAGACATCCTTTCTAACTTAATAACTACAAAGCGCTACGTGTTTAAAAAGTCCACATTGTTTTTCTATTAGGTCTTGCAAAGACGCGTGGATGGTACAGAAAGCTTTGAACGTAACTGGGACGGATATAAGACCGGATTTGGGGTGCCTGGTCCAGAATTTTGGCTCGGAAATGATAAAATACATTTTATTAGCAATCAAAGAAACTACGAACTAAGGATGGATATGGTAAACCTGGATGGAGATGCATATTTTGCTAAATACAATATGTTTCGTATAAGAAGTGAAACTTCCAACTATCAGTTGGAGCTTGGAACTTACGATTCAGCGAGTACAGCAAGTAAGTATCGCAACCGTTAGGGATAGGTGCATGTTTATTATTTAAAAAAAAATGCAGCCTAAAATGTCATAGCACTTTGGTAACTGCATAGAGCGCCTTTGAATTTATCTCAGTTTCCGACAGCAAGTAAATGTAATTTTAAGCCCAAGCAAAGTTGCTTAATACTTTGCTATGGGGGCCTCTTTCAATTGGTAACTTTCCACTACTCCTCTGTATTTATTTCAATTTTTGATAGCAATGCCTGAAACATTTGAAAGGAATGCTGTTGCATCCAAGACAAAAAAGAGACTACGATAAATCAATTAAAAGTATTTTAAAGAGCTTGACTTACGCAATTAATATTTATCAAGTCAGTTGTTAGAAATTGTGGTACTGACAAAGAGTTACTGCAAGAAAAAGTACCAAAACTTTCCGTTTGCCGAGTAAAAATACGTCATTCGGGTCCTTTAAATCCACCCGATTGTGTTAGGGCGAACGAGATATAAGGGTAAGTCATTTTGGCCAGGGAAACGTTCAAATTCTCTTAAATCAAAATGGACCATATTGTGACTCCATGAAAGAGCAAACAGTCAAAATTGCTCCTAAGAGGCCTTATTAAGGCCGATTCATACTTGAGTATAGCTCTGTAAAGGAATGGAAGTTAAATTGTGTTCAACTCTGAGATATGTCCGTGGTTGGCTCGGAAGAGCAAGGGATGACCATATAATGATGGTTGTTATGACTTTATAGCCCGTGAAAATTTGTAGCATGAAAGGACCTCAACCCCGATATTCGAGATAACCACAGCTTGATTTGATCATTTTGAACGCTTCTATTGCCATTGTAATGGACTATACTGAATCTCGATTTAACAGTATACAGGCCAACTATGCACATAGCAATAGGTTACCAACAGTACATATTTTAAGGCGCAAAATTAAAATTTTGTCATAAGCTTGTCAGGGAAGTTATTATTGACAGGCAACCAAATAGTACAAAGGCCCAAAATGTTAATTGGAATCTTAAATTGTCAGTAAAATTTAAAGTTAAAAAACAGTAAAAAGTACGTGGTACTTTTATTATTATAAACTACGTTCGACAGCAAAACTTTTAGCACGTAAAACCGAAAGTCACTGAGATGTTTGTGGGGTTACCGTAACACCGTAACAAATCTTTAGATAACCACTAAAATATTTAACTTTTGTCTTATTAAATGACCCAAGAAATACAAAAGAAACTTTCTGACCCATCAATATCATTTTATAAATTAAGGCATTCCGGCTATTTTTTGTTTGTTTGTTTGCTTGTTTGTTTTTAAATTTTGCCAATCTAGCAAAAATTACAAAAGCAAACGCACGCGTTCACTAATGCGTTGTACATTACTCATAACCGTCTTACCCTTACTTGCATCACAGCAGAGTCCATCAATAATGAATGCTCATTTTAAAAACGAACAAGCCTGTCTCTCTTTCATTTACTCAGGTTTTGATGCCATGAATTATCATCGGGACCAGTTCTTCAGTACTTCGGACAGGGACAATGACCGTAATAGTGGTAACTGTGCAGCTTATTATCGTGCTGGCTGGTGGTACAACAGTTGTTACAATTGTAACTTTAACAGACCGAACATTGGAACCGCTACTTATCCTGCTCCTTATTGGTATTATCTTCCTGGAAGCAATTATCTTATGTACACAGACATCAAAATTCGCCCGGTTTAAGCCATATTTTTAATTTTAAAGTTTCAACATGACAAACTAACGTACCTTTTCGCCACCAACTTCTTAATCCATGAAAGTTTGTGATTGAGGCAAAATCTTATCAACCTGCTACCTATGGGTGACATGTTTCCATGCACGATACATCTCAGAAAAATTTGTAGGAGCACCCATGTATGCAACGGAACCTTAAACAAACAAACATTTCTGGATTTAGTTTTTCAGTTGCAAACGTCAATTACAGTATCCAAACACAATGCTTTATCTAACGTATAGCACGTTTTATTCAAATACAAATGTAAAACTACAAAGATGAGAGTTATATATTCATTTAACATTTGATAATTAAGGCTAATTATGTGCTTAATGTAGCTTCCGCTAAGAGATACAAAATATAGCAGGTATCTATTTCACACGATGTATTCACGTCATTCAAACTGTGATATCTTGTTGGATGTAAAGGCTTGGTAATAAATCAAGTAATGTTACTTGTGAACCTTGTGACAAAAGCATCTTTGCGTGGCTTTTACACACCAGGTTTTATTTTCATTGTTAAATTATCTTTGGCAAACCTCGAATAAGACATTAAACCTTCAAGAGAAAACGAAATTTATTTTCATTATTTACTGTATAATAATTCATGTTTTGAACGCAACGTTTGTAAACTAGAATGATTAATCTTAAAAACAGACTTTGGAGGTATATCATTAGAAAATTTCCCCGAGAGAAGTTAAGCTTCCTCTAGTCCGCTATTGTGGATACTTTATTTACAATAAATGAACTCAGCTTTGTCCGTCCGAAGTGAGTGGTTATCCAGAAAATAGAACGGGTAAACGTAGAGGAGTTATTGGATCTGAAAGTGCTTTCCATCAGTTGTCTTAGATGAATACCTACCAGCTTAGGGCTGCATATATTTGCCAAAAAGTCCTAGGCAAATGATGCATGACCATCGAAAGAAAGTGAAGATTATACCGATTCTACATTTAAATGATTTATACTCAGAATATTCAAACAGGTGGTTAGGGCATGTTAACCAATCTCTCCAGCAAAAGAATTCGAAACGCCCAAGTAATTATTTGGAAAAATTTTAGCTTTCCGCAAGTCATTTTAATTGATTGTTCCAAAATATCAAACACACATCCTTCGTCTTTGCTCATTAGTTAGACAGGCGAACATTGTAACATATGGAATGTAACTTGTTGGCGTAACTCATTTATCAAATGCCAAATGAAGGCAAATTTCGTCTCAAAATTCGGATGCACTTTAAAGACAGCTCGAAAAGGGTCTTGTTTCGATAAGACTCATGCAATCCTTACCGTCACAGACGACCCAGTAACAACAAAAATAATGAATAAACACGCAAATAGTCCAAGGTATTTATTAGAAAAGTTTATTTTAATATAATAGCTTTAACAAGATAGTAAAATTATTCGATTCCATTCGGCATATTCAACACACATTATATATCTATGAGTATATTCCTTCGCCAGAGGTGGAAAAGGGAAATTACAGGGTGTGTGAAATCCCCGTCCCAATCCTCCTTTACACCTCTGCCGGCGGCCCACAACGATGATAGGTTTGGTCAGAAGGAATACTTACAATTAGAACAACAGATAGAAGAAGGAGGTGAGTCCTTCATTCGAAGGTGAGACGACAATGTAATCAAGTGTATGTACGTATGTAAAGTTAGAGTTAGATGAGGTTTTACGGCTCAGTTTCTAACCAATTGATTTAGGTCGGGCCAGCCACGGCCTTTTTGCCAGTTGTGGCTCGTAGGCTTGTTTTCCCTTCTCCATTTCTTATGCTGAACACCAAACACAGTGGCAGTATACGTTTCTTTTTTAAAGTATCCGGTAGGACAGAAGTTACGTATTACATATGTGTGATGGTGCAGGCGCGTGTCCAGGATTTTCAGCAGGGGGGGGGGGGCAGGCCTGAGGTCGAAGTTCTTTGCACGCACCGATGGTGCACGCGCACGGTGAAGGTCCTGGGGACTCAAGGCGAAGGGTCAAGAATTGGTATTAACTAATATTTAGAATAAAATGTGGGCTAATTTTAATAATCAAATTTAGTAGATAATAAAGAAGAGTAGACTCGAGACTCACCCACCGAAAACAGTGGCTACATAATCTTTCCGGTACTGGAGCGGTTCCTGGAGACTGTGGATTCCTGCAATCCTCTCGAGTTACGTTTAGTCCGTAATATTATAAATAAGCTACACTGGAAATACTAGATGCTTCTATATACAGCACGGTGAACTATTAAAATGCCTCCTATGGCTGGCGTGTGCACGTGCAAAGATACTATTTATAACTACAACGGTAATGCTAAATACTACGCTGCTCGGTCTGGGTAGCTGTAATACTACAGCCGCCCAAAACCGAGAACCTACTTGCAGTTCACGAAAAGAAGCTTCGCTGAATGTATAAGTTTGATGTTGTTGTATCCACGTAGAAAATCAATTAAAGTTAGAAGTTCTTTTGCTAGGAAATCTGACAAATGAACTCCCCTAAAAAATTTATGGGAGTTTGTTTCTGACTGTGTTACTTACAAAATATGATCAATGTTGCACATGTTTTTTGTAGGCAATGAGTTGAATTTGGAGACTGTGCAAAATTCAAGGCTATTCAGGGGCGGATCCAGGATTTCTGAAAGGGGGGGGGGGGGCGAAGTTGTTCGACCTATGATTGAGGGCACTATACCATCTAAGCGGAGCGCCACCTTCGGTTGGCGCGGAGCGTACAAGAAAATTTGAGATTTTAATACATCCCAGATCGCCGGAAATAGCACTTGTCAGGCTTGATAGCAACCATCAAGAAGATCAATTTTTGTGAACAAAATGTAAAGTTTGATTTTATTTTATCACACATTTCTGTGAGGACGGATTAGCTCAGCTGGTGTGACTTTTGGTCCAAGGTTTGCACGTTTGAATCCCGTTTTACTCAGTGGCGTATCGAGGATTTCTCTCACGGGGTCATACAGTGTGTTGTGTGATCGCCGGCCTGGGGGAGGGGTCTAAGGGGAGGAGTGTCCCCCTCCCCTTTGAAAATTTTTGAAAAATTAGGTATCTTTACATGCAATCTGGTGCCACATATGCTACCTTTTGAAGTAAAATCTGTGTTAAAAAATTTACGTATTTTAGGAACTAAAAAAAAAAAAAAAAAATCGGCATTAGTGGGGAGGGCATGGCCCAATGGCCTCCCCCCAGTGTACGCCAATGCGTTTACTATCTAAGCGGAGCGCCACCATAGGTTGGCGCGGAGCGTTCCAAGAAAATTTGAAGTTTTAATACATCCCAGATGGCCGGAAATGGCACTTGCCAGGCTTGATATAGCATCCCATCCCAACTGATGCCCACTGCTCGTAAGGTATTTTTCGATTGGCTGATGGTATTGTATCGGTATTGTATCGTATTGATTGTATCTAATCATGTGTAGTAAGAGAGCATGCGTGTGAACGTCCCAATCGACGTTCAAACTGATCTGCTGTGCGCTATGACTCCCATAATTTTGAGAAATATATAGAATTACACCCAAAAAAATTAAGGCATTCAGCAAATCTATTTGTTCAGTTGGCATCATTTTAGTGGATAAATCAAGGCTCATGAATGTTGGATGACCAAGTTATGATTTTTTTTAAACTGATCAGTTATTACAAGGAACGGACTAGTTTTAACCTTCAAAAAATCTTAAGGTCGGCGCGAGCAGGGGGAAGTCCGGACCCCCAGGACCCCCTCCCCCACCTAGGACACGCGCCTGTGGTGTGTGCGCGTGAACGTGGGTGTACCCAGTGGCATCGCCAGGATTTGGTGATTGGAGGGCACCACAAATGACATCGTAATAGCACCTCAGTCCCCCCCCCCCCACAAGTCGGTGTAAATTGTACCTTTTTATGCGTCCCTGCGATTGAATACAGCGGTAAGGTGTCCCCCCTCCGCTTTGAGAATTTTTTCGAAATTTAAGGTTGCTTAGAGGAAAAATGATGCCACCTTTGGGATGTTTTTTGAACTGATCATAAATGGCTGAAAAATATCCATAATTTAGGGAATTCCAATTTTTGGTTAGGTAAAGGAAAAGAGTATGCTTTCAAAGAGGAGAACACGTTGCCAACAAACCTCCCGAAGCTCACCCCCTTTAGGTTACTTTATTGACTTCTATTCGGGAAAGTTTTGACGCAAAAATACGGGCGTGGAGTCCACAGAAACATTCTTGGACATTTATGAAAATTTCTTTTGCTTCATTGTGCATTATGAAAGGGTATCTAAGGCTGGCATACCCTGGTATAGGGCCTCCTCGAAGCTCTGGATTAATTATATAAAATGGAACACTGGCATGATGCTTATTACCTGACATCCAAATGATACTATAAAGTATGATGCCTCACACTTTACAACTATCGTATTTTCAGCTTCGGCGTCCAGCCATGGGGAATGGGAGGGAGAGTATAGCTGCAGGGAGGTGATATTAGACCTCCATAATTGGTAAAACAAAAGTGGTTAAGGACTAAAATGCGCTTTTCAGAATGTTTTTTCGTCGTAAGTGTATTACCAATCACAATCTATACCGGAAACGGCTGGGATCGTAGCGCTCGGTATATTTATTTTCAAAAATGTACAACGGCAAATAATTACTTTAAACCTTATACATCATGCTACAAATTAGATTGAAAATTCCCACAGGCCCCTACAGAGGATGGAGATGTACTTCTGTTTTTCGGAAGTGTTGTGATCAGAATAGTTGCATATATTATAACCTTAATAATGGTCATGAGATGGAGTGCAAGCCGTGAAGAATGGGCGCAGAGCGTGCCGAAATTTTGCAACATATAGGATTACCATGACAAAACCTGCATTCATGCTTTGCATCAAGACACTTTCAATTCCCAAACACACGTATATGCCAATCACAAAGCCAGCTTTTTACCTGAGAATTCGTAAACAGGTTTCAACGTTTTTCTTGCTGTGTTTCCGCGGGAATTGCTACAGGAAATTATTAATAATAAGAACAAATAATATTGAGGTAAGGTTTGAAGCGCGCGTAGCGAGGGAAAATTTTGATAGTTCGAGAAGGAAACACACCTCCCCCTAGCCCCTACAAAAATCTATATCTAGACTTCTCGGATCATTTTAAAATTTTCAAAAAAGAAAAAAAAAAAATCTGAAATCGATTGGGAGGCACGCGCCGCCTACATCTCCGTGTCGGCGCCACTGTGTGTGCTTGTGTACATGTGTGGGAAGGTTTTTTTGTGCCCGTCGACGCAGTTTTGACATGGATTGATGCACAGTTAAAATGACAACACTCAGCAGACCACAGCTCTTGTTTTATTGAGTGGATAAAGCAACCTAAAAATTTCATTATTCATACATGGATGTGATACTTAACACTTAACGAATGAAACAACAAACATATCTCATTACTGTGTCTATCAAATATTTCCATAAACTACAAACTGACAAGTAGGTCCCACAGTAACCGAAACCCACCCTGCGTATATCTTAAATACTAAGAAGAATTAATGTTTGCTTTATTATGTTTGGCAGTCTGTTTTACGAAAAAAGGAAGCTTGTTACAACGTAAGGCAACAATAGGGTATCTGAAATACTGAAATTAGTGTACGCTCTCATAGGTAATTATGAATACATTAAAAGATTAAAACGGTACGTTTTTCCTAAAACTTAATTTTTTCCTAAAATTTCATCTTTTCCTTGCTACTCCTCTCGAGCATACTCTGCAGTTAAGGAATTGAAAAAAGATATAAAAAATGCATTTGCAGTTTGATAATACCGACCGTTCTCACTAAAGTTTAAAACATACTTTTGGGGTTTACAACTGAATGCTACACGCTTGAGAAATAACCAAAGCCAAACATTTATCTCTATGACCAAACGTTATACATTAAGTCTACGCAAAAGCAAACGAAGCAATGGGAGGGGGGGGGGGGATATGCCCTCCCGATACGAGCAAAAATAGCGGATACATTTGGGAAAATGAGGCAGCCAAAAACATAAATAATGCTCTTTTGCAACCGACACCGCGGTATAAAAATTCTAGCAATTTGGTCCAAAATTCTAAATTTGGGCAAAAATTACCCCTGACCCTCAGAAATATTGAACCCCGTAAGCCTATGGTTGTATGAACCTGAAAAGTATATCAACATACACGAGGATAACAAATATTGTAGTTCTTTAAATAAGAGTTCTTCTCTTAGTCTTGCATAAATATTTGTAAATGAAAAAAGAATGATCCCTAGAATTGATTCTTACCATATTGCCGAATTCTAACCGAATGCATTTTCGAAATCTGTTCATAGGGTGCAGCAGCATTAAAAATCATATTAAATTAAGCCCTTTATACTACAATGCAATGATGATTCAGTCTAGAATCCTGTTAATGTATCATGCTGCCTTTTACGTATTCCTTTTATTAGTAACTTGCCTACATAAAACAAGGTCGATGTGCAAAGCCTAAAATTGTTTAAAAAAATGTGTATTTGCATGCTTTGGGGAACTTCTATGTAACTTAGTGTATTTTCATCACCAGTGCACACCAGGGATGGCGCTAGGATTTTCCTGACGGGGGGGGGGCAGCGATCCGAAGCCCCGGCAGCCTCAATGCCTTCAAAGGGTTGGTGAGGGAGGAAAAAAACCCATGTACTATACCATGCTATTGCGGGGCATATTTTGAATAAAATTTCTGTATATTAGAGGAATATAGATCCGCGCTGGTTTCATGTTTTTCCCGGAATCTAAACTGTGAAACTGCAAAACGAGCGAAGCGCGCGCTGCAATTTCACAGTTGCAAACTTTTTTGGATAAGCCTACACTAAAAAGAATCTGTACTATTTAAAGCTTATATAGGTCAATTGTACGGGCAGTTGGGCCCTATCGGGTATTACTTACATTGTACTTTCCTCTAGTCACTAGTCGTACCGCACCACAGACACAAAAGAACATTTAAGTAGGTTTAGCGAAATGAGATGAAATTCCCAATATTTACATAAATCTATGACTTATTTAGTTACTTGAAAAGGTGGAAAGGTCTTGACTATATTTAGCTATAAATAAGGGAACTGAGGATAAGACACCATGCTGACATTAGCTCTCAGTGAATTGTTTGTAAATTATACTGTTTTTTGAAGGTAACTATCACACTTTGCAAACTTTTTAGGTGGGCACCGCGCCCTCCCATGCCTCTATGGCGAGCCGCTGAAGGATCAACGTACAGCCCTGAAGTGCCATGGGGCAAAGATAAAAACAGGCAAAGTTAGTGTATGGTTTTGTCTGTCTGTAGGCCGCACCGGTTTTATTTTATTGGCTTTCAGTGATTAGTTTAAAAATCAAACTGTTTTTGAAGATAACTATCACGCTTTGCAAACATTTTAGGGGGCACTGGGCCCTCCCATGCCCCTATGTTGAGCTGCTGAAGGACCAGTGTACAGCCCTGAAGTGTAATGGGGCTAAGATAAAATGAGGCAAAGTTATTGTTTGGTTTAGTCTGTCTGTAGCCCACACCATTTTTATGTTCACTGTCCCCTCTTAGTCCTCTAAAGTCACGAAAGACTAATCGGGATCAGAGTTTGCTACTAAACCTTAGTTTACTCTTCGAATCAAGGAAGGAGTGCCTGGAGCATCATTCAGTATTTTACTACGAATCATATGAAGTTAAAACACTACGTAGGCATTAAGAACAGTCCTGCTTAATAAGCGACTTGATGTATAACCCTTTACGGTTCCAAACTGAGTAACAGGACTTGTTTTTGGCGTACGAACGAACAAGCCAGTCGAACAAGCATTACTAAGTGACCTGCAATCGTTTTGATTCTAGATCGCGAAGAAATTTTACGAAGGAGGGAGTGACGGCTACAAAACACAAAAGGACAATAAAAAATATTGTATGTCATAGGCACGTCGCTTTTCATTAAGACGGGGGTATTTAAAAATGTTGTAATTTATTGCTAAATGCACAATAAATGAGTCATGAGATGTGATAAGAAAACGAACACATCACAGACAGATAATACATCATACCTTAATTGGATTTAATTTTCTTTTGTCAAAATGTGGTATTTATTAGTTAATTGCGTTCAGATTCTACACACATGAGAAATATACCTCTTTAGAAGTGAGTATGAAGAAGTCAAAACAACAAAAAGCATATGCATTGTCCGTCGCAACTATTTTTCAAACTAAGTTGTAAACCAATTTCTAACTTAGGATTAGTAATATAAAGAGATAAGTACATTTTAAACGTTAATTTCTTGTACAACGACTGTAATCAATAGAGCCTTATAAAATTACCATAATTGTTACATTTTGCAAACAGGAATTAGACATACTCCATCATACTGTCAATTTGAACGGAATGAAATCATTATCGGAACATTATACCAAATTAAAATTTCGAAATAGTGGTATTCCTACAAAAAATGAATCTAATGATTGCATATACAAATGCTAGGTAAAAGTGGTTTACAAGATTCCTATCAAGATTAAACATTAAGCCTTGCAGACTTTGTTTGCACCGCAGATGTCAAGTTCTCATAGGATGTGTTTTGGTGAGACTCTAGGAGACTTAACATGTATCTAAATTAGTTTAATTTTTTTTGTTTTTAATGCGTCAGTGTTGTCACTTTCGTAGACGAAACGTAAGTCTTATGTCTGTGTAATGGCTACAAAAATGAACGCAATGTCCCTTTTTTGCTACCCCGGTATAAATTCCAGTTGAACCCAGTTGCAACTCCAACTGGGCTCAACTAGGATTCAACTGTGTTAAACTGGGGTCTAACTGGGTTTAACTGGGAACCAACTCGGTCGAACTAGGCTCCAACTGGGAGTGAATAAGGGATCATGGCCTTCAACTGTGTCAAACTAGGATTTGTTGTGTTGTGAACTGGGTTTAACTGGGAGTTCAATATTCTCAACTATGTTTTCAAAACCAGTTGGAATCCTAGTTGAGAACCAAACTCAACCCACTTTAACCCAGTTCAAGTTTTAAGTCACATATTTCTTCAACTGATATTTCGCAGGGTACCACAGATTGGGTCTGCTTGATGCAGACACTGTGTTTATCTGCAGCTAGGACTGACTTAGATGAATGATTACACTTAAAGGGCAATCCTTTATGGGCCCCATATGGGTGAACCCATATGAAGCGATAAAATTTTGCACTCAAAGCTCATAAGGGGCCATATGGGTTAGCCTCCACGCATAAGTCAGATATACTGCACTTTACCCATATTTTAAATTATCATATCAGTTGCCCGTGGGCCCTAGAACTACTTTATCCCATATGGATATATGGGCTGACCAATATAGGCCCCTTTTTAATCATGGGTGCAAAGTTCAATGGGCCCGCGTATGCTGGTCTATATGGTATACCTAAGGATCTCATACGGGGCTATCACTCTTGGGCTTGGGCCTGACTGTAGACAAGACATTCCCTTCCCTAACGGTGTCAGTACATGCTAAATGTAAAGAAAATTACTTTTACATAAAGGCATTTTAAGCTCTGCACAAGGGGCACAGGTATAGGGGGTGCATGGGGTTGATAGCTTCCAGGAGACCAGGGGAGAGGTGTATGTTAAGATGTAAGAAGGCAATATTAATTATTTATCTTTTATGTGCACACCCCTATCTCTCCTTGACTTTGGGCCTAGTCGGCAGCACCATGTATTTTGGTATTATAAGCCCCCATCCTCATTGACAGGATTAAAACTTTGCCAGTGGCAAAGGGAGGGTTCATACCCAAGGCCTTTTGTATCACTTTGAGTATAGCATTAGTTGTTTATGTCATTTCAGATATTGACGCAAGCTCAGTACTACGGTACCACATAAAAGGCGGAATTCCCAGACCGCGGTAGCCAGGGGACAAGGGGGGCGGGGAACCCCTGAATTTTTTTTTGCATCCTCTAGAAAGTTTCCAGGTTGCCATTGACTGAATACATTTTTACACAATTGGGTAACCCCTGAAAAATCTTCGCCTCTCTTTCAGCCATTTGGCCCCCATCCCACAGTACTTAATTCTGGCTACGAGACAGGGAATCCCCTGGGTTAGGGGAATAAAAATACCTGAATATTTTGGAAAATGCTTTTATTGACTTTAACATTTTACACAGTTCGCTTTGCTCTATTCACCCCCATTCTCTCCCCCCATTTTTCACAATCATCTCTGCCACTGAAAATTAGTACAGCAATGTTTGATCACCCACTTAATATCTTTCTATTAATGACTCAGATGGCATGCCGCAGTACAGACGTATGTATTAACAATCTCAATGTTGCAGGAATTTTCCTGATATTGTTGAAGTGTATGGATTTTAGGTGCTAACAGGGTTATTTAACAAATTAAAATTGCCAAAACTTGAATTAAAATGTATTTTATGCAACAAAACTTGAACATTGGGACTTGAAATCTTTGCAAAAAGTAATAGAAGTATAAAATGTTAGGGAACTGTTAGTGTCGTTAATCAGGAAAATGAAACTTGATTTGTGGAGACACTGACATTTTCCGACAGTTACCTCTTTTTGAAAGTTGGTGCTTGCACTTCTCTTCAATTACCTGGAAATTTCAACTTTTGTGTCACCGAAGAACTATCAGAATCATAGTAAGTCATGTTTTAAGTTTAATTCTCCTATCAAACCATGTATTCTGCTCCCTTATAAGCCAAAAAGATGGAAATTTGCTTAGATATTTATAAGGCTTTTGTGTCGTTAGGACAGCTTGACAGCCATATGTACTGTGCACAGTAGTACAGCCTAGTGTTAACCCAGTGTGACAACTGCTGTTCTCAGGTCTGTATACCCCCATGATAAATGGTTTATGAAGAGAAAACTGTGAATTTTGAGCAAATGCCCTATAATTGATAACATTGGCCATCAAATTCAAAATTTAAGCTAGTTAGCAGGGTGCATTGGAATGTTGAGCAAGGTAGGCCTAGGCCTACAGTAGCCTATACTGAATTAGGCCTAGCCCTAGGCTAGGCCTAGCGGCTCTAGCCTAAGCCTAGCCTACTCCTATTTAGGCCTATAGTATGTTGATTTCGGATAAAGCAGTTAAAACGAAGGTATCCAGTCGAAATGCCCCTTTACCAAAACATCCCGGCTTTTTGGCTACCAAAACATCCCCACTTTTTACCAAAAACAGAGTAATTGCAGAATACCCCCCCCCCCCATATCAAAGCTACTGTTAGCCGGGGAAACAGCAGGCTACTGTACGTAGTGGCTATGAATTATTGCACATAACCATTTTTTGTTTTGAAAAGAATATATATCTAAGTATTAAAGAGGATAGGCTAGATCGAAAATAATTACTAAGTCCGAAGTGAAATCCATACCGTTTATTGTACCCTTTAACAGAAAACAAAACGAAGTAATTGCAGAATACTCCTCATATCAAAGCTAAGCCAGGGAAACAGCAGGGTACAAAGTGACTATGAATTATTGCACATAACTATTTTTTGTTTTAAAAAGGAGATATATCTAAGTACAGTATTAGAGAGGATAGGCTAGATCGAAAATACTAAATCCTGGGTGAAATTCCGTACGGTTTAGTGTGCCCTTTAAGGGAAAACAATTTTGGGATATAATTATAAAAGGCTACGGGGGTACCCAGTTGCAATTTCGGGATAAAGTTTTAAGAGGCTATGAGGATACGCAGTCAGACTAGATTAAGAATAAAAAGGTATTATCCTTTAAATGGCTACAGGGATACAAAGTCGGAATAAATCAAAATATGGGTATATGAATACAGCAGGTAAGTTAAATTTGAGAATGACTCATTATTGCCCATGTCTTAATAAACTAACAAGTAGATAGTACTTTAATACTGTAGCCTACAGGTGAGTGACTGCATAGCCCCATAGCCTGTTAAAAACAAGAGCTTCAATCTCGTGGGGTATTGTGCAATTGTGCCACCAAAACATCCCATGTTATTATTTATGTGATACAAAAACGTCCCCGTGTATAATACATGAACACAATTTAGAAAGCACCAGCCTCATTGCAGTTAAAGATTGCTTCCATCTTCAAATACAGTAGGCAATGGCAATTTTTTTGATTAAAAAAAAAGAAAGGAAATCAGATATTTTTAATTGAAATCAGATTTTTTTTATTTAAATCGATTTTTTTATTTTTCTTTTTATTTCATGTCATCAAGCAGTACTGTACATGCTTCTTAATATTTTGCAATGAATATGTTTGCTTTTGCTAATTTTATCCCTTTTCGGTCTAACATCTAACTTAAATGCAATGCTGGCTTGCTTGCAAGATTGTAAAATATTTTTAAAAATCTTGGAGTATCAAGGCTATTTGTTGTGGCATCCTGTGAATGGCAACAATTGTCCTACAGATGCTCTTATACTGCACTTGCTATACAGCTCTCAATGAATATCTTCTAGAAGCACATATGTGACCACTATTTTGAGCAGTGCATATGAACTTTTAACTTCATCGTAAATTTAACAAATTGTGTGTGGGTTTGTGAAATTTTCGGGGACCAATCATGTCCCCTAGCAAAGTCTAGGCTAACAAAGTTACCCCTTAAAAACTCACCCCTTGACAAAGTTGCCCCTGACAAACTAGCCTCCTCCCCCAGTTCAATAAAGGTCCTGATAACAAAATTAAACCCCACGCACCCTCACACACCTTGTTCTGTGATCTTACTGTAATAATAGTATCATCATTGAAACAATTAGTGTTTACAGTATCATTCTCTTCACTACAGGGAACTCGTACAGCATGGCATGATCAACCCTAGTAACCTTTGGAATTGTGATGGGCACTTTGTGTAGTATAAACTCAGAGCTTGGATGTACAGTACAGGCAGTTGGCTTATTTCGCTACAACAGGAGATGAGGTAGTGGACACACTGGACATTTTTTTGCAACTCTAATGTAAAAGTGATGCTTAGTGGGTACTACACTCTGTCTTCTGTAATGATGATTACACCAGAGTTCAAGCGTCGCTTAATCTTTGCAGGAAAACAAGCAAGGCTATCTACAAAATTTTTGTTAGACTTTAAGCCAACCAGGCTTCGACAATTCCCCCGCCCGATAGTCCGGGACAAGTAAAAACTCACTCGGGGAAGTGCATTATTCAGTACATAGCCCGCTGGACAAGTATCCTTGCGAAGTCTCTTCCACAAAGGAGTTCCAAGGCATATTAAAGTGGACAAGTAGATATTCATGCGGACAAGTAGACTAAGAGAACAGCTAGCCCGATGGACAAGTAATGAAAAAGAAATTTGTCAAAGCCTGAAGCCAACATGTTGTCAGCTCCTGAACTTTTAAATGTGTTGAAACAACTTTTACAAGGAACCCTCAAGTGTGAGTTGTGATTGGAGTTAAAGACTGTATGGAATCCTCTACATTATTTACAAGTAACAGAGAGCTGCCACAGAACTCGAAATGGCAACCCTAAATTTACAATGTTTTGAAAGTAAACAGTATGGATATACTGTAATGAGCTGTTACTCAATGGAATTGCAACATAGGTCCACAATATACTGTACAGTATACCGTACTTAAAAGAAATGCCGTTATCAAGCTACTGTATGTTGCACAGGTGTGCTTCTCTATGGGCCTAAAGCCATGTACAGTATTCGTTGACACCAAACACCAGTGGACTCTCATGTGTTATGAAGAAAGACCTGGCAAAAGTTACGTGTCTTATTTATATATGTACTTTACAATTATACTGGAAACTTGTCTGGCTCAAGATTCTGAATGATAAAAGACAGTGCTCTCAGTAAGTTCACACCAAGTGATGCAAAAAGTTACTCGTTACGCAACAAACCAAAATACTGTAGCTATCCACATTCTTTTTAAGAACTGGACTTTATACCAAACACTCAGTTGTCTGGGAGCAGCATTTGAAAAGCAATGAAGAGTACTATTAAACTTGGAGGGCAAGAGGCTGTTTTAATTATAGTAACCAGCTCCTGCTTTACAACAGTCAGACTAAAGATGGAGGCACCCATGCAGCAGTCATGAACTAACATGGGTCCCCAACTTCCTAAAATCCTGTATGCTGCAGACTGTATCCAGCTACTGTATAATGTAACATTTCAAGTACTGCTACCTACTGTAAAGAAGCGTAGTGTAGTGAAACTCAGCTTTTGGTTAATATCGAAGTGAATTTTCAACAAACTTTTGGCTTGGATTAATTTAACTCTCACCTTTTCCAGTGCATGTTCTTGTTAGGTATAGGATGCTTTGGACTATAGTTGACAGTGGCTATGAACTTCATTTGACACTATTCTGCTCAATGCATCTTTGTGAAGTTTAAGTACCGGTACTGAAATGTTCATTCACAGATTCTCTGAAAGTGTTCTGTCAAGTACGGTAGTAAGTACAGCACAATTAAAAAAGCCATGTGCTTGTTTTGATATATAATAATGACAGACTTTATGTTAGACATGCAAAACACGGCTATGATACTGTGCACATTTATATAGAGTGATACAGTGGAAGAATAAAAATTAAGTATTTTGGAAGTTGTGTGTACTGTAAGTATTGTTATGTGTAGAGTGATTCAAAAACCTGCCAATTAAAATTCCCAGTAGATTAGGCTAGGCTTAGACATATAAATATATATTAACTTAAATGCAGTGAAGTCTAGTTGATGAAAAACCTGGTTGAGCCCAGTTGAAAAAAGAACCCAGTTGGAAAATCCAGTAAAAGAAAACCCAGTTGACTGAAGACTCAATTGACTGGAGACCCAGTTTACCAAAACCTAGTTGACCAAAACCCAGTTGACCAAAACCCAGTTGAACCAAAGCCAGTTGACCAAAACCTAGTTGACCAAAACCTAGTTGAACCAAACCCAGTTGACCAAAACCTAGTTGACCAAAACCTAGTTGAACCAAACCCAGTTGACCAAAACCTAGTTGACCAAAACCCAGTTGACTGAAAACCTAGTTGAGGATGTTCCAAAACACACATTGAACCTAGTTGAAAACCCAGTTCAACCTAGTTGAAAATATCCAACTGGGTTCAACTGGAATTTATACCGGGGTACGAATGAGGTAAATGAAAGACACGAAACTTCGAGCACATCTGAACTAGATCTTACTTGCGTAAGGACTGTTGATATGAACAAGACTGCATCTGTTATATTTCTTGTACCACCATGCACCATTGTTACGACAACGGGAGCCACAATGGTCGTAGGCGTAATACGTTGCACAGTTACCATCAGCCCAATTGTCGTTGTCACGGTCTCGGGTTGTAAAAGGTTGACCATTGCTAAACTTCAGTTGATCACCTTTGTTGTAGACACAGTTAATTAAAAGTAGGTAAATTTATACAGAATGAACCATTGTTCTCATTTCAAAATAACTTAAGCCATTTGCAATCTTACTGGATAGAACTGTCTACCCTTTGAAAGAGTGTCATTGTGCAGACAACTGCGCAAGAAATGTGGATACTGCTGGCAAAAAGAACAAAATAATCATCTTTTAAATATGTAATGGAAAACAAAATGCGCAATTTCATCTCTGTGTACGTGATGTTGCAAGGACTCCCAGAAAGTGTGTACCAACGAAAGCAATTACTTAATTGGATTCAAGTAATGAAACGTGGGGAAAGGAAAAAAAAAACCATTTAAAAAACGACAGTGTCATTCATCTTGTACTACATCCTGAAAAGTAATTATCACATTTGAGCCTAATAAAATGTAGTTTGCATTTAATCCAACGTTTGCAATTTCTCTCAAGTAGAAAGCTTACTGCCAAAGTTGGAGTATTATATCATACCTATGAGTAAACACGGTAAAGGAAATGGGCGATAGAAGACGAAACATTAGGTACTCAAAAGTTAAAAAGTGTAATCCCTTGATGAAAAAAATAATGCAACTATTGGTTTTGGATTTGGCAATTAGATTTTTTCTTGTCTGGTGTGTGATGCGGTCACTTAAAACGTAGACACTTCTACTTAAAAATACACCCCTACCGGTATTCCAACTTTACAACTGTGCTTGGAATGAAGGCAAACGAGTTTGCATATGCAACTAATTTCAATTCATGATGCAAAATATTGCATATAGAAATGGTCACTATTTAATGAATTATTGTGGAAACTGTGAGTATTTCTAACGATTGTACTGCCTTATCATCAAATATATGGAGGAATAAGATATTGTTGTTCTCATATTTTTCAAAGTCGGCTGGCCTTGATTTTCTGGAAGTGGTAAAATATACCTAATGCAAAAGGTAGGTCTTTTCTGAACGAAAAAAGAAAATGGGACAGCTTTTGCAACAGAATCCTATGTCTTCTTCCACTTCTGGATATCAAAACTTATAACCCAAGAAAACAAATGCAAGAATAATAGGACTTGTTAAAATACTATTATTCCAAATAATATAGCTAAAATAAATAACTTTTTCATATTGAACATTTTTCTTTCATCATGCTTCACCTTGAGAGGTAAACACTACTTTGTGAAGTTAACAAGGTTGAATCAGAAGATACAACATCAGCTGGTGGCGATGAGAAGAGATGAGATTTTTTTTAGATAAGGAATATTTTCTAACCATGACCATACAAAAGCAGGGATCCTATGGAATTTACTATAGAAATTTAGGATATTTCACACCTGCATCTCCTTCAGTGTAGTCACCAACACTCTATCGGTAGTTGTCAGTTTCATTAGCGATACTGAAAGGTGTGTATTTAGCGTAGTAAGCGTCACCAATGCTGTCGACGACGTCAACTCGAATTTCGTAAGTAGATTGAGTTGTCAAACTGTGTAACTTATCATTTCCTAGCCATAGCTCGTGACTTGGTGTTCCAAAGCCAACTTTGTAATCCGACCAGAATAGGAAAAACGGTTGGGAACCATTCACACGACGTTGGAATACCTAGAGATAAGGAACAGATTTTTTCAGTGCTTCTAGTGTAGATAACTTCCAATGCGTAGTACATAACGTTCCCTTGACGTTCCCTTGACTCTGGCTGGCTAGTCAGCGTACTCAGAGGAGGATCAAATGGGACGCAACAGGCCCCACTGGCCGCCATTCGTGAAAAAAATGTTGAAGCAAAACAAAACAAAAAAATCTTCAAAATGTGTCAAAAATAGCACCATTTTGCATCGCAGCCCTCTTCCAAAAGCAAAAATAGTGTTTGGAAAGGTTTCTAAGAAAAGAAATATCTCAATATTGGATATCAGAATTACAACCTCCCTATAAATGGAAATAACATGCATAATTCCTTAATTTTGAAACTGATCAGATCCAGTAGTGTCCACCAGTTTAAAACTAGCAGTAATTCTAATAGGACTCTGAATAACTTCCATAGAAGATATTCAATTTCTCAGTTACATATCATTTATATTCTGCTTGTCCAAAGTATAAATATGCGTAAATCGCTGCATTTCCTTACACGTGAAGAGGTCAGACTGAGTCAGCGATTCCGCAGACATGCAGGTAGGTGGGTCAAAATGTGGCACTCTGCCAAGCTGAGCGGTTTACGTGAAACTAAATTTCTACTGGGAATAAAATTTTTTGACTGAGGTGAAAAGCATAACTTTTTAAGAAATTCATTGATTGGTGAGAAATAAGGGCCTACTGTTTAATTAAGTTCTTTCCAAAAGGTTTGCTAGCGGACCGACGGATTTTTTCCACAAGTGTATTCAAGCCCTAAAAACATATTCTAAAACACACATGCCATTTACTTGAGTTACCATGAAGATATTGTTCATCTAGACAAGTTATAGGTCAACAGCCAACGAATACTAAAATTTCCCCCGAAACGTTTCAGCTTGGTTTGGTAGCTGTTCAATGTCAAGCAGTCCTTGGCGGAACAACAGGATTTTGCCTGCTGCTCATTTTACAATCAAACATCTTTGTGACACTACATTTATATACTAAGTAATTTATCCTTGTCATTTATGGATGTGTTGCACATTTGGACGATAGCAAACCATTCCCTTAGTCAAAAAATATCGACATCAGTCCTCCATGAAGCCTCTTTCGGCTTTCCGCTAGGCACCCTCCATCGCTTAAGTCTACCGGTCTGCTAACTTACCTCTAGCTTTTTGCGCCAGCGTTTTCCGGAGTAAAAACGCTGTCGAAGGCTCATTGAGCACCTGAATGTACTTACAATATGATGTTAGTAAGTAACGTTTCAATAATCATGGTACTTACTGTCCAGCCTCCTCCATCTGTCATGTTGCAATACACGTCAAACGGCTCACCTTGCCAAGTTGTTGGTTTAATTTTTTAGACACCTCCTCTTGTAGAAATTCTGTCGTATACATCTTGACAATCTGAGGGAGGTATCGCAGTGCAGTTGTTTCCATCACCTTTGTAGCCCTCCTTGCAGTAACATGTCACGTTGTTTGTTTCTTCACAAATTGCATTTGAAGTGCACTGGTAGTTGCCATGGCATGACAACTGCCGATGTCTGCATGAACATCCCCTTGAACAATCGGGTAAAACGTAAATGACTCCCTCCTAAGTGTAAATTGTAAGACTTCAAAGAAATGTTTTCCTTGAAAACTTCGTTTCGTACTGAGGGTTTGGTATGTTTAAAATGAGATAAGGCAACTGCTGAAATTTATGATGTAAATTTTGGGAAGGGATTATAACTGAGAAGAATTATAGATGAGAAGCAATTCACTTAAAAGCAGTTTTAATTTTGCCAAATATTTTTTGTATTACTTTTCAAGCGAAAAAAAGATTTATCTACAAAAGTAGTCATATTAACACCATGTACATGTCATTTACACTGATTCTTCGGTGTTATGGCTAAGGGGGCAAAAGGTTTGTATTTGATGCAGTGAGGGTTAACAACCTTGATATCTGAGGTTTGGCAAGGCCAAGAAATAGTGAAAATACTTTTTTCATCTATTTGAAATTTTTGCTTTTTCTTTTTAATATAAATTCTAATAAAATAAAAAGTTACAAATCTGATCTAAAGTGAATTCGAAGTTACCGAAAAAAATTTTCATCCTGGGTATTTTTCCATGTACGTGAATACTTAACATCATAAAAGTATGAATTATGCAGAAATGACAAATTTGTACTTTCACGTTATCTCAACAAATTGATGGCTTAGTCTCCTACTATACTTACTCTTTTTGATGGACAAAATTGGTTATGTTATCTGTAAAATAAAATAATTAAAATATAAAAATTATTTTAAGAATATAATATGCAAGGATTTTTTTTCAAAATATAGCTAACTTTCCTATTACCTTCTGCTCCCTTGTATCCTCCAACACTCGTTAACTTGTATTCACCGTTCTCATCACTGATGCGAAACCGGTTGTAGCTGATGTAGAACCTCTCATTACTGTCACTTGAAAAGTCGATTAGAAGTTCATATGAGTTTTGGTTTGTTAGAAATGATAGTTTATTATTGCCAAGCCAGAACTCTTGAGAGAGAAAGCCAAATCCATTTTTGTATTCTGTCCAATTACGGTTGAAAGTAATGGAACCATCTTCAATGCGCTGTATTACCTGGAAAGTAACAGTCACATAATGACATTTTAATTAGGGTGAAAGGGTCAATTAAAACTGTTAAAAATTGTTGTACAAACTTTATTCTTTGACTAGTTTCCAACATGTGATTTACATACAGTGTATTTAATCCTGCCAAATATTACACTGTGCTTTTATTGAAACGTAATAATTACTGAGAAGTAATATTTTCACTTACCGTCCATTCTCCTGAATCTACAGTATTGTCACAGTAAACTTCAAAAGGTTCCGGATAACCATCTGGTTTGATTAGACGTACACCACTCAGAGTACCCGTAGAACACTGATATCTAGCCTCCATACAATCTCTAGGATAATATGGCTGTTGGTAATAGAAATATGTGAAACCTGCAAAAGAATGTTTAATTTATATAACACTTCTCCTTGTAAATGTTAGCTTAATTTCACATAATCCAAAAGTCATTACAATGTTGGATAAGCGTGTTCATTTACACCATATACAGTTTGCTCCATGTCGAAATTGCGTGAATATGTCTTTCACTACTAAAGCTCTATTTAAAGTTGTAAGCAACAACTCCATATTTGTCTGAAGCGTTGCAGTTTCAGAAATATTGTGAGGAAAAAGCGATGCCATTTATAAGCTCTTACAATTACTGCCTATGACTCACCCATTAACAAAGATTGAGTAAATCCTGTTATTTTTTCGGTTGTTTGAACGTCTCTTAAATTAATTACTTACCCACATTCCCCTGATTCGCTGAACTGTTTTGAAGTGTATCCTGAAACACAGATGGACAGAATAAAATCGAACATATAAAGTTTTAGCTGTTTGTATTTAATTAAGTTATTTTTGCATAAAGCAATGGGCATTCTATACTATGCCTTAAGTACCTCTCTGGTTAGTCCAATAAACCTACGCTCTACCTCTGTTGGCTGAGAAGAATTACACTCATTACTATTGAGTACTATCACATTATAGTGAAAACACTTAAAGTGAAATAAAGTTGGTGAAGAAAAAGTTTATAATCATACTTGATATTTGATAACTGAAGTCGAGTTGGAGACTATTTTAGTCATACTTGTTTTTAAACCTCTTGGATGGATTTTTGTAAGCTAAAGCAAAGACATTCAAATGTGGTGAAGCAAGACGAGAGCAATGTCTACTGACTGTGAAACTTTAATACAAAGGGTATTTTCTATTAAGCTTCCTTCTCGATATATTAATATTTGTTGTGTCACACTTTTTCGTAAGAGGATCATTGATTATTTTTAAATATATGGTTTGAAACAATGGCTTTTTTGTGTACATTAATTAACTAGGCTGCATTAAGAGTAAATTATTGGTATGTTCGAAGGAAAGTAATTAGCTTAGTACGGAACCTTTTAATAGCTTACTTGGTTCAATCTCGATCGAGTTGACATCTTCTGAAATCGCACGCTAAAAGGATTTTTTTTGTTATTTTCATTATGATCACAATTTAAAGAAAAAAGAAGTGGCATTTAGATACATCACACTTGTATAATTCCAAGGTCATCTCAGGCTTTCTTTGAGTGTACGTTGGAAGAAAGTTTCTTTTCACTCAAACTAGGGCGTCTTATTTTGTTTACAAATGTCTTTCAAGTCACCCTAAAAATTCGTAAAGTTTCAATTGGCACTACATTTTAGGGAAAGAGTAAATGGAAACATTCATATCTTAAAACAAAAATTAATGCAAATTCCACATCCCAGTAAAGAAGCAAATTTTTAGCAACGGAAGTTACAGTAAAGGGCTTTATTTAAAATTACAGTTAAAGTAACTTCGGCCTATTTGATATCCTAAGTCTTTCTGTCTTTCAGTCATTACACGCATTTTTTTTATTTTATCTGAAAGTGTTTGTAACTATACAATTCAAGCTCATACTCATGCTTCGATTCTAGGTGAATAATGAAAGTTTTCAACGCAAAACTATCTGTTTGCTCTTAAAAAGGGGGTTAAAGAATTTCAATCCTTTCAATCCTATGTTATTACACTTAGTAAGACTTCAAAATGATTTTCCTCACTACGTATGTTTTATTGATTACTTTGAAATACTTCATCTTGTTGGAAATTTTTATTTGTAAATCAAAATTATAATTCTACGAGTATGGTTGTGAATATGAGGCAATGTTCATGACGCAAAATTTGCCTTTCCTCAAATCAGTCTTAGCTACCGCAGTTTTTAGGGGAAAACTGCTGTTCCCAATTAAAGTACCCGGCCACTGGTTCATTACTTCAATTAGTTGCTCCAATGAGCAGCAGCTTTGTTAAAGCTTTGCTGACCATTCTGGTACAATAGTATCCCAGCACTCAGGGGTTTGCATTACAACTGACAACATATCCTGCCCTGAAAATAGTACTGATAAAAAGGGATCAAATTACTCATGGTCACTGAAGGTTAGATCATCTTTCAGTTTAATCTGAGATAAACCACCATCAAATGTCAACCTTCATGGCTATTGACCAATGCTTGAATGAGCACCTAATTGGTATTGATAACAGCTCTTGACAAGTTCTGGCATAGGAAGATTTTGCGAAATGTTTTCCCCCCAAAACATAAAATTAAATATTGCATGTGGAAATTATTTTTTTTAGTAAATAGACTACGGATAATATTTCTAAGCAAAAGTAGTCTTCCAGTGCGGAATCAATATTGTTGTATAATGGGAGGTTCCGCGAAATAATGCAACGCTAAACAGCTTTTTTACCATCAAAATTTCAAATAATTTACATTTTGTAGCATTTTAATAGCGTCTGAAGAAACAACATATATAAGAATATTCAAGGATGCAATTCGTGGACTAGTCTTTGATGCAACTTGGAGAACCCATGGACTAGGAAAAGTCTTTACTGACTTAAACTGAAATGAGCATAGTTTCATGGAAAACGTTGTACGTATTTCAATTTTGGAAGTTTAAGATGCGTTGAAATAAAGGATAATACGTTTTCAAAGTATGTTGGAAATCTTTCCATTTTTTGTCTATCACACTAAACACGAAAGGTTTAAATACGGTGACTTACCATTCCCTCGCTTAAAACACCATCTGATGACCAGCACGAAAACAGAATTAACCGAAGAAACATTGCAGGGCAACGTTTTGCCATCTCTTCTTCTTGTAGAATGCAGCAATCTTCTCTTCACGACCTTCCAAGATGGACTGATTAGATAAAAGCTGTTTTATGTAGAATAAGTGACCCGTGTGTGTAAAACGTAACTACCGGACGGAATAAGTTCCATCCACACTAATTTTCAATAATGCTGCATTGACGACTGTATTAATGTTTCACTTAGTTAACAGATGAGTATTTCACACCTTCGCTGTGGTAATGGCTGTATGGTTATAACCATGACAGAAAGATATTTTGTCATCTTTCTGTCCCTTCAAACTGTTGATATCCACGATCACTCTTGGGTAGAGCTCATTGTAAACAGGGTATGTCGAGGGAAGTCCTGTTGACTTAATGAGCATTAGGATTCCCGATTTAGGTCAAAGCACACTCCCTTTATCGACAGTTACACCTGCATTTGTTTGATAAAGTACGATGAAGGACTGCGAGCTCATATTTCACGGGACAAACAGCTTGTTGATTTTCTTATTTTATATTTAGTTATAGCTTTGTTAGGGTTATTAATGGATACACTAGTTTTATTTCTTTAAAAGGAAATATAAGCTATAACGACATGATAAGTCTTACAGTTAAGTGTGTTAGTTTTATAATTTTGTTTGAAGAATAAGTAGCAAAATGGTACCAAAGGGGTCATTATCCGGCTTTTTATGCAGGCTTAGTCAGTCCCATACCACCTAAGTCCCAATTAAACTTAAACCTAATGCTTTCGTGCGATTTTCATGTAAGTGGTTTTTTCACCACGAAAAATGTAAGATAGGAGTAGTGATCTGATTTTTTTTTACAATATTTAAAACTTCTACGTTCAGGTGGCCATCCAAAACACCACACCCCTTTGAAGAAGCATTTTAAGAGACGTTACTCTTGTGTTTTCAATTGTTGCATTCATAGGAGACCAGTTTATTCTACTTTTTATTTTTTTGTCAACAAAGCTTGTACACTGTTACACGCTTTCTAGAGGGCAGATGTATGATAAGATACCACACTAGCATGAAAAGCTTTGTCTGAAAACAGTAACAAATAAAAAGTAAAATTACAGCAGGTGGCCAAATTGATACAACAACTACATTTCAAATTTTACAAGAACTTTAACTCTATAATGAATTGGGCTGGGACCCAGTTGATTTAAGACCCAGTCGTGAGACTGCGTTTTACAGAAAGGTAGTCGGAGATGATTACGTTTCATGCAAATGACAAACAATCATGAAAATTGGAAATCCATTTTGAATTTAGGACTTGTTGAGATCTTAAGTGGGCCTTTAGTTCCTTGCTTATAGGGTTTTGAAATTTACGCGTGAAATAGTTCCGGTCAAGTTCTTGCTTCCTCACTTTTGAAAAGCCGTTGACGTCCTTGCTCAGTACACGGCTGACTTGTATCAATGGCGATGCACACTGAACTGACACACCCTGCCAAACTTTTGAGTTCGGAACTAACTTATCGGTATCTGCCCCTATAGATCTTCTTGGTTTATCATCATCTTTTCCCATGTAACGACATGTTCTAAAAGGAATCCATCTAGCTGGACTGTGTTTGATTAAAGTATGAAATGAAAGGAGTAAAACAGTAGAAAAGTAGAACCGTTAAGCCGATATAGAAGTTGCAAGGTTGATTAATATGCTAAATTGTCCTTGATATGAGGAAGTAATATTTGATGTTATCCAACTAGAATATTCATCAACATTGACTTACTTAACCAATTTTTCAGTGTACCAGGAGATGAAACTTTTCAACACACAAAGCAATCATGTTGGTAGGTTATACCAGTAAATGGTCAGAAATTGAATCACATCCACTTTCAAAAAGTTCCATCTAAATTTTACTGTAAAGCGACACTAGAGAAATGAAATTGTTTTGTGGGATTTTGTTTCCGTGCCCGGCCACTGACATTCGAAAAGAAACACCAAGACTTCCGAAGCTATTATACAAACAAACTCTCACAAAATCCTCTTTGTTCTGGTTTTAATCCCTACATAGTATTAACGTAGATAATACGACTCGCTGCTTGCTTAGTTTCTTTTGAAGGTATGACTTTATACTTTGCATTATGTTGATACTTAGGATATTGTTATTATTAATGTTTGGAATTATTGTAGTACTGTCAGCCTTGTAACTTCAGCTTGCAACTTTGACTTGAAGCAAATCATTGCGTTAAATATTGCAGCTGTCAAACAATGCAAATCTGTGTTATATGATGTGGAGGATGAATACAAAATTTACTGAATGTGACCTTGAAATGACGTCATAAATGAGCTCGTACAAATTTTGGGGGTCAAGATGGCCTACCTATCCACTAAGACTGAACTTGATCGAGCGTATGGCTAAAGAGAGGTTCACGACCTTACCTCAATAATTTAGGCCTTTTTGACCAATGACCTGTATTTAACCTTTTCCCAAAGCAACGACAAAAAATACTTTATTTTTAATTTAAGCATCGTTCTCACATATCATGCTCTGCAATGCCTTTATCAAACAGTTTCGCATACGAAGTTACGAAAAGTTTCCGATTACTTGACATTTGATATTGGACCTTTGCAACAAGAGGTCATTAAGTATACATGTGCAAATTTTTGCATGGTCATGCACCTAACCATCAAATTTGAGTCGATCAGATCTTTTGTTCAAGAGAGGTTAACTTCAGATAATTTTGTGAACAAACACGTACACAAAATATACTCAAAAACAGAAGCGTACCTAGTAATTCTATGAATAAGGGAGGGGACAAACACTTTAACACGAAACTGCAATTCGCTTTTGTTTCGACGAAACAAATTATTTTCTTTAAATTATCACATATTTTAGCCCAAAGGAGCTCACATACTGCTTGAAAGTAGGACGTAGCCCTGTATGTGAAGGGGACTAGAGCCCTGTCCCACCTGGTGCTACTTACACTCAGACACTCGTGGCAGAAAACTGCTACGTCATAGTGTCATTTCCCTGCCGTCACACAACTTCAACCATACGCTTCAAAAAGTTGCATATCCACACGCAAAAAGTGATGAGGTGGAAATCAAAATACATGAGTCTACTACGATGAGAGGAAAATCTATATGAACAGCGGAAGAAATAAAAGAAAGGGATGCAACGCGCATTACGACGGGTCCACGAGTTACAGAGTGGTCTGTTTCAGTTGTTGTTGAAAGCTGTTTGGCCGGGCTTTCTTCGCCTGGTTGTATCTTTACCCCATCGTCGGAAGAATCTTTAAAAATTGGGGAGCTTGGTAATCTAGAATAAGGTTATCCATGGTACTGATGGTACATCGAGAATAATTTCACAAAACAGACGTGGAGTCTCCCATGGCTGGTCACCATTCTATCTTAAAAATATTATTTGGTTTGATCTGTATTTTGCATCTACAGTACGATCAATTAGATCATACAACAGATTCAACAGTTTTGGATGCTCTAAAAATATATTTGTGAATGTTTTCTTTGACTTCTTTTATTCAGCAATTGTTGTAAGAGATCTTTTTCAATTATATGTCACTAGCGCTAAGTTGTCACTGTTTTCGGAAGCAATTGCTTAGTAAAGGGCGATGCCGTGCCAAACACTAGTAAATTGTTATGACTAAAGTAAGAAATGTGTGTGCAAACGCACGGAAGGTTAGAATTCCCAAAGAAATGTGGGCAAATGTTTGGTGATACCTCACTGATCCGTGGTTTAAACATCACATGCATTCGAAAGTTAAAACACGATAGCCGTAACCGGATTTAATATGACGTACGGTATGATTGACACCTGCAAGATTTATTTTGAAACTCAAAACGAAAGAAGCAAAGGACCTAAAACAGTGATCTTGTTTTAGTAGTACGGATAAAGGAAGTACTAACTAAAAAGAGAAATACGTACAGTGACACGGTGAACAACTGACACCTTTACATGCACCACTATGCAATAAGACAATCATTTATGCATTATATATTTTCCATTCGTTACTTGTAGCGTAAACTTGTACCATTTAACTGTAATGAGATATATATTATTTTATATTTACGATAATGTTACACCTTTTATAAATACTTCAAGGTGACTTAACATAAAGTTCCCGTTCAAGGAGTATCAATCACTCAGCAACTCTATACAAAAATAATTTATTATAACAACGTGGAAATTGAACTTTTAATGTGAAAAGCACATTTTGGTTTTCTTTATGTGATCAATATTATAAGAAGCACTTAGAGAACTCAAATTAAATTCACCACAATAGCTCGTTTGACAACTGTGCACAAAATAGTAGAATAATGAGGTTGTATGAGTGTATAAATAATATAAAAAGGAATCATCCTCCCTTACGTAGAATATTCACGCCACTGTTCACAAAATGCAACTGACTTTTAACAATCACCCTGTTAGTCAGGATGGCCATGGAGACTAAGCAAAAATCATCACCCCTCTTCTGATAAGGTGAAATCCAGAGAAAGGACACAGAACGGAAAATGACCAAAAGGCGTTTACTCAGACAAGCTCTAAAAAGGTCGAGACTCTCCGGGAAGGGAAAGTGATATTTAAAAGTAGCGAGTTACACTAAAAAGCTTTAAGGTAATGGTAACTTTACTATCTCGGAAGAAAATTTTTTCTAGGCGGGACTGTCCCCTGCCCGCGACCCCCACCCACCCTTTATTTTCTTACAGGCCAACTACACATTCTTCAGTCCTTTGCAGCCACTGTGTGTTACGTGTGGTTCTGTCCTACCAGGGAGCTGTTACTCGAATCAGTTCTGAGTATGTACAGCTAAAGATGCGCCTTATGACAGTATGTACATTTTTCAAAAGTCCCCTCGGTTCTCTGGCGAAGGGCCAAGAAGCAAAACCAAACATTACTCCCGAAGTAGTTCTGCTTCCCAAAGGAGCCACCTCACCAGGGGATAACAAGCCAAACTGACCAAACTCTCTACATATGTAGCAATATGCACTGGCCAAAGGAATGTTTCAAACATATTGAATATTTTCTATCTGTTTTTATGTTAACGTTGTGGAATATAACTGCACAGTTGTGCTGTAACAAAAAGGAGTTAATGGTTTTAAGCCCTGCCTCTTCATTTTCTGTTGATTTCAATAGACTACATTGACTAAAATTCTGTTCTAATGAGCATGTGTAAATACGTCAGTTGTTACATACATATTACTGGCTGTGGATGGGTTTCGGCGGTTGAATGAACGCTGCCTTGTTAATCAGCAGACATTATTTCTCCTAGGTCTTGTTTCTGTCCTTAAAAAAATGGAGCTGTTCAACACACGCTTTGTTGACACTATTGCAATGAGTTTTGAGTCTGTTCTAGTTATATCTGGTTTCCTTTGGACGTATTCTTTCTCTTGAGAGGAGGGGGCGTGCATTTTCACCTGCAACGGGGAGCTTCCTAAAAACACAGTTTCAGCAGTTTCATCTTCTTTGTTCGTGTACCTGTAATTTTAAAACCTATTCGACTGAGACTTCCTATTAGATCCTTCCACTGACATTTCAACGTGGTGGTTACATTGAAGGAAGTATTTCGTTTTCTTCCTCATATATATATATATATATATATATATATATATATATTATATATATATATATATATATATATATATATATATATATATATATATATATATATATATATATATATATATATATATATAAATGTCGACTAAAGTATAATACTCTGGTAATCACAGAGGAAAAAAGAAACTACCATTATTATATATAAATATATATATATATATTTATATAATAATGGTAGTTTCTTTTTTTCTCTGTGATTACCAGAGTATTATACTTAAGTATAATACTCTGGTAATCACAGAGGAAAAAAGAAACTACCATTATTATATATAAATATATATATATATATATATTTATATAATAATGGTAGTTTCTTTTTTTCTCTGTGATTACCAGAGTATTATACTTTAGTCGACATTTTTATGGAAAATGTGGAATTTGTAGAATAGGCGTAGGAGGTGTGTGTGTGTGTGTGTTGGGTAAGGGGGCTGGAGCGGCTGCAGTCCCCCACCAAATACTTTTGTGAAAATTCGGGCATAATGCTGACAATTTTTCGGGCACCTACTGAAGAAAAATAATGCGATGATGTAGGTAATGGTAAACAATAAAAAAAACTTCCTTGTTAATTAACGAAAAGTTCTGATTTAAACTGCACCAGCAGCTATATATTCGGTATTAATTCACCAGTGTCTTTGTAATAGTTAAACTTATATTGATATTATGATTATCAGTGGTGTATTTGGGGGCTATTTTACTTGATTTATGTTATCTTTTCTTCGGAAAATGGGACGTAGGTTAGATACACCGAGGAATCTCTCCCGGAATCTCTGATGCTCACATGAGGAGAAAACTTTCTTACCGTTTTGAAAAACGTTAAATCATCTTAAAGTCGGAACAACCATGAAAACTAGCACACTTGGTGTGAGGTCTTTTTGCATTGCAATCCAGCCGACCAATCAGAGTCGCGAAGATACAATTGCAATCAAACCGACCAATTAGCGTCGGGCATACTCTTTCACGCCCAGAAAAGGGCTTTTGAGCTTGAAGTGTTGTTATTTGTCTTCACTCTTTGTCTCAGAAAGTACAATCTCATCACAGAGATTCCTTTAACCCCAGTCTTAAAAGACTTCGTTTGACAAAGAACCCCGCGTATAAAAACGTATTGGTAACTCAGCGTTCAAACGCAAATGACTCAACCATCCTCTCATAGACACTTCATCCTCTCAGCCTCGTGGCTTACATCTCCCGTCCTACACTGGACACTTTTTCTTCCATCTCAGTCAACAAAAGACTGCTATGTCGAAGAAGCTCACGTATGAACGCACATGAAGCTACGGAGACTATTTAAAGATCTCATACCCGCCAAAGGAAATTTAAGACTTGTTTAAAGTCGTCTACATGCCCAGAACCTTAAAGGCGAAAGATCCCCTCAAGAACATCTACAACCTTTCAGGCAAATAAATGCCAAGGAGAGTGAAAATTGAGGTATGGTCTACTTTTTTTAGAGGAGAAGCCTTCCAGACTCAGTATTCTCACGTTCCTAAAAGAACAAAGATTTGAGAATACGTGTCCAAAGGTTTTTTCAAATGATTCCGCTCAGTGGCGTAGCTAGATTTTTTTGTGGGGGGAGGGGGGGGGGGGGCAAAAGCCAAAAATTTCCGACAGATTATTATCTTGAAGTAGTGATGTACTATCTAAGCATAGCGCCACCATCTCTGGCGTGTAGTGCGCGGAAAAAATTAAAATATCTCCGTGATTGCCTTAAAATAAATGACACTTTCAGACCTTGTCAGTAACCTGGCAATACGCCAGACTGTGTAGCGGAAGAAACAGGATTTCATTCATAGAGGAATGTTTAGAATTAAGCACGTAGAAGGAAGTCAGCCCGGTCATTAAAGGCATTGACTTCAAACGAAGGGCGCACCTAAGTGTACTATACCCAAAAGGTTAAGAAGTGCCACCACTCAGGCTCAAAGCCAGCCACACCTAAATATCTAAGAACAAGGCATTTGAAAGCAAGCTTGCAAAGCACAGGGATGTTATTTTGCGTACATTACCATCAATCCTGGGGTTTGTTTCCCGACCGTCTTTTGCCCTATGAGAGGACATTAAATCGAAAAGATTTTCTTGTGTATTCAAGTTTTACTGCAGAGTCGGACGAAACAGGAGGGTACGACGATACTTTATTGCATGCGCTTATAGCTGCATTTTAAATCTCATGACGATCCTAGCCAAGTTTTGAAAGGCTACTACTGATGAAGTTCAGCCGTATAGAGCAAGAGAACAGAAACCGGTCTAGTTGGTTTTCAAAAAAACCACCCAAATGTCAATTTGAGAACGACTCATATTCCTCCAAAAAGAGTGGAATTTTTAGCTCTTGCTAATATCATGTTATAACATGATCGGGTACTATTCTCTAAAAAAAAATTAACAGTTCACCGACTTGGTAGCGTCAGAGAGTGAACCGCCTACCTCCCACTTCACAATGCTTGAAATAAGCACTCGCACTTCCTAACATAAGTAATTGACGAAAGTTTTTTCAAATAACCCGATAACTGCCTGTAAAATGGCAAAAAATCTTTAAGATCTTCAAATGAGATCACTTTTGAGAAAAACTCAAAGTCTTTGTAAAATAGCTTCTGATGATACTTTTGTAGATGCCCTATTAAAGATGATCGAGCGAGACAATAACATTAAAAAATTATGAATATCCCTAACCTACGAAATTTGAAAGGTTGCTACTGATGAAGCTCCGCTATAATAACGCATGAGAGCCGGTCTAGCTTTGATTAAAAGAATCAAACTAATTTCTTAACCCCGCTACCCCTACAAGGGAAAATAAAGAGTTTGAAATTCCACAAGTCCCAAAGAGCTATTGCGGACAAACTCATAAAGCCTATATTTCTTTCGCATATGTCACATAGATAGACACGGGCGTTTCCTAAAAAAATGTGCGGTTAGACGGCTGTCACGTGACGTCAGATGGCGGCACCACCTACCCTTACTTTAGTTGCCGATTTTTAAAGGTGAAACTCTCCGACATTTACGTCTCTGTAACAACCGCCATGACTTCAACGAGAAAGTAAACTCGTTTAAAGAGAATCTTATCCGGCGGAATTACTCAGATAAATTTGTCTCTAACATCGTTTCTGAAATTAATTGTGAGGAACGCACTTCACATCTTTCACGAAAGAATAAAGAATCTACACCACCCTTCGTTTTCAAGTCCCTTCACTCACCCCACATCAAAACTAAGGACTTAAAAAATTGCCTTCTAAAACACTGGCATTTTATTACTGAACACCCGACACTCAAAAATCTGTTCCCGAAAACCCCGCTTATTGCCTTCCAAAGGGCTACTAATCTAAGCGACTCAACTATCCGGGCTAATTTTATTTCATAAACAGATTGTAATCTTGATGATTTTGAACTTTCCTTAGTTAACATAATGAGTGATTTATTATCCGAAGAACCCTACATATTTTGTGAAATTTTGCAATTATTGCTAGTTTTATTGCTTCTGATGAGACCCCAGAATTATCTTTGTGGTCGAAACGTGTCTAGCAATAACACACATGCTGTAACTTGCTATTATGCAAGGTCACAATATTTCAATAAACCCATGATTAAGCCCTAAAGGGTTTCTTGATATATATCTCAATACCTTTTCTTCTCAAAATTATCGGGGTTACACCGCCCTTTACTTCATATCCCAAACAACGGCTCAAGGGCTCTATTTATCATCCTTACTACACGCTCACCATGCAAATCAGTTATGCGAACACGTCACTGAGTTTTTGGAGAGACAAACAGCAGTTTTTGGAGAGTCGGCCAACCTCCCTTTAAGAGTTTTAGTAATGTAATTCGGACATTTTGCCTGGTGAAATATGAGATAAAACATTACTGCAACGTCTGCAAACTCCTTTTTTTAGTGATTTACTAACACCATATTAAATAGCGATTTTGTCTCATTCTCTCGTCCTTAAAAACAGCTCGGGTGAAAGTATTACTCTAAGCCACATGCAACGTGAACATAGTCCTTACCCTTCATCCACTGGTCCCAGTTTCAACAAAATGTATTACTTTAAGTCTAACTCAGGCTTTTGCAAAACATTTTTAACCATTAGAAATGGTAAAGGAAAAACTTTTAGTTCGTTCAGTGGACATCCAATGAAAATGTGGAGATAAAGACATGCATAATTATAATGGTCCCCTTTTGGGAATTACACAGTAACTTCGGGGCTCGTCGTCTTCTGTTCCAAAAGACACGAGGACAGGCGATACTGCCATGTTCACCAAAGCTTTCTGACTATTTTGCGGTACCTTTTGCTAGGTAAATTTCAGAGGTCTTTTACCTTTCCTTCGGGCTAAGCGGGTGTAGAGGGGGGTTTCAAGAGCATCTTGAAGGAGAAATGCAACATCTAAAATGTGTGGCAGTAGTCACTAATTATTCCGCGACGAGGCCACTGGTAATCTCAATAGCTTCGAAAGGTTACGCAACGAAACGTAAGGCAAAATGTTCAGCCGTAGCTAGATATTTTTTTTGTGTGGGGGGGGGGCAAAAGCGAAAAATTCCGACAGATTATTATCTTGATAGTTGTACGATTCGAAATATTGGGGACCAATTGACATATCAAAGTGTAATTCCGCTTAAAAACATAAGAAATGTTGTAAGTGTTTCAAATGAATTATTTTATTTATTTCCGACAGAGACTAGAAATTTCCGACAGAGACCTTCGGAGGCTTTGTGGGGGGGGGGGGCGACCGCCTCCCTCTAGCTACGCCACTGCAGATTACTTACCTAGGCAACTTTGGAGATGGAGGTATGACCGGCCTAACAGACCGATCCCTACACTGAAAATGTCTGGCGATGGTCATTTCTTATTTAGCAAGGCACATTGAACATTTTTCGGTTGGCTATGTTGTGTTACCTTTCAAAGTCGTAAAGCAATTTACCCGGGATCATTACTGGAGTCTGACAGACCCTTCCTAGCCCTTAACATGTTTGACAACCCTCATTCAAATTTGTAGAAGGTATGGCCTATAAATACGGTGTGACCTCAGAGAGTAACCTTTGTATGCCATATAGCATACCTAGAGAGACTTAGGTCGGTGATTCTTGTTACATCCATGCCAGACACAGTGAACAATATAGAAATCGGTAACCTTTTCAAATCATCTATAACCCCCATACGCTACTGGTCTATATGAAATCTTACAACGTGTTCACAAGTGCATGAAGTGTACATGCGTTGAAGACTGTCATATAAGATGACCAATCTGCAAATCTTCGTGAAGTTGCAGTATAAATCATTCTGGGGTATATTGGAAGTATACTGAGGTGAAATTCATTGCCTTTAGTTAGAAATGATTGGATTGCAAATGCTACAGATTCTCTTTGCTTCAAAAAGTCAGAGTTTAAAATACTAAGAGGGACGGATCACTCATGAACAACATGTGCTTGATTTTATGTCCAACCCTAGGTTTTTATAAGCATTTCCTAGAGATACAAAACTACCCAAGAATTATCTCTCTAATTCAATGTGTAGTACGCACTTTATCTTTCTATTGTATCGTTAAATATATGTTGAAAGTTTTCGAGAAATGCATTCTTTCTGTATTCATAATAATGTTCATAAGTCTTTGTCGAGGTCTAACTGATTGAAATAAATAATACATCTCTTTATATTTGCAAGAAACTGAGGAAGATTGTTTTGTTATTTGAATACAAGTTCGACCCGAAATCAGAGTCCTCATGGATCTCATATCTTGGAGAAAATTTTTAAGGCACATTCGAAAGCATAATTTTATTGTTTAAAAGATTCGTTGCAACAGACTGACAGTTAGCATTCCGTGCCAAGATGATTCCACAGAACTGACGGTCGTCAGAGTTGGCAATGAACTGGGAGATTTGTCCTTCACTGCTTCTTTATTTTATTGAGTTCTCAAGGTTGACTGGTATGGGTGACACAGGAATTTCTACAAAACGACGCACTTAGCAATAATTTTATTGAAAAATCAGATGCTATGGAAAATTTACACCTTTCTTGATATAAATTTTGTTAAGTTTAAGGCCCAGAACGTTATATTTGAAAGATAAAAAACAAGACATCACGTGATCTATACAATAACTTGACACCTGTTGGACAGCCACTGAACTTACTCCTCGAGTCGGCACACGTGTCACCGTGTTTTGCAGACTGATTATTTGTAACGCGATCTGCAGGTAGGTAAATAAAGCTCAAGTGAGGGAGTGGGTGCAGCTACTGTACAGCTCGTTACGAGCTCTGATTTATGACAAGGTAGATTTTGGGCTGACGGTTGTTTTATCGCTCTGTACGACTGTGTCTTCTGTGGGTTCAACTTCTCATGTCCTTTATGGAAATTGCTTGTTTCTAAATGCTTTCGAAATTGGCTAACTGGAGCTTAAATGATCCATTCTTGACATATGCTTCCTGTTTCGTACCCGATGAGCAGGTACAATTATCGCAAGTAGGATTTGGTGAGAGGAAATGGGGGCTTTCCAGTTTCACAAAATTCAGTACAAACATGTAGCAGAAACACCCATCTTGACCGACTGCAGTGGTCAAGTGGTTAGAGCATCCGACTTGCAGCCGGAAGGTCTAGGGTTCAAATCCTGGCCGGGTCATACCAAAGACTTTAAAAATGGAACCTACTCCCTTTGTGCTTGGTGCTCAGCATAAACAATGGAGTAGGGAAAACAAGCCAGTGTGCCACAACTGGAAAAAAGGCCGTGGTCGTCTCGACTTGAACCAATTGGTTGGAAACTGGGACGTTAAACCTCATCTAACCTAACCTAACCTTTCTTGAATTATTAAAGTATACCTAATCTTATTATTAACCTTTACATGACAGACACTCTTAACTACATTAGAAGACTTATCATCTTACCAAGACTCTCAGCCAAAGACCGTGTAACAATTTCAACATAAGAGGAAAGAAATTTGACAAGGAGCACGCTTTCTTAGATATCATGTGTCCCTTGAGAAAGCATTTGGGAAGTGTTTCTGGCGTCAGTCAGCGTGATTTAGGGTATCAACAAAGCTATGATTATTAAAGCGGCCTTTTAATGACACTGGTGTGAGATATCAGGCTACAAACACCTCAGTTTTAAACTATGTAGTTTTGAGAATAAGTGTCAAAAGATAAAAGGGGAAAGTGTTATGACCAAACAAGTCCCACAATTTGTGTGGAACGTTATGAGAATATTAAGGTCAAAACCCCAATGTAAAAGATGTGCTAGGATTCATTAACTGTAAAAAGAGTAATTGAAAATGCATTCTTACCTAGAAAAACAACTCAACAGGACAAAAATGCAACGTCTTATGATGAAATATAAGAGAGGAAGATACAATCTTGTTAAAATGTCATCTTGTTAGATGTTTTTGATCGATTGAAAAAATATGAAGTTAGAACAAGACTGAAAATGAAAATACAGATAGTAGGATCCCCTGAATACCATCGCCCCCAACACTTCATGTTCAACTTTTTTGTTTGTTTGATTTTGCTGACTTAGAAGTTTAAAGTAAAGCGGCTTAGCAAAGGAGCAATAACCCCTTTTGTAACATTGTAGTAGCTCCTTAACTAAAAGTCACATACTGTTTTAACAATTTCACCCAGACGTAGTGTCTTGAAGTTGAAAAAAGAACGAGCAATAATGTTGGGTTGACGAGTATAACGAGTACTAAGCATTTTACACGCAACAGTCCTTTAGTCAAAAGGATAGGGAATGACACCCCCTAACAAAATGTTCTCTCCCAGAAGATCATTACTTGCTATTGCCTTAAAACATTCCACAGATTTCACTTGGTTGAAAACAAATGTTCCATCTGAAAGCTATCTCGTCCCATGCCTGCTCTTTGTCTGCCTACGGCCCTGACGAATAAACAAGGCTTTTGGGGTAAAGTACTAGTCCGTTCCAAGGATGGGTAGTATTTTTCTGGGTAGGAGGGGGATCGTTTTAAAAATTGAGGTGGACATTTGTCCCTAAAAATGGTAAAGGATTGGATGGATTGTATGTTCACAGCGATTAACTTGATCCAGTTGAAGGAAACTGTTAACAATACCCCTTGCAGTTCAGCAGAAATACTCCTTTCATTTCTTATTTTTAGAACTATCGAAAATGATTAATCTACATAGTAGGTACAATTTTTTTTTTAGTTTTTTTCCCGGTATTGACCATTTGCTTTCCATAAAATCTATATGCTAATTTCTGTTGTACAAATCATATACGTAGATCAACTGGCAGAAGTCCATCAACATATTGATTGTAAAGTTTTACAACCACTTCAGTCACACTGGAAGGCGGTCTAGCTCAATTCTTGACAGTGAACCTCGATAGGTGTAGAATAACGACATTATTACATAATCACCCTCCTTTTACCGATGCTGTTTAGGCAGTATTTTTGATTGATCATCTTGCGATCCTGATATGTCCTCGGTAGTTCCCTCTCTGTCTTCCATTAGCTCAACATCATGTTGTGTGCATCTATGTTTTACTGCCATAAATGACATCAACATTCTGATATATTTTAGAACTCATCTTAACTAGTTTAAAGGTTAACATTTTAGGATGTAAGCAAGCATAGTATAACTTCCAGATTTCATTGTGTCTCTACGGCTAGTAATGAAATCAAATCAAAATGACTATCCGATATTTCTCTAAAAAGAAAATATTTTGTCCATTTACTTTGTTAATACTTGGATCATGTTAAGTCTTATTTGCCACATTGAAATTAATGTATCGACAGTTCAACGGTGGAGATAGATCTCCTGAAACTTGATAAGGTTTACCGTTCTAAGATATTTATTGCTCCTTTGTTTCTGAATAATCTCAAATAGCATGGCATTAGGCGCTGGGATGCCACCGGGAAGCTTTGAAAAGAAATGGCCATTGTCAAAGACTTGGCAAGGTGGACTTGTGAAGATGATAGAGACATGATCAGCTTTTATTACTTTTATTACTTTCATTAATAAATTCAGGGGCTGCACCAAGATCTGCAGACCGAAAAGGGAAGAAAGCCTTTCGAAAGACCACGTGCCCAGGACGATGCTATCAGGATGATGAGAACTTAATTAGAGGAAAACCTTTGAACAACACCGTATAATGACAGAGCATGTTTTGCCCAATGTGCTAGCAAGCTTGATTCAGTGTCTTTCCAAAATCATAAAGAAAAAAACGCAAAAGTCGTTAGCGACGCACAGATAAACCAGCGAAACTGTTGACCCCTATCAGTATAAAGCGTTATATTCTATCCATCCGACCTGCCCGATAAATTGTTAAACATGTTGCATCGAATGGCGTACTGTATGCTTCGACGAATGCAACAGAATAATTTAAGATTCTGAATAGAATGATATTCTTCACAGAAAGCTGTGTAAACTGCACATTGTCTATAGGTAGGGGAGCACTATAAAACTGCATAAAGGGGCGCTCTTGAAGAAAAAGATACAAGAAAACCTTACAGCAACAGACGCGCTCTAAAATTGTAGGGTTCAACCAAAGAATCTACTCTTTTTGATAGCAAAAAAAAAAAAGGATAAACCGTCGCGGCGACTGATAGCTTTCAAAGATGACACTGCCTTATGAAGACGTAAATGAGCAAGGGCAAAAATCTGGGAGTATCTTTTCTTTAAAAAACGTATTTTGATAGGAGATGAATCCAATTTACTCTTCCTTAGAGCCACTGAGAATATTATTCAGAGGTTGTATGGAATACCAAGTGTAGCATTTCCTTCCCATAATTACTTAGAAATTTTCGTCAAAATACCTCCTAGACTGCCGGATCACCCCAAGACAGATCCCATGTTTTAAAATTATACATTCCAAAAAATTAGGGATCTTATGGATGATTCGCCGATTGGGCAAGATATTGAGTAAAATTTGACGAGACAAGACGTCAAATTTTATACATTTTGTAGGCGGGGTTCTTCCAGGAATCCTGGAATCCCCCTTCTTTCCGCCCCCGTCATCTGTAGAATAACGCGTGGATTTAAACTATTTAGTCCTAGATAAAGGACTGGAAAAATGTTCATTTAAACTAAAACAGCACATGTTACGTTACGTTAATACTACAGATTGCTACTCTGGCGTTGCGTACTCATGTAATCTTCCCCCCAATCGTTTCTTGACGAATTTTATTGACAAGACTTGTAAGCAAGATCCTGTTGAAGGAATCACTCAAGATCTTAGTTTTACATGTCATTTATTCGCTTTAGTTTGAGAATAGCGCTTTTAAAACTACGACGTGTAAGTATTCCATGAATTTGTTACAGTTTTCGGCTTTCGGATCTTTCAATACACCGTAGAATTGACTAAGCGGGTAGAGTGATTCAAGTCAAATTTTGGTTATAGGTGACATTCTTCAACTTTTCCTTTCACTTTCAACTGCTCGTTTCACTATCATTATGAACTGTATTCTTCAAGTATACAACATTGTGGGGTTGGTTTTGTCGACATGCTTTCTAAGCATCAAAGTAATATCAACACATGAAGGTGAGTGTTTCCAATTTTTGCTCTCCGTTCCATTAAAGAAACCTAGTTGAACAGACTTTTTCAAAATTGTCTCTGACTATTTTTAACTAATGTCATTGGAGCAGCCTACGGTATTACTAGTATTTACAGCCTAGCTAGTTTTTGCATCAAATATTCATGATATACCAAGTCTTACAAGAAGTTGCTAGTTTCCAAGAAGTTGTTGAGTGAAAAGTAAAACTTTTCTGTAGAGGCATTACAAGACTTGGGAACTCGAAATTAGACTTTAAAGTATTAGTCATAGGCAAACTAATAATAATTACAAATAAAGTTGAACCCAAGCATGTCGAGATTTTTTGGTTGGTATTAAATTGGTGATCTATGACACGAAAGCGCTTCCAGCTACGTAGATGGCAAAATATATATGCTTTGAGGTGATTGAATTTCATACTGCCTGCTGAAATGGCTAATGTCTACTGTTAATCTCCTATCAACGAAGTTATTCCCAATCATCTTCTTAAAGTATTCAACAGCGCTGTTATGAGCATACATAAAGACCAAAAAACTATGTGAACTGCAAATATTTTCCCATTCACAAAAACTTCCTAGGAGTTTTTTTATGTCATGGTGAAGTTATTTGGTGTTTTAAGTTAAAGAACTTAATACAATACAAGTAATCAATATTTTGAAGATTTTGCCAACGTTGGTAGTGCAAAGCTTCATCAACTACAAAAAATAAATCTGGAAGAGGATGAACTGATTTTGAAGTAATGTTGACTGACCGATTCGACTCTGCGTTACAAACGCAGGTTGCTAAATTAAATTCTTAGTAGTTTTAAATTCTTTGCAAAATGGACTTGTGAAGATGCTTACGATCATTAAAAAGCTTTGAGCAGAAATTTTCTAAGAGAAAGTGTCAAATCTTTGAGATTGTTTGCAGTTCGCAGTTGCAAAAACGTTATGATAAGGGTAGTTACTTTGTCTTAATAGATACAATGTAACATATATGTAATTTTTTAGTCACCTTGAGAACTTAGCACTTACAGAATAATTATTATAAGTTCAAGCACTTTATATTATTGTAAAGCGCTTTTGTCGTTGAAAGAATACATGCCTTTAAAGCTCACAATTAATTTTGTTTTTAAAACTTGCCTGTTATCTGTAAGTTTATCGAGATGAGAAGACCGCTGTACTTGCTTTTGAATCTAGTAAGATTTTTGCCTTGCGGAGTCCACAGTAGGTTAAATATGATTTTGGAGTTAAAATACGATTTAAATTAAGGGTTAACACGTATTTTCAAAGAAGGCACCAAGCGCGTGTCGGCTTAGTTCTATGGGTGATAATCAAATAATTTCCACAAACTCTCTCTTAATTGCAAACACACTTTCTAAACATAAATACTTATCATGCAACATTGGTAAACCTAACCATAGACTTTGCCTCCACTTTAAATAAAATGACTCCTTGATTGTTATGAGCATGAAGATGGATTAAGTAATTGTACTCCACTGAAGCAAAACGAACAAAAAATTGAAGGTTAGGATTAATGCAAATGCTACAATTTTAAAGTAAGCAGGAAGAAAAGTTAATACTTAAAAGACTAAAGCAATAGACAGGTATATGTAAAACGGCTGTACATCATTTCTTTATTTAATATGACTTTTTTTCAGTTTGAAACAATAATTTTAAACATTCCAAATCAAAAAATTTTATTCAACGAAAATTAGAAAAACATAAAACTTCTGTTTCACATTTGATTTTTATTTATGCTTTTACCTCGTGAACATCGAAAAGGACATTTAAGGTAATGAAAGAAATGCTTAATAAATGAAAAATAATTTATAGTTAGCCTATTTTACAAACAGCAATATTTTAATACTGAATTATGATACTTTGAACGTTTATTTGTGAATTTTCAAATTATGACATTTAGCCATTTGCTTTTTATCTGCCTACTTTCATCGAGACTGATGTTCAGTGTGCTGCTTGACAAAAACAGTTGTAGAAATATAAATCTCATAATGTTGTAGAGCATTTTTAGGTTTGTGTCTTACCATGAAAGTACCATAAGAAAACTGCCACTGTCATTGTCGTAGTTTTCATTAGCATACAAAATAATACTACTTACTAGATTCTACACATGCACCCTGCCCTCATTTAAAGTGCAGTCTTGATGTTTGAGAAGTTTGATATGTAAATGTGTAAACTTTCCAACGCCTTAACATAAATTTTGAGTACGTTTGATTATTTATGAAATTCTATCATATTGAGTACAGGTAACTTAACATACCAAAAGCTTACCTAGCCACTGGCATACCATGTTATTGGATTAATCATCGTTGTTCTCAAATGAGTTACAAACAGGGACAAATTGGCGTCGCTTTTATTCCGGTGCATACTTCTAAATTTTGCTCCCTATAAAGCTATAAAAATCATATTTAATCATCCCTTGCTCTTCTGGGCTAATCATAGCATGGAGCTGAACAGTCTGTATTTAATTTCCGTAGCCGAATAGTGCAACAGCAAAACATAAAAGAACCGTTCCGCGAGTGCTAAGGATCAAATATGAGTATTTTTTTCAGACTTTGAAATTTCAGGGAAAAGACTTCTCTGAATACATTTCACAACATGTCTTTTTATCGTGTCTGCATATTTAGCTGTGTCTTCTCTTTTTCGCGTACTACCACAAGCTCAAATGTGTTACCCAGTCAGATGTAGCGAAAGGATGTATTTTCTTTTCAAAATTAATCTTTATTTTTTAGAGTATTTGATTCTTCTTGCTAAGTTGCTGAGTTACTGACAATGTTACAATGACTGTGAGATGGGTGATATTACGCACACAGGATGCCCCTAGCATGTGCAGTAACACATTACATTATTTATACTTGTAAGGTGTTGCATACATTCTTGATGCAAAAATCGTCGTCCTGAGTAATATTTCCCTGGTTCTAGTAATTTTGTACTTTTCTAGAGTTTTTAAAAGTGTCTGAGCGTCTGATTATACATTTTTATTCATAAGTTTTACATCTAGGCGATTACACTTCAGTCATTACATATTTTTGCTGATACTCAAATCTACTTCAAAATCCCCCAGAGGATATTTGAGGCTACATTATCTCTCTTCCAAAGACCAGAATACAGGATAAGAAAAACAGAATTTTGATCTTGCCTTCTTGTGTACTGTGTTCAAGAATTATCTGCTGTAGTACCTATTCCATAGTCTTGTAAGCAGTATGTTAGATAAGCAGGATTATCTAACAAATAGCTATTCTTGATAAATCAGAGAGATCAAAACAGCCAAAGGTGCAAACATAGTCCCGTACCATCAAGTTCCTAATACTTCATGAGAAACAAAGAGAAATAACCCATGCTTTTAATTTACTAATTCTGATGCCATAAATTAACCTAGCGTTTATTAACCCCTTCATTTGAACGTCGACGGTCTATCTTACTTTCTTGTCGGATTGTGTCATACGATACCGGTAATACAAACAGGGCGAGAATACGATTGTGGGGAACGACTATTCAATTAAAAAAATATAAGCTTTAATCAATAATCATTTATTCCAGGAATAGATGTATTGTTGCATACATGTTAAGTAAACATTGGCCAATAATTATTCGTTCCAGGTCAATCTTACCTCTTTTACCAACAAGCAGAGTATCCAAGAGACTGCAAGGCTCCTCTCCACCAGTGTCCTTCTAATAATCTTAGTGGTGTATATACTATCAAGCCAGATGGATATCCACAACCATTTGAAGTCTACTGCAACAACAACGTCTCCTCTGGTGGCTGGACGGTATGTCACTCTGATTTACATTTCGTGTACCCGTATGCATTTAAACAATTTCGATGAATATGAAACACTCTTAAATCAAATTGTTACCGTCTTTGCCCAAGATTTGTAATAAATTGCTTGATGAGCTCGTTAAAATTAAAAATAACACTTGCCTAAGGCCAAATAAAATTAATTTTCACTATTATTTCAAAAGTGGAACTTATGTTGAAATATTGTAACTACAACTCCTGTCTAGAACATGGATTTTGTAGTTACAGTTTCTGGAGTTACAGGTTAACAATTAATTGGACTGATCATTGCATCTGGACCTTATTTTTATGAGAGGACTATAGCTGCAATAGCGATGTCCTGAGTATTCTTCGTATTTTGAAAGTGATATATGAAACAAAAATCACTTTCATGGCTTAGGCTAGTGAAATTTGTCTTAGATGGCACGAAAATATTTGATAAGACAATATTTTACTGATAAGTTACATTTGTTATTCTACCAGGTTATTCAACGTCTGGTTGATGGCTCCTTGACTTTCGAAAGAAATTGGGAAGATTATGAAAATGGATTTGGCTTTCTCTCGGGTGAATTTTGATTCGGCCTCAACAAACTGTCTTATTTTACCAATCAAGCGGTGTACGAGCTTCGTATTGACATGGTGATGGCTAATGGCTCTTTTTTCTTTGTTACGTACAGTTCGTTTCGAATCACTGATCAGTGGAGAGATTATGCAATCGTCTCTGCGGAAGGATTTCGCAGTAATTTGAGTAAGTTTTACATGAACTGGCTGGTTTTTAGCTCCAATTTTTTTAAAAAGTTCACAAATGTTTCATGTTATTTTAAAATTATAAAAGGAGTTTTTATGTGTGACACAGATATGTGTACTCCACTTGGATCATTTTGAATGTCTGACCCTTTTTACAGTGTCA